>CM045763.1:207694539-208229688 GCA_025200525.1 Camellia lanceoleosa
TCTTTTTCAAATGTTTTTGAAAATGTAAAACCTCAGCTTTTTGAGGCATAAAAGTGGTCGGTTTGCTTTAGGAGTTAGTGGGTTGTCCCCATTTTGCTCCCTTAGCTTATGAAACTTCTTTTTGTGCTATTTTTCATCACATTCAAAAATAAATTTTTTCAAGCTCTTTAACCAATCGTGGGAATTCAAAGATTTTTCAGTGACAAAAACCTTTCTTTTTGAAGTCCAAAATTGGAGGGGTTAGCTTTCCTCCTTGTGTCTTGTTGGTTTGCATGCCTAGAGTAGCTTCATATGTGAACATGTTTTTCTAGGGCTTAATTCTAACTTCAGTCCAAAGCATGTTTTTGCCTCTGATTTGAATCGCTTTTGAGCTGTGATATGAGTCTTGTTTTGCATGGTATTACAGTGTAAATGGCTTCACTAGTTTGGTGTTTTAGGCCTTTAAACATCATTTCCTTGAGCTTCGAAAGCATGTTTTAATGCTTTTTGCATCTCATTTTTCAACATACATAATATCTACAACCTCCTCATTTCTTCACTTTTTTATTGTTTTGAGGGTTGCTTTTAACCTTAGGTTATGTTTAAGCTAGAGATTGAGGTTTGTTCTTAATGGTTTCAATCCTCCTTGAGGGTTCATTTCAATCAAAAGGCATTTACCTCTCTCCTGCGCTTTTAAGCTTTCCCCTTATGATAACCTCTTTCCATTAGAGTGACACTCATACCAATGGACTTTAATTCGGTTAAAAATGGATCAGTGAATTAAAATGAATAAACAAAAATAAACAAGTGCAAAGAGGCAAGTATAAGTATCTTTCATGTTACTGCATTGTAAGTGTTCGGATTGACGCACATCAACACGAGGCGCAATGGGACATTTACATCAAAGGCGATGAAATGTGCTATTTTCCTTGGTCACCATTACCCTCGCGATCATCATGCATGATAGGGTAGGAAGGCTCTGTTGGAGTCTTGTTGGCGCATTCATTCAGGTTGTACAAGCTTGGTTCTTGTTAGCCATCATGCATGCAAAAATGCTTGGTTGATGGTTTCGGTAGAGGCAAGAGTTGCACTCCTTTGAACTTGTGTGATGATAAGAAGGGTAATAGTACACACACTCCTTGAGAATACACCGCTATATTCTCTGCTTGATCTCTATTGCAACAAAAAAATGAAGTTCAGGGTAGGCTTAATCGGCCACCAAGAGTAGCCAACCCCATCTAATGAAAATTCTTGCACAAGTGTGTTCCCTGGAGGGGGAGTAGAGGCATTCTGGGAAGTGGCAACACTGTTGGTGCTCAAATATGTGCAAACAAAGGCGTTTCAATGGCAAGGTGGTGGCATTTTTGGGTGAAATCAATCGAGCATGCATGTGCCCCTGCCCGAGGCCATTTATTCACTTTAGTCATACAAGTGTTGTAACTATTTAATTAGCTTGTATAGTTAATTATTTAATCTCTTTAATTAGCTTAGTAAACAAGTTAGTTGTTGCCTCGCTTTGTAATAATTAATTAGCTTAGCATAAGTTAGTTAATTCAAGCTCAATTGTTATAATAATTCAGCTTGCTTAATTAGCATAGCTAATTAGCTTATTCATTCTGACCGTCATGAGGCGAGGGCATAACGCTGTAATAAGCGTATACAGCGTATGTAGTATGTCTTCCCACCCCATGTCTTTTCTCCTTTTATTTAATCAAGCTTTCATGGTTAGATTAGGGACATTTTTTTGATTAGCATACCTTATGCTTCCATGATTGCATCTATTCATTTGTCTTGCATGCACCGAGGCTCGGCAAGATCATTCAAACCGCATTGCCATTTCAATACACATCTTTGAATACGTGTTTAAATCGCATGTCGCTCAAATCGCCATATGCCATATTAGTAGTCGAGCCTATTAATTGCATTATTGCATGTGATGCATTAGGCATATTGTATAGTTAGAATCATGCATCTTTCTAACTAGTTTTTGTTTTGGCTTGGAGTATTCGGTAAGTTTTATACTTTAGCATACTTGCATGAATGTGATTGCTATGATGCCATGTTTCACATGCTTGTCATGAGGTTATGTGCTTAAATGTTAAACTGCATGAATGCCTGTGGATGAAGGCTTGTTGTTTGAATTGGAACAATTCAACAAATGTAAGTCTTAAGCCCACTTTGTTGTGGCAAAATCATATTTTAAGCCCACTATGTTTGGTGGCAAATCCGCACTTTTAAGCCCACTTGAGAGTGGCAATTCAAATCATTTTCGAAACAAACATGAGTTGAATTGTTCTAAGTCTTGCAACTAGTCTATACTTGCTTGTGTGCGTCACATAGTAAAGTTAGCTAACAACCGAAATAAGAACACATAATGTTTATAAAAAACATATCATGATTAGTAGAGGCCGATCTTTGATCGGGAGAGCAGGGGTGCTCATTTCATGACCTTCCCCCTTCGTACCCAAGTTCCTGAGCCGAGGCAACTTTGGTGATGATTTTATTAATGCGGCTTCGCACAAGTCAGGGTTTCCTAAATTTTTCAAAAAATAAAATATTTAGGTGGCGACTCTGTATCTGGCAAAGCAATCCAACTTTGGAATTATTTGATTTAAAATTGATTTTCCAAAAAGGTTTTCTGGATTTGGACTCTTTAGTGATTATCAGTTTCACATTGCACTTTACGAGATTAGATTCAGAACCGCAGGAGTCCGAACTGTGAGGCCTTCTTTTCAAACCCTTTCCAAAAGGCAGGGCGCGGAAAAAAATGAGTCCACAGTGACGACTCTATAGCTGGCAAAGCAGTCTATTTTTGGCAATTTGATTCAAAATCGATTTTTCAAAAGATTTGCCGTATTTGAACTCTTTTTGTTTATCAATTTCACATTGCACTTGTGAGATTAGATTCGTAATCGCAAGAGTCTCGAATCAGAGGGCTTATTTCGAACTTTCGAAAGGGGGCAAGAAAAGTCGAGCTACGCTTCGGCGACTTCATCGATTTAGAAAACTTGACTCAACTCATGATATGAAATTTTATCTACACTTATGTGTTTTTTGCATTGCATTTGCATTAGTGCGCTAAGTTAGTGTGTTTGCCTCTCGCTATTCCTAGACGATTTGGTCAAGGCTTGCTTGGAAAAGCTTGCCAAAAGGTCGATTAGTCACGAGCTCTGCTACAATGGGGAACATAACCTTTGGATCTCGATCATCATTGTATTGCTTGATCCTCCTTTCACTTTTCGGTGTTAGGTATGAGATATATATTAAGTAGTCTTGCTGAGGTACCCTTTTTGACCATTTTGCCTAATTGCATATCGAAAAGCCATAGTGACTGTTCCAAACTATGACGGGATGCTCTCCCATATGCGTGATAATGTGATATCGCTTTGTTTGAATAGTAAACCTAGGATAGGGAAACCCTAAACCTCTCATAGGGGTGTTTTGAATGCTTTTGTACAAAATGTGAACTCTTTGGGAATGTATGATACAATCCTGGGAGAGTCTTAATCTTGAGGCAATTCCTTTCAACCTTGAGGGTCATATTAGAATTAGAATTTGGGTCAAAATCCAGGGGTTTGTGTTTAATATGGTGGAAATATACCAGAACCAGGGCCAAATTATATCTTGCTTTGTTTTGACCAACATACCCTAGATCCTCGACCGATAGGGCATTTTGTTTTTAATGCCAAGTTTGTCTAACCCAGAGAAAGAGCAAGACTAACTCAACAAAGGCCAAGCCCAATCCAACCTCAAAAACCTTAACCCATCACAATCCATCCAATCCCGTAAAAACTATTCAAGAAAGGTCCACCTTATTTGACCCCTAAAAAGGCCAAATTAGAAAAGATTCACCCACTACTAAAAAACCAATTCTAAAAGCCCAATCCAGTCAAACCCATCTAGACTAATCCACTAAATATATCAAGTGTAACCGTGTCAAAATCGGGCCAGATCTCGCTTACACCCATTCATTTCCCGATTTCTAACTCAGCAGAATCTATCTGATGGCTTAGAGTCCCAAGAAGTTATGGCCATGATAGAGGCGTTAAACCGTGGAATTGCCATACATGATGAGACCAATGTCGAAATACAACGCCTATCCTGGGGCATCTACTACACATCCAATCTTGGGTCCCCAAATAACTTTGACCCACCTCCGCCAATTGAAGATTTGCAAGGTCCAGATCATCAAGAAGGGTTGGCTTAAGCTCGAGTCTTCGCACCATCACCGTGCGCCTTAATGAGGGGCTTTATCCCTTGATATTAATGAGCTCGACCCAACCTTGTTAAAACTTGCTAACCTTGAGAAGTTAATTCAAAAAGGCACGGCCTTAATTCCATTCTCTATATTGAGGGTGGGTACACCAAGGCGCTTGTAAGACTTCCAAACAGATTCAAAATGCCACATATTGATCGCTTCGACGGTCCGAGATCCTATGGTACATATCCGGCTTTTCTTGGACGCCCCGAAACCAATGGTTCCGATTAAGCCTCGTAAACTCTCTATGGAAGAACCTTGTCGTGCATAGCACCACTTAGTACGCCAAGTCGAGGATACAAAGGAAGCAGTAACCAGAAAAGTTGGTTGAGACGCTTGTCAATCAAAGGTTTTATAATACCCAACTTGAAATAACCACTCAAGACCTTGAGGCAATCCACCGAATCCTCAAGGGCCTTCAGAGAATTTGTTGCAAGGTGGAGAGCAAAGGTAGTACAAATGATGACGCTCTTCCGAGAGGGACCAAGTGCAGATAGTGGTGCGTAACCTTGAGCCTAATATGCTACAGAAGATAATAGTTGCTCCATTATTCACTTTCAAAACTTTGCATGAATCAGGGGTTTAGATTGAGAGCACATTCAACAAAGGGATTATTCCCAGAACAAGCGAACTAACTAGGAGGGTGTTTTTCGGGAGTACCAATGCTAGCAGTAGCACTATTCCTAAACCCATTGAAATCAACACCGTTGCCACTCCCAAAACTGCTAACCCTTTTGCCAATATCAACCCACAAACAGCCAGCCCAACCCGAGCTCAAGGCAGAACTTTTACCTCCCTCTACATAAGCTTAACTAGCGCACTAAAAGTCCTGATGGAAAAAAGGTATCTCAAAGCCCTTGATCCCCAACCACTTCCTGACCCACTCCCTGCTAGACATAACCCCACCAAATACTGTGTGTATCATCAGCAGCGTGGCCATGGTACCGATCATTGCTACCGCCTTCATTATGAGGTTCAAAATCTCATCGATAACCAGATAATAGCTCCATTTCAAGACCTCAATGTTACCACCAACCCACTTCCCATCCATAACCGAATATCTCATGCCTACCTTAACCTCATCCATATACTCCCATCTACCTTCAACCCCAGCATATACATCACCTTGGCCCATTTACCCAAGCCTGAGGTGCTCATTCCAGAAAGTATTGATTTATGCATGATGGATGCACCCAATCCGATTCAAATGCACCAAGGGTTTAAATGGCCAAACTTATTATCACGAAATGTTGGGAATGATTGAAAACCTTCAAAGAATGATGGCAGATTTAACATTTAGGGTTTCGATCCCATCAAAAGCTCCTCAATCTTGGGGCGAAATAAGCTTGAAAAGGGCTAACTAAACTATCTCAAGTCTAGGTGATGACAGATCAACAACAAATGGGTCCCGCTCGATATAGCTACTCAATCCCTTGCCAAGGTATAAGTGGCAAGAACAAAGCTGGGACAAGTATTGATCCCTATTTACACCTTCGGTGGGCTATCAAGACTTTGAAGATCAAAGGGTTGAACAAGCAGCAAGTGCTTGAAGTTGTTGCAAAGACTGTGGACAACACTTTTGTCGCTCAGGGTGAGAGTATTTTGAATCAAGGAGCAAACATGGATGCTTTACCGTAAATACCTATCCTAATTCCAACCCAAGCCCATGAATACCGATCAACACCCGCGACCTTTTGGGTCCGATTGGTTAACAATCGCTCTGTGATCCGATGATCCCATTACATGTACCGCATAATGTTGAAAAATGATGGCCATGGCTAGACACTAGGGCAATTTTCAGTATTTGATTGGGCCATCAATTGAACAAGGGCATGGATCCAACCTTTCTCTCTATCCGCCAGCCATTTGTTGAGCACTTTTCCTGGATTAGGTAGTTTACCCCATGTTAACTCGATATGATTCAAATTTTCAAAGTTGTCTCCAACCATTTCAAAATTCTCTTGGGATTGCCATATTCCCTCTCGATTAATACATGTGCTTTGGATTATGCCTACATGTTTATACACTCGCTGCCTTGAACCGCTGGTTGGTTACTCTTGCTTTAACTTTGTTATGCACTTAATAGAGTTTTTGTCGAGTTGCCTACCTTTTGTGTTGCATTTCAATGAGTTGTGTAAGTTGCCCTACACTCATCTTATAAGGTATATGACGCATTACACTGAGTACTGCTCATTTCCCTCTGCATACCATGCATCGCTCACCTACATTACACTTATTTTGTGCACTTTGTATCACACTGTCCTATTCACTTTGTATCGCACTATTTTGTGCACCATTGCACTGTCTTGTGCACTATTACATCGCACTATTTTGGGCATTGCATAGCACTATCTTGTGCATTTCATCTTACGTCATACTATTTTGTGCAATGCTTTTTCATCGTACTATTTTGGGCACCTTACATCGCACTATCTTGTGCATTTCAACTTACTTCACACTATCTTGTGCATCGCAGTATTTTGTGCATTCAGCTTGCATCGCAATGTTTTATGCACCTTGAGATTGCACTATTTTGTGCACCCATATAGCACTGTTTTGTACATTCATCTTATATTTCACATTTCCTCAAGACTATCTTGTCCATTGCATAGTACTGTCTTGTGCATTTCACCCTATATCGCACTATTTTGTGCATTGCATAGCACTATCTTGTGCTTTTCATCGCACTATCTTGTGCATTTCATCTTACATCGCACTATCTTGTGCTTTTCATCGCACTATCTTGTGTATTTCATCTTACGTTGCACCATTTTGTGCATTGCATTTTGTATCGCACTATTTTGTGCACCTTGCATCACACTATCTTGTGCATTTCAAATTACTTCGCACTGTCTTGTGCATTCATTCTCACTCGCACTGTCTTGTGAATTCATTCTTACTCGCACTGCCTTGTGCACCTACCTCATCGCACTGTCTTGTGCAGTCCCTGGTCTAGGAGACCTTAGATCCTCTAAAGGTGCAATTCCTTTGGTGTTTGCCGTGCCCGAACGACTTCCGACGGTCTGGTATAGCCACCTGACTGTGTTTGCGGTGAGTTCCTAAGAGATCAACTGAGACGGTGGAAACTAGTGTTCGAGTAGCCGAGGCCTAGAACGCAAAGATTCGGGATTTTCAAGACTAAAGTCTAGTTTAAATACCCAGGGGTGTATCATCGGCTTGAAATCTATATGGTAGCCCCATAGGTTGAGGTAGCTTGTATGCGCCTCAATTCTAGATACTGAACCAACCTAGTATGTCACCCTGTTAGAGAATAGGGAAAGTTACGAACATAGCCATGAAGAAAAGTAGTACTACTACGGTTCAAGCACAAGATGCGTGAGAGGAAAATCCACAAAGATAAGGTGAGTCATCGCTAATTGCCTCAGAAGGTACCAGACGCCCCCTAACGCATCCCGGGGAAGGGAGTGCGAGTCCCCTGCTCGTTCGATATTGGGTCTACTACAGTCAAGGACTCAAATGTCACGGTTCTTAATCTTGAACCAAAGAGTTCAAATCCGCAAATCGCTTTGAGAAAAACAGATTTTAGAAAAGAAGTGCCAAACATGGATCGCTGCGATGACATGTAATCGCCACCAAATATTTTATTTTTGGGAAATTTAGAAATCCCGACTCTACAAAGGCCACGTGTCCGCTATCACCAAAGCGTTGCTCCGAACTTGGGTACGATTGGGGAAGGTCACTGTGAGCACTCGCCGCTCGCACAAAGACCGGCTCTACTAACCATGATATCTTATTTTGAAAACATTGTGAGCTCTTATTCAAGTTATTAGCCTAGGTTATTATGTGATGCGCAAAGATACAAGTATATAATTTAATCGCTCGAATTGGAACAAAACATTTCATGTTTGTTTGTTTGAAAATGGTTTGATGGTGCTACCCGCAAGTAGGCTAAGACGTGATTTGCTACCCTGGGCTTAGAAAAATATGATTTTTCCACTATCTAGTGGGCTTAAAACAAACATTTGATGAATTGTCCAATCCAAGTAACTCAACCTCCACCCACAGGCATTCAAGGCAGTTATATCATATAAGCATATAGCCTCATGGTAAGCATGCTATTCATGGCAATCACTCACACGCATTCAAGGATGCTAAAGCATAAAACTCACAGAGTACTCCAAGCCAAAACAGAAACCGATTAGAAATCATGCATGATCCTAGAAATGCCTAATGCAACACATGTAAAAATGCAACTATAGCTGGCTCGGCTATTCTAAACATGGCATGTGAAATGCTACACTAACACGGTTCAATTTGGAATTGAAATACAATGCAGCTTTTGTATGATGCGCCGAGCCCTGCATGCAAAACAGATGAATGATGCAAACATGTCATTACATCAGATGCTAATTGAAATATGCCCTATATCTAACCATCATAAGCGGTAAATAAAGGAAGAAAGAAGGGGGGTTGAAGACATACATCACACTCACCCACACTTATTACAATTATGCCTCGCACGTAGGGTCCTAATAAATAATAATACAAATCAAATAAAAGAATAGTACAAATCAAATATTACAAATTCGAATAAATACAAATTTTAATTAATTTACAAATTAACTAAGAAAATCAGAACCGGGCGCTAAGGCCGGCCGCGCTGATTCTGATGAATGATGCATGTTGGGCTGTCTTGGCGCTGAAATCCACGACGATGCCCCGATTAGCCTCTGTTTGCACTTTTTTTTGAAATGCGTGCCAAGTCCCGAAAAATTGTTGATTCTTCATTTTGCTGCAACAGAGAGCAGGAAAAGGGCACAGCAGTGTATTTCACAAATATATGCATGCCTCGATCCTCGTTACCAATCACGATCTCGATGCATGATGGCCGAGGAGTCGGATTGCACAACTCAATATAGGATGAATGCAGATGAATGTTACAACAAAACCTAACTCCATCATGGATAATCCGGAGTGTCGGTGATTTGGGAATTGAGACCTGCTCACACCGAGTACGCAACGCGTTCATTTCGCGTCTGCCAACTCCTATCCCTAACACGATGCAATATGCATGATATGCATGAATGCAACTAAAGTACAATCCTAGCATGCACAATGCTATGAATGAGATTCAAATGATGCACACGGGCACGCAAATCGAGGAAATGTATGAATGCAATGCAAATAAGCATGAATGCGATCTAATATATAATTTAGCATGCACAATGCTATGAAAATGAGATACCTCAAAATGCGTGCACACAAGCACGCAAACCGAGAAAATGCATGAATGCAATCTAAGATACAACCTAGTATGCACTATGCTGATGAAAATACGCAATACCCGCACGCCGGGCACCAAAACCGAGGCAATGATCCTAAGGCATGGAATGGCATACTTAAAGGCAATTGACTTACACTAACATGAGAGAGCTCACCGCACTCACACAAGAGGCCGCGGAGAAAAGTGAAGTGCTCAAAATGCATGCACACGGCACGCAAACCGAGGCAATGGCATAAAGGCATGAGGTGACATGAATTATGAAATCCAATGAGACTAAAATGAGTTTTCCCGAAATGCGTGCCCACGGGCACTAAAACCGAGGCGATGGCATACGGAATGCAACAGGACTAAAATGAGATATGCGATGCAATATGGGCTTACACCAACATGAGAGGGCCTCAGCCATACTCACATAGGAGGCCATCGGATAAAAGTGAAGTGCCTCAAAATGCGTGCACACGGGCACGCAAACCGAGACGATGGCATAAAGGCATGCAATGATGCTAAAATGGCATACAGTGATGTAAATGGACTTATACCTACATGGGTGAGCCTCACACACTCACATAAGAAGCCGAGAGATGAAAAGATGCTGAAACACGTGCACACGGGCACGCAAACCGAGGCAGAGACATACGGAATGAAATGGCATTCGAAATGCAGATTGGGCTTATACTAACATGAGAGGGCCTCAGCCGCCACATAAGAGGCCGATAGATGAAATGAAGTAAATGCGTTCTGCAAGCACGCAAACCGAGGCAATGGCCCTAAGGCATGAAATGACATGCAAATGAGACGGCATATGGCATATGGAAAATGCAAATTTCAGCAGCCAAAATGATGCAAAACAGCCCCGAATTATAGCAAAATTACACCCGATGTCCAAATGCTATGCTATAATTCAAAATGACTTACAGCTATGCAAAACATGCACAATATGGACATGAAGTGTAAAGAAAGATGCTAGGAAGCCCTAAACTAGCATTTTTCCAGAAAAGCATGGCCAAACAACAATCAAAAGTATGGAAAAATAGCATGCAAAAATGGGAGAAAAGAGGGGAACAATGATGCAAATGGTATACGCAATGCTCAAACTGAAAAATACAGTTCTACAACACTGAAGATCGACCAAAAATATGAACATTTACAGCTTATGACAACCCCCAAAACAGTATGTAGATATGCTCAACATAGCATGCAAAATATGATCCAAAAGAGGGCTATAAAGAGAGGTATACCAAGCATTCACCAAACATCCTAAGACCCTTAACAAAACATGAAAAAAGGCCAAAATATGGATATTTTCAGTACTGATGATGGCCGAAAACAGAAGCAAAATAGGCCTAACAAAGCATGCAAAAATGAGGGCCAAAGAGGGGTATAATGACAAGTATAACATGGAGACCCCCAATGAAGTTGATCCCTTCTACAATGTTTTAGAGGGACATAAAATAAGCCTACTCACAATTCATGACATGCTCCAAAACAGATCGTACAGAGGCTAAACAAACCATGCAAATTTACGGTAAATTGGAGGAATTGTGAAACAAGTGCATGATAGAGAGGCCAAATAGGGTTGAGCCCTTCTTAAATGTTGAATAGGGGCTCAAAATAGGCCCACTCACATTTTATATCAGGCTCAAAAATAGATCACACATGAACTAAAAAAAGCATGCAAGATATTGACATACAAAATGATAATGAAGCAAGTGCATCATAGAGGGCTCAAAAATGGTTGAGCCCTTAAACAAACATGTAGAATATCTCAAAATAAGGCCCCTTTCAGTTAGGGCCGGAGTCTAAAACAGTGAGCAAGTAGGGTAGAGGAATGGTGCAAAAAAAAGTGCCAAAAGAGGGTGATTGATACTTACCCTTGAAGATCACACTCTTGTTGCTTCTTGGCTCAAGTTTGCTGCTCCTAAGCCTCTGAAAAACCCTTCCTTGCAGCTGGAATGGAGTGGTGAAGGTAGTGTTTGGTGTTGATGAACAAATGAGGCCAAAATTTGAAGATTTGAGAGAAAAATGGAGAGATAGAGATAGCTATCAATGTATATCCTTGAGAGAGATTTTCCAACCCCTCTACAAGAGCTGGGAGGCCAGCTATATAGGCAAGAAAATCAGAGAAAAGGTGGGCAAAAAGTGCTTTAGTTGCAGGTGGCTGGCTGGCTGGAAATGGTGGCCGGCCGGCAAGGGTCAAAAGGTCCAAGCCATAGGACTGGTCGGCCATGTAGCCCTTGAAGTTATCTTTCCAATGCCACAAACCTTGCATCAAAATTCCTCCTGTAGAAAAAGTTATGCCAATTTCCGTAAAGCCGCGCAGATTCGGTCTAACCAGACTTCAACCAACCATATCTCCTCCCCCCGGATCCGGACTTAGGAGATTCTTGAGTGAAAAATGAAGCCCCAGAAGTAAGCTTTCCAATGGTGGTGGTCTCATATTTTAATTCCTCTTGTGCAAAGAGTTACGCCCGTTTCAGTGAAGCCGCGCAGACTTTTCTCCTTCCCGGATTCATGCTGAACCACATTTGACCAAGAAGAAAGCTGGTTGCTGAGACAATTGCTGGGATCCCACCCTCCAGTGACCTTCCTTATGATAAAACAGAGGTATCTGCCAAAAATGAACAAAAACCAATGCAAAACGAATGCTCGGGGCCAAAACACGCAGCGATCCCGAAAACCTACTACACCTGGCGGTGTTCGCCACAAAGTGGGTATCTAAGACCCCAGTGTCCCTTGAAAGGGAGTAAATGAGATGTATGACAAAAACCGGAGGAATCGAAGATGGCCGGGTGGTCCCGAACCGAGGCACACGGCCTGACGGTTCAAAACCGAATCGGACTGAATGGGCAAAATGGCCTATGGCCAATAAAATGTAGCCCCCGGCTATTGAGAGATGGTCTACGGGACCTCTCCCTCCCCTCAGGAAAAGAAATAGAGAAAACCGAGTCTGGTTCGCAAACCGAGACAAGACACAGAAGAGAGTTCGGGAGTCCGGAGGCAGGGCGCACGGCCGCGACTCTGAGACTTCTGAACGAGCACAGTATGCAACATCACCAAGTGCTCAATCGGTGACGTCTGAGTCTTTAAGGTCGGTCAAAAATGGGGTGTCTACAGTTGCCCCTCTTTGACAGAACTCGGATGTCACAAGTGACGGGAGTGAATGTCAAAGCCTGTGAGATCACCCATTTTTGACAAGGCCGAAGACTTCGACAATCATGCAAGATAAACAGAGATGTGCCCGTAGGCGTGCCCGCAGGCAAAGGGGGCAAAAAGCAAAATGATATACATAGGATCAGATGTAATTCAATGATCATGCAAGTGCAGCAAGCTGTAATGAAGCAAGTATTCGCAAATAGATGCAACAGTTTTAAGCAAGGATGCAAAGCAACAACTACATTTCATGCAGTTAGGAATGCGAAGAATTATTCAATTCTCATCACGTCTCACACGGAGAAGATACGATACCGCTGATTCGCCGGGTCGCACCAAATTTCAAATGAACCGTGACATACAATATCGTGCCTCGAAAGAGAGAAATTCAACAAGAACAATATGCTAACAACATATATTCAATGCGATTCGAAGTTTGGCACACGCGGTGTCGGCGTGAATGCATAAAGCAAAGGTGATATGTAAGGTGCGCAAAATAGCGCGATGCAACGACTAACAAGTGCAGTGAGATGCGCAAGATGGCACGATAAAATGCATGCAATAACGCAAGTAATGTGCACAAAATAGTGCGATGCGCAAAATAGCGTGTGAAATGTAATGCACTGCAAGTAGGGACGCGCAAGATAGCGATAAATGATACAATGCACAAAATAGTGCGATGTGATATGCAAAGTACGTGATGCGATTGAGGTGCGCAAATGATAAACCGCACGTATCAAGTATGGCGCGCGCAAATAGCTAATGTAAATCGCGCAATATGGCGCGAGTGTAAATTGCACAAAACAGTGCGATGCGCAAAATAGTGCGAGTGTAAACTGCACAAAATAGTGCGCTGCGCAAAGTAGCTCGAGTGTAAACTGCACAAAACAGTGCGCTGCGCAAAATAGCGCGAGTGTAAACTGGACAAAACAGTGCGATGCGCAAAATAGCGCGTCTGATAAACTGCACAAAACAGTGCGAGTGATAAACTGCACAAAACAGTGCGATCCACAAAATAGCGCGAATGCAAACTGCGCAAGATAGCACGAATGATAAACTGCACAAAATAGTGCGATTGAGGTGCGCAAAATAGTGCGAGTGAAAAACTGCACAAAACAGTGCGATACGCTAAACAGCGCGAGTGAAATAGAAATGCACAAAACAGTGCGAGTGAGATAAAATACACAAGAAAGCGCGATACGCTAAACAGTGCGATACGCTAAATAGCGCGAGTGTTTTGAAATGCACAAGACAAAGGCGTGGGAGATAAAATGCACAAGAAAGCGCGACACGCTTAAACAAATAAGGACACGCTTAGATAGCGCGAGGTTTTGAAATGCACAAGACAGTGCGAGTGAGATAAAATGCACAAGAAAGCGCGATACGCTAACAGCGCGATACGCTAAATAATAGCGCGAGTTTGAAATGCACAAGAAGACAGTGCGAGTGAGATAAAATGCACAAGAAAGTGCGATACGCTAAATAGCGCGAGTGTTTTGAAATGCACAAGACAGTGCGAGTGAGATACAACCACAAGATGCACAAGACAGTGCAAGTGAGATACAAAGTGTAAGTGCACAAGACAGTGCGAACGAGATAAAATGCACAAGAAAGTGCAATAAAATGCATCTTCTATGCAAGTATGGAGGCATTTTCTATGCAAGCATGGAAGCACAATTTATGCAATATTGAAAGCAAGCATATTCTCTGCAAGAATCATAACGATGCGCGGCACGCATGCAACAACAGTGTATATAAAAATCCACATTCTATGTAATAGAGGAGCATCAAATATGTACTCTGGTGCCTCTGATTTGCTTCTTAGAGGACTTCACAATATACTCAGCTCAAAAGGGCACACCCTATTCAAATTGGCGAGAGATAACACCTGCATGTGAAACCCTCTGGTGCTGCTTAGACTGCCATTCTGACTTGAAGCAGGCTTACACTTGGGGTCGAGACACACTCATACTCCAGAGAAATGGCGAGGCCTAAGAAGGTGCACCTGGAATGTAGTCTCGGATTTTGCTAAAGTTGAAACATGCTAAGATGCTCCAAATTTTCCCTCTTTTCTTTTGCTTTGCAGTCCGGAACCGAAATAGCTTCAGATAGGTCCTTGTTTTACTATTCTGACATGACCTGGGTTGAACCCTGCGGTTTTACGAAAGAACCAATTCTGTTTTACACAAATGTGGAGAACGGCACAGCACTCGGAGCACAAGACGATTTTATTTTTTGAAATTGAGAGATGGATTTTCAACCAGGTATTGAGCCTACGACTGAACACAGCAAAACGACTCAACAAGGAAATAAAAGGCTCACAACCTAGACACATCGAGTAACACTCGAAACGACCCAAAACAAAATCGAGATAAAACAAAAAGACACGACACTCGACGCATATGGAGCCTATTTCACCGGGTAGGTTTCCCACCCTTTCTTATTTGTGATTCTCACATCACTCGGCCCTCAAGCTCTGTTTTTCTGAAAAAGCCCTTTTCTCACTTTTTCTCTCATCGCACATCTCTCTAGTCTTCAATCTCTCATTTTTCATCCCTCCCCTAGGTGGTTGACGGGTAAACAGAAAGTTGTGGGCTCTTGCCCCAGGCATTCGGCTAGATTCTGCTTCTTCTGCACGCAGCTAGTGAGTTTCTCCCACAGAGGGGTTGTGCTACAACTGGGTGTGTAGCAAATCTGTAGCTGACATCGATTGATGATGCTCTGCTTGGAGTTCGGACATGATCGATCCGCCTAGATGAGGGAGTGGAATATCCCGATCCATTCCAACAGGCTTCAGACTTGGCTTGATACCTCGCGCTTGGAGGATACGAGAGCTACCTTTGCTTATTAGCTTCAGCTTGTGCCCTTCTTGGCTAATACAAAGGTTCTTTCCTAAAAATGCGTTGATAAAGGAGAAAGACAGAGAACCCGACTAACTGTGCCCCTAGTTCATCATTTTGACCATTTTTTAACTTTTGCTTTACTAAAACAGCTTTGACCAACATGAGAGTTAGATTAACATGCTTGTTCAATTTTTGATTTGAAATTATGCAAGTCGCTATGAGCACCAAAATTTTCCTTTTGGGTCCAAGAAATGGTCCAGCTTTTTAGGAAAGATGAAACAATTTTCGAGAAAATTAGTCAACCTCAAGAAAAATTCTCAAAACTATTTTTGCAAATCCACATCGCTCAACGAGCGTAGAACCCACTCTCGAGATGCACAACCTCAGATTCGAAGGAAAATTGTCCCTTGCTGGAGGGGAGCTGCATGGCAACAGAAAGTTGCCCCTTGTTTGAACGGCACCGCGGCACATTGAATGGCAACGAAAAGTTGCCCCTTGTTTGGATGATGCCACATCGCATTATAATCAGTCCTCAGAGCGACGAACACAACCAGACTCTCAGATACAGAGAAGGTAAAAGATGATCAAAACCATTACATGGACACAATCGAATTTGAATTGTTTTACGGCTGGACTTCGGGATGAAGTTGCCTACGTATCCCAAACATGGGAATCAAGCCTTACGTAGTTCGGGGTTAAGGTACACTCGGGTATTTAACCTCTCCTTTTTAGGCTCTAACTTTTGCCAAGGCTCGCTATGTGTTTTTCACCTTAAGTAGCTTTGTTCTTTTTTCTTTTTCTTCTTTTCATTCTTTTCTTTTCTTTTCTTTTTTCTTTTCTTTTTTCTTCTCTTTTTTTTGTTCTTCTTTTGCATTTTTCTTTTTTCTTTTTCTTGCTCTAACTTTTGCTCGGTCGCCTTCGGTTTTCGCCCAAATGAGCTTCTTAAAGGGTAAAAGTGTAACAAGTCCATGCCAAATGGTTTTGAGATTGAAGCCCTCTGTATCCAGGAGAGTGGCTGTTGTATTGATTTGCAGAAGGATCCACCTTTGGCTCTTCGAGCACATCGGATATTTTTTGCCCCTAGTTCGAGGGGTGCTTCTATTCTAGCCTTGCAAGCTTCTTCTGATGAGGTCTGACCTTCTTGATCTGACTTAGGTGCCTCTTGTTCGAGGGCTGCTTCAACCGCCACACAGTGCCTTACATTGTGGTCTAATCGCTGAACATTCTGAATGCAAGTTCAAGGTTTGAAAGCAAAGGGGGGTTGAGTCTCGAGGCTGAGAGCGATCCTAAGCTGCACAATCTCAAGAGCGATTCCACACATGTCTTTGCAGGACAGTGCAAAACATTTTTGGAAAGTTTTTAAGAATGCGGCAAATCGTCAAGGAAGACAAAGGTAGGACCAATCTGGATCAAAGCCGTGGTCCTTCTCAAGACTACACTAACAAACATGATTTCATTCATTAAGGGCTTAGTATGCCTCTTTTCTCTCAATTGATCAAAGTTTTGCAAATCCCGAGGAATTCTTCCATCTTTGTTTTCACCGCAGTTGTTCAAAAAGGTTTTGAAGAACTTAGGTCAATACAATGACTTCAAGGCACAAGAGAGCGTGTGGAATGCACCGCCATTTCATTCAAATCCCTAAGACAACTAGTACACGGCAGTATAAATGCGAGAGCGTGAAATCATCATTGCTTCATTCAAAATCATGGCATATAACTCGCTCCGCGTAAACAGACTCAAAACAAAACAAAAAGACAAATGTAAAACAAAATGGTGACGCCGAGGTAACACCCCGAATCACCCGACTTATACAACAGATCGACTCGATACAACAAGACAGACCCAAAACAAAAGAGACCGACTCAAAACAAAAAGACAGACTCAAAAAAACAAAAGACAATTCCAATACCCAAGTCGAAGCACAAAACCGGTATTTGCACATTGCTCGTAAAGGCGTGCCATTCCCACGGCTGGAGTAATCTGAGCGCCATCCGCAGGTGGTTCATCCCTCGATCACATAACATTATCCCCCAAGTTCACTGACCCAGTGCCGATAGACTTTGCTGAGCTCGGCGGAAGGATGACCCCGTTGTCAAATAGATCCTGTACTTCATGGTGAAGACGGAAGCAGTTGTTAGTAGCATGGCCAGTTTGTTGATGGTATGCGCAGTACTGGGTAGCATCATGCGTAGCCAAAAGAGGGTTCGGGAGAGGCCGAGGCTCAAGGGGTTTGAGATGGCCTTGTCCAATAAGGATTTGGAGAGCTTTGGACAAAGGCATGTGGAGGGCATGGAAGACCCTCTGACCTCGGGGTTGGTACTTCTGAGTTTGTGGATTTTTGCTGGACGCACCAGTGAAGGGATTGGCAGGTGCTGGCCCGGTTTGTTGATCTCTTCTGAGCGGAGGATTAGAGTTAACAAAAATGTTCTTGGTACAACGGCCCTTCTCCCGGCTTGCCCCTTGAGTCAAACTGCCCCCAACTTGAGTAGCGAAAGTGTCATTCACAGCTTCTGCGACAACCGCGAGGACTTGCTCTTTGTTCAGTCCCTCGGCCTTCAAGGCCTCAACAGCCAATAGAAGATGTTCATGGTTATCCATGTCTGCCCCTACCTTGTTCTTTCCACTTGCTTCCACTTTGCCACGGGATTGGCCTTCCTCAGATGTAGCCCGCCCCAAGACTGGGAAGCCTTTTGACATGAAATTCCCAGCATGTGGTGTGGTCGATGATGGAGCCAATGTCCCGGAGGCCAGATCGGTCATAGTTCTTTGAAGATCTTTTATCATTCCCATCAACTCAGAAGTAGTGGGTTCTCGGGTTTGAGATGATTGGGGTTCAGGTGCACCCATCATGCATAAATCCCTACTTTCTGGGATAAACACCTCAGGTTTGGGTAAATGGGCCGGAGTGATGTATATGCTGGGGTCATAGGTGGATGGCAGTGTATGGAGGAGATTGAGGTAGGCAGGAGATGTTTGGTCATTGGGGTCTGAAGGTGGAGCTATCGTCCGGTTATCGATGAGATTTTGGACCTCATGACGGGGCGAGTAATGATCGGTGCCATGGTCAAGGCCGATGGTACATACAGTACTTGGAGGGGTTATGTCTGGCTGGAAGTGGGTCGGGAAGAGGTTGAGGATCGAGGGGTTTGAGATGCCCTCTTTCCATTAGGACTTTTAGTGCGCTAGTTAGGCTCATATGGAGAGGGGTGAAAGTTCTGCCCTGAGCTCGGGCTGGGTCGGCTATTCGCAGGCTTGGATTGGCGAAAGGGTTGGCAGGGCGATCAGACGATTTCAAGGCTCGAATAGTGCTACCTCCGACATTGGCACTCCTTGAAATCACCCTCCTCATCGGTTCACTTGTTCTGGGAATGATCCCACTGTTGAACGCATTCTCGACCTGAACCCCCAGTTCATGCAAACTCTTGAAAGTGAATAGTGGAGCGACTATCAATTTCTGCAACATATCATGCTCGAGGTTCCGCACCATCATCTGCACTTGATCCCTCTCAGAAGGGCGGCGATCTGTCATCTCAGGTCGCCATTGCTCTCCACCTCGTGAACAAATTCCACAAAAGGCTCTGGGTTCTCGCGGTTGCTTCAAGCTCTTGGATGGTCATTTCAACTTGGGTATTGTAGGAATATCGACGACAAAGGCCTCACCAATTCTTCCCGCTTTTGTTTTACTTTGTCCTCCAACTTAGCTGCATCAAGTGGTCAAGCATACCCTGATAGGGTTCTTCCATAGAGAGAGTTTTGTGGCTTAGTCGCACTCCATCCGCTTTAGGACATCCAAGAAGAGACGGATATGTACCATTGATCCCCAAACCCGTTAAACGGCCAATATATGGCATTTTGAAGTCGCGGGAGCCATACAACAGACTCAAGTGTGCCCATCCTCAATGTTGGGAATGGAGTTAAGGCCCTATACCTTCTCAATTGCTTCTCAAGGTTCGCAATTTTCACCGCGGTCGATCGAGGTCATTAGCATCAAGGGATAACGCCTCATTAGGCCGCACTCAGGTCCGAAAACTTGGGCTTGAGCTAACCCTTCTCGAGGACCCGACCTCGCAAATCTTCACCGGCGGAATTGGATCAAAGTTCGGGGTCCCAAAGCCGATGTGAGGCAGATGCCAGATGGGCGCCGGCTTAATATCGGGTCTCACCGCATGGCGCTTCGATTCAACGCTGCTACCACGACCACAAATTCTTCCGAACCCTGTGACATCACAATCACCGAGTCCGAACAAAGGTGATGTGGATCAGGATCGACAGATCGATGAACCGTGAGCCCGACCGCCTTTTTGCCTTGCCTCGAAGAACACCGGGTTGCCCTTGAATTGAATTTCTGACCTAACAGAGTCTATCAGCACTAGTCCAATGTACCCGGGGGATATTGGAGCCTTCGGAAGCTATGGTTCCAGGACTACCTAGCAAAAGAGAAAACATGCAGGATCTCAGCCTGTTTTCACCAAAACGGATATGAGCATAACAGATAATCGCCTCATCAATTTCGCCTCAAAATTTGCCTCAAATGGATACCCTGTAAATCAATCCAACATCGAATCGGTGCCCGCAGTTCGATGCCCAAACTCATAGATCGATACATGCATTCTCAGAGACGACTCTAACAAGCACATAATGTATAAGTGAGAGCCAAAACACCCCTATGTTGGGGTAGGGTTTCCCTGTCCTATTTTGTCAGGAGCTAGGGTTTCACTATGCACGCAGCGGCTTCAAACAACCTATAAACGGGTAAGCAACCTGTCTTAGTTTGGAATGGTCACTATGGATCCGAATATGCACTAGGTTGAATGGTCAAAGGGTGCCCCAGAAACCGGGTTTGTGTTCCCATATCGGCAGAGCTCAGAATCGACAAATTTTATGGACATGCCTTGACAAGACAAGCCTCCCGCCAACCGGCCAGAATAGCAGATGGCAAACACAAGGTCCTAGGCGCACCAATGCAAATGCAATGCAAAGAGATACACAAGTGTAGACAAAACCAAATATCACGAAGTTCAAGTCAAGTTCTCTAAATCCCAATGGACCCGCCAGTAAATCAGAGACGCCCCGAACGCATCCCGGGAAGGAGGCGAGTCCCCGCTCGTTCGATATTGGGTCTACTATACCAAGGACTCAAATGTCACAGTTCTTAATCTTGAACCAAAGAGTCCAACCGCAAATCGCTTTTGAGAAAAACAGATTTTTAGAAAAGAAGTGCCAAACATGGATCGCTGCCGATACGTAATCGCCACCTAAATATTTTATTTTGGGAAATTTAGGAAATCCCGACTCGGTGCCAAAGGCCACGCGGTCCGCCATCACCAAAGTTGCCTCTCGGCTCGAACTTGGGCACGATTGAAGGTCACTGCGGAGTTATTCTCCCTTCGCCCGTCAAAGACCGTCTCTACTAACCATGATATCTTATTTTGAAAACATTGTGAGTTCTTATTCAAGTTATTAGCCTAGGTTATTATGTGATGCGACAAAGATACAAGTATATCGAATCGCTGAATTGGAACAAAACATTTCATGTTTGTTTGTTTGAAAATGGTTTGATGGTGCTACCCGCAAGTAGGCTAAGACGTGGATTTGCCTCCCTCGGGTGGGCTTAGAAAACATGATTTTGCCACTATCTAGTGGGCTTAAAACAAATATTTGATGAATTGTCCAATCCAAGTAACTCAACCTCCACCCACAGTGCATTCAAGGCGCTTATATCATATAAGCACATAGTTCATGGTAAGCATGCTATTCATGGCAACACTCACACGCATGCAAGGATGCTAAAGCATAAACTCACCGAGTACTCCAAGCCAAAACAGAAAACCGATTAGAAATCATGCATGATCCTAGATACACAGAAATGCCTAATGCAACACATGCAAAGATGCAAACTATAGCAGGCTCGGCTATTTTAAACATGGCATGTGAAATGCTACAGCTAACACGTGTTCAATTTGGAATTGAAATACAAATGCTTTGTATGATGCTACGAGTCTGCATGCAAACAGATGAATGATGCAAACATGTCATTACATCATGCTAATTGAAATATGCCCTATATCTAACCATCATAAGCGGGTCAATAAAAGGGAAGAAAGAAGTGGGGGTTGGAAGACATACATCACACTCACCCACACTTATTACAATTATGCCCTCGCACAGAGGGTCCAATAAATAATAATACAAATTCAAATAAAAGAATAGTACAATCAAATATTACAAATCAAATAAATACAAATTCTAATTAATTTACAAATTAACTAAGAAAGAATCGGGCGCTAAGAAAGCCGTGGATCGCCGATTCTGATGAATGATGCATGTTAATATCTTGGCTAAATCCACGACGATGCCCCGATTAGCCTCTGTTTGCACTTTTTCTTGAAATGCGTGCCAAGTCCCGAAAAATTGCTGATTCTTCATTTTGCTGCAACAGAGAGCAGGAAAGGGGCATAGCAATGTATTTCACAAATATATGCATGCCTCGATCCTCATGCCACCAATCACGCATCTCGATGCATGATGGCCGAGGAGTCGGATTGCACAACTCAATATAGGATGAATGCAGATGAATGCTACAACAAAACCTAACTCCATCATGGATAATCCGGAGTGTCGGTGACTTGGGAATTGAGACCTGCTCACACCGGAGTAATGCAAACGCGTTCGCTGCGTGCCCTGCTAACTCCTATCCCGAACACGATGCAATATGCATGATATGCATGAATGCAACTAAAGTACAATCCTAGCATGCACAATGCTATGAAAATGAGATGCCTCGAAATGCGTGCACACGGGCACGCAAATCGAGGAAATGTATGAATGCAATGCAAATAAGCATGAATGCGATCTAATATATAATTTAGCATGCACAATGCTATGAAAATGAGATACCTCAAAATGCGTGCACACGAGCACGCAAACCGAGAAAATGCGTGAATGCAATCTAAGATACAACCAAGTATGCACTATGCTGATGAAAATGAGATACCTCGAAATACGTGCACGCGGGCACGCAAACTGAGGCAATGATCCTAAGGTATGGAATGGCATACGCAATGCAATTGGACTTACACTAACATGAGAGAGCCTCAGCTGCACTCACATAAGAGGCCGTGAGAAAAGTAAAGTGCTTCGAAATGCGTGCACACGGGCACGCAAACCGAGACAATGGCATAAAGGCATGAAGTGACATGAAATATGATATACAATGAGACTAAAATGAGGTGTCTCGAAATGCGTGCCCACGGGCACGCAAACCGAGGCGATGGCATACGGAATGCAACAGGACTAAAATGATATATGCAATGCAATATGGGCTTACACCAACATGAGAGGGCCTCAGCCATACTCACATAGGAGGCCATCGGATAAAAGTGAAGTGCCTCGAAATGCGAGCATACGGGCACGTAAACCGAGACGATGGCATAAAGGCATGCAATGATGCTAAAATGGCATATAGGATGCGAAATGGACTTATACCTACATGGGTGAGCCTCAGCCACACTCACATAAGAAGCCGAGAGATGAAAAAAGAGATGTTTCACACGGGCACGCAAAACCGAGGCAATGATACGGAATGAAATGGCATTCAAATGCAGATTGGGCTTATACTAACATGAGAGGGCCTCACCAAGGCCACATAAGAGGCCGATAGATGAAAATGAAGTGCTCAAATGCATGCCCGTGGCACGCAAAACCGAGGCAATGGCCCTAAGGCATGAAATGACATGCAAATGAGACGTGGCAGATGGCATATGGAAATGCAAATTTCAGCAGCCAAAATGATGCAAAACAGCCCCTAATTATAGCAAAATTACACCCGATGTCCAAATGCTATGCTATAATTCAAATGACTTGCAAATTTATGCCAAACATGCACAATATGGACATGAAGTGTAAAGACAGATGCTAGGCAGACCCTAAAATAGCATTTTTCCAGTGCAAAGCATGGCCAAGCAACAATCAAAAGTATGGCAAAAATAGCATGCAAAAATGGGAGAAAAGAGGGGAACAATGAAGCAAATGGTATACGCAATGCTCAAACTGAAAAATACAGTTCTACAACACTGAAGATCGACCAAAAATATGAACATTTACAGCTTATGACAACCCCCAAAACAGTATGTAGATATGCTCAACATAGCATGCAAAATATGAGCCAAAAGAGGGCTATAAAGAGAGGTATACCAAGCATTCACCAAACATCCTAAGACCCTTAACAAAACATGAAGAAAAGGCCAAAATATGGATATTTTCAGTACTGATGATGGCCGAAAACAGAAGCAAAATAGGCCTAACAAAGCATGCAAAAATGAGGGCCAAAGAGGGGTATAATGACAAGTATAACATGGAGACCCCCAATGAAGTTGATCCCTTCTACAATGTTTTAGAGGGACATAAAATAAGCCTACTCACAATTCATGACATGCTCCAAAACAGATCGTACAGAGGCTAAACAAACCATGCAAATTTACGGTAAATTGGAGGAATTGTGAAACAAGTGCATGATAGAGAGGCCAAATAGGGTTGAGCCCTTCTTAAATGTTGAATAGGGGCTCAAAATAGGCCCACTCACATTTTATATCAGGCTCAAAAATAGATCACACATGAACTAAAAAAAGCATGCAAGATATTGACATACAAAATGATAATGAAGCAAGTGCATCATAGAGGGCTCAAAAATGGTTGAGCCCTTAAACAAACATGTAGAATATCTCAAAATAAGGCCCCTTTCAGTTAGGGCCGGAGTCTAAAACAGTGAGCAAGTAGGGTAGAGGAATGGTGCAAAAAAAAGTGCCAAAAGAGGGTGATTGATACTTACCCTTGAAGATCACACTCTTGTTGCTTCTTGGCTCAAGTTTGCTGCTCCTAAGCCTCTGAAAAACCCTTCCTTGCAGCTGGAATGGAGTGGTGAAGGTAGTGTTTGGTGTTGATGAACAAATGAGGCCAAAACTTGAAGATTTGAGAGAAAAATGGAGAGATAGAGATAGATATCAATGTATATCCTTGAGAGAGATTTTCCAATCCTCTAAAAGAGCTGGGTGGCCAGCTATATAGGCAAGAAAATCGGAGACAAGGCGGGCAAAAAGTCTTTTAGTTGCAGTTGGCTGGCCGGCAGGAAATGGTGGCCGGCCGGCAAGGGTCAAAAGGTCCAAGACATAGAACTGATCGGCCATGTAGCCCTTGAAGTTATCTTTCCAATGCCGCAAACCTTGCATCAAAATTCCTCCTGTAGAAAAAGTTATGCCAGTTTCCGTAAAGCCGCGCAGATTCGGTCTAACCAGACTTCAACCAACCATATCTCCTCCCCCCGGATCCGGACTTAGGAGATTCTTGAGTGAAAAATGAAGCCCCGGAAGTAAGCTTTCCAATGGTGGTGGCCTCATATTTGAATTCCTCTTGTGCAAAGAGTTACGCCCGTTTCGTGAAGCCGCGCAGACTTTTTCTCCTTCCTGATTCATGCCGAACCACCTTGACCAAGAAGAAAGCTGGTTGTCGAGACAATTGCTGGGATCCCACCCTCCAAAGGACCTTCCTTATGATAAAACAGAGGTATCTGCCAAAAATGAACAAAACCAATGCAAAATGAATGCTCGGGGCCAAAACACGAGTTCGGGATCCCAAAACCGCCGTTAAGCCGTAAGTGGTGTTTGGCCACTAAGTGGGTATCTAAGACCCTGTCCTCGAAAGGGAGTAAATGAGATGTATGCCAAAAATCGGAGGAATCGGAGATGGCCGGGTGGTCCCGAACCGAGGCACACGGCCTGACGGCTCCGAAAACCGGGAACCGGACTCCGAAATGGGCAAAATGGCCTACTGCCACGAAATGTAGCCCACGGCCACTGAGAGATGGTCTACAGGACCCCTCCCTCCCCTCAGGAAAAGAAACAGAGAAAACCAAGTCTGGTTCGCAAACCGAGACAAGACATAGAAGAGAGTTCGGGAGTCCGGAGGCAGGGTGCACGGCCGCGACTCTAAGACTTCTGAACGAGCACAGTATGCAACATCACCAAGCGCTCAATCGGTGACATCTGAGTCTTTAAGGTCAGTCAAAAATGGGGTGTCTACAGTACCTCCACTTCCTACCTACATCATCTATCTATCATCTATTACATCCATTGTATTGCATATAGCATCTATTGCATGCATTTACTGCATTATCTATTTTATCGCCTACATCATTTCCATGTTAATCTTAGTTTGGCATGTGCCCATACTTTTCACGTTAAAACATAGCTTTGCATGTGTACGCAGCTATTCTACAAGAATTGTGGTCTAAGGGTTTCAGGACCTTTTCTGTGTTAGACGTGGTCTGTTTTGTGTTTATGCCCTTTCTAGGTAAAATTGTGGTTTGGCTTGTGCTCCTTATTCAATTCGTCCATTGCATCTATTGCATTATACTTTGTCTTGTTGCTTTCATCATTTAGGATCACGATCTTTCCTCAGCAGGTCATTTCCCACTTATATCATCCCACCCAATTACTTGTACTCTTTCTACAAAACACATAGTCTTGCATGTACTCGCATCCCTTTCACGGCTGAGGCCAGTATTGAAGATGCAGGCACTTAGCCTGTGTTAAGCGTCAGTTGGCTTGTGCCCACATCTTTTCTATATAAAACGTAGTTTGATTTGTGTCTCCATCCCTTTGTAGTATTTGTGTGTTTTGCACTGCTTGTGGTTTGATGATTTCGTTACATTGTATGTCATTTACATTGATTTATTGCATTGTGTATCATTTGCATCCTACCCCTGAACTACGCTGGTTTGATTCCTTGCAATAGGATACGTAGGCAACCCTCAGGTTCAACCAACCGCATCTGCATTTTGTTTGTTTGCCCATCTTATGGCCTTATCAAAATGGGTCGCCTTCAGGCTTCGACATTCACTCACGTCATTTCATGACTTCAAACTCTGTCAAAGAGGGGCAACTATAGACACCCCGTTTTTTTACCGCCCATAAGACTTGGGTGCCACTGATTGATCACTCGATAATGAAAGTCACGCTGTACAAACATTCGATTTCTTTAGCAATGAGGCTTCTAATCCCAACCTTACACCCCATTTTTGACCAAAATCATTTTGGCCAAATTATTTTAGACCTTAAAACCCTCTCCTTCAAAATATTTTTTGAAAATGTTTCTACGATGTTCTGAGGCTTGCATTTCGTTAAATATTGCACTTTTTGATAAACCGAGCAAGGACAAAGTGAAAATAAATGAAAAAGAGGTGAACTATTTGAAAAATCTTTCAAAACATCTTATTTATAGGTTTGGAGGTGAAGAAAATAAGAGGGGATGGAAGAAAACTAGTTTGGGAGAAGTTAGACATGAATCCGGTTAGGACAAAAATAAGCAATCTTCACTAAAATAGTCATATCAATTGGTGATACAACATTATATGTTGACTTGTTACCTTTGAGCTTAGGCCATTTTGATTGTATATCGGGCATGGATTCGTTGAGAAAGTACTGTGCGACTATTGACTGTGTAAATAAATATGTTGTATTTCGTCCACCTGGCTTGCCTGAGTTTGTGTTCACCGGGAATAGGGTAATTTCTCCCCCATACCTGATTTCTGCCATGAAAGCTATTAAACTGCTTAGGAAGGGGTATAGGGTTTACATATGTTGTGTTTTGACTGAAGTTTCTAATACTTAAAATATGGAAACCATTCCTGTTGCTTGTGAATTTTCCGATGTAATTCCAAATGACTTGCCTGGAGACTTAGTTGATAGGGAAATTGAGTTCACTATTGAAGTAGCACTACGAACACAACCTATTTCCAAGACCCCTTACAGAATGTCAACCTCAGAACTCAAAGAATTAAAAACCCAACTTCAAGAACTGTTAGACAAGAAGTTCATCCGTCTAAACACTTTACCTTGGGGTGATCCAGTTTTATTCGTTAAGAAGAAAGATGGGTCCTTGAGATTATGTGTAGATTGCCGAGAACTGAATAGAGTAACCATCAAGAATAAGTATCCATTGCCCTAGATAGATGATTTATTCAACCAACTTCATGGAGCCCAAGTGTTTTCTAAAATTGAACTTTGATCAGGCTATCATCAGTTAAAAGTTAAAGCAGAAGATATAGAGAAAACAACATTTAGAACTAGATACAAGCATTATGAATTTTTAGTCATGCCATTTGGGGTAACAAATGCACCAACGACTTTTATGGGCCTGATTAACAGGGTTTTCAAACAATACCTCGACGAATTTATTGTCGTGTTTATTGATGATATCTTGGTATATTCTAAAAATAGGAAAGAACATGAGAATCATTTGAGAACTACCTTACAGATTCTGAGAGAAAAGAAATTGTATACAAAATTGTCCAAATGTGAATTCTTGCTTGACAGTGTGGCATTTTTGGGGCATGTAATCAACAAGGATGGTATCTGTGTTGACCCATAGAAAATTGAACCTATTGTGGACAGGCCTAAATCGACAAATGTGTCAGAAGTGAGAAGTTTTCTAGGACTTGCAGGATACTACAAAACATTTGTGAAAGACTTTTCAAAGCTTGCTATGCCATTGACCCAGTTGACCCAGAAAAATGTATCATTTGATTGGAACGATCAAAGAGAGTTTGCCTTCCAAGAGTTGAAGACCAGATTAGTAACTGCACTAATTTTGACATTGCCCAATGGTACTAATGGATTCCAGATTTATAATGATGCTTCCTACAAAGGCTTAGAGTGTGTCTTAATGCAAAATGGAAAGGTAATTGTGTATGCTTCTCGGCAACTCCGTCCTCATGAAAGGAATTATCCAACCCATGACCTTGAACTCGCCGCAGTGGTTTATGCTTTGAAGATTTGGCAACATTTTCTGCATGGTGTGACTTGTGAAGTGTACACGGATCATAAAAGCCTTAAATATTTCTTTACCTAAAAGAGCTGAACATGAGACAAAGGAGATGGTTAGAATTGATCGAGGACTATGATTTGCAAATCTTGTATCATCCAAGAAAGGCAAATACCGTTATAGATGCGTTGAAGGCAAATACCGTTATAGATGCGTTGAGTCGAAAATCTATTGCCAATTTGTCATGTTTGCTCACCGGTCAGAGAGAGTTGTTATATGACTTGGCGAAGGATGAGATTGAAGTTGTGTTATGTGAACAGGGTGTAATCTTAGTCACCATTTCTGTTCAACCTGTAATCATTGAATAGATTAAAGAGAAACAATGAGAGGATGTGTTTTTGAGGAAAATTGTTGATGAAATTGATTCAAAACCGAAACCAGGATTTGTACTTGACAACGATGTGTTGAAATTTTAGAATCACCTTTATGTGCCGAGCTATTTTGATTTGAGGAAACTGGCATGACCCAAACTCGCCTCTATAGGTTTAACGTCGTAACCGGCCAGTAATCCTTGGATTACCAAAGGCCTTTTAATGGAATAATGTATAGTTAGGGGTTGCGGAAGGAAATTATTCAACAATACATAGTCCATAGAGTCGTGCAGACATACATGGGATAGAAATTTAAAACCTTATATAATATATATGCATATACGCAACATCATAATGCAGTAATCTTCGTCACATTTAATACAGTTGTATCCTAAAAGGGAAATACCCCAAAAAAACACATAAATCAAAAGACTTGATCGTATTACATATTAACACTAGGTCGTAACTTATGTCATTTAAACTTGACTTGAGCACAAAAAGGAACCTCCTCGGAGGCACAACAGCTGGCTGACAAAACAGAGATACCGGATCCTACACTTTGGGTCTAGTTACACGCCTAGTCACCTACATATATAATATAAATAGTGAGCAGGAGCTCAGTGACTAATAACAGAGTAAAGATTTTAATGAATGATGCCCAGAACATATTTCAAATCTCATAACAAATTAGAATCATAATCAGGTTTATAGTGGAAACAGAGTCTTAGTCTTATTCATATTCAAATCATGCGTGGAACATCCATTAGCATAAATATGTCTCTTTGGTCAAGTATATCAAGTTCCAAAAAGGAACCTCCGGTACTGGGTAACATATCTCATACATGAGCCATGGTATTGTTTCCTTCAGGCGAGGGCCCATGCCACAGTATTATCTCCCCTGGGCGAGGGCCTCATGACCATAAGCCACAGTATTATGTCCCCTAGGCGAAGGCCTCTGCTAAGGATACCACAATTACTTTTCAAGAAAATTGAACATTCATTCATTCATACAAAACATAGTATTTCAAAAAACTGATCATTTCGTAGCATCAAAAATAATTAAAGTCGAAATAACTTTATAGAGTTATTACTCACGTATAACTTGGGCAATAAACAATGGATCAACTGGCCACAACAAGTGACCTACACCAAACATAACAGATACATATAATGAAACACACACTCGGTTGATACTTAACTTCTTTTGTTTCATTTTTAGTGTGTTCTAAGTCTTAACCTCATATTGAGTCTTAATCATGGCCTAGGAATGCCTAGGATGCAATGAGGATGCTAAAATATACTTGAAAACACTTAATAAAAATTACTGAAAACAAGGGTCTCGCTTGAGCGTAGCTTTCTTCGCTTGAGCGCACATTCCTTCGCTCGAGTAGCCTGCAAAAGTACTGGTTGCTTAATTTTTTTGCTCGATGCTCAGTCGATGCTCGCTCGAGCGTGAGACTCAAGTCCTCGCTCGAGCGCAACTCTTGTCACTCAAGCGGTCTGCAAAACACTCAAACTTCTGGGAGCATGCATTTTACGCTCGAGCCAACCTTTGGTCACTCGAGCAGAAGTGCAAAAATAAGGCGGTCACTCTAGCGTAGACTCTTTCGCTCGAGCGTAGGAGCAGAATTCTAGAATTTCCAAATTCCCTCCCACGCTCAAAATTCAATTTCCAAACCTTCAAAACACATTCTTTTGGGCCAAAACTTAGTAAAACATTAGGAAACTCATAGTACATGATGAATTACAAATTATTTTGCAAAAGTAAGCCCAAAAGCTAAGCTAATTGTATCAAACAAAGCTTCAAACATGAAATAACATAACTTGCATGTAATATCATGAATTTCAACTTCCCAAAACATGATCAAATGAGTCATTAAGCTCAAAATTAAGTTGAATTCTTTTAACAAAACCAAGATATGAACATGCTTGTGGGAATTCTTGTACAAACAACTTCAAAACTTCATGATATGCACATGCATGCATGAATGTTCTTCCTTTCTACCCTTTAAAGTTTATTTTTTGGCTTATTTAGCAAATTCTCTTGAATTCGTGTTTTAAACATCAAAATTATACATTCCAAAGGTTGAATTCCTACCTCAAGCTTGAATTCTCAAGTATGAGAGCTTAGTTTCCCAAGTTCTCTCCAAATCCTTCTCTTTTCTAGCACTCCCTTTTAATTGAGTTCAAGTCTCACAAAATTATTCAAGCTTAGAACCAACTCTTCCTACTCTCCCTCCCTTTCTTATGTTGATATCAATAAAATGATGAGGAAAAGAGTTGAGATGCAATTAGAAGCCTTACATAGGCTTGATTAGTGGACTAATTATCCTTAATTAACTTAAGTCAAATAGGTGTATTAATTTATTCTAATTTAATCATTCCGAACCGAATTTTAATTAAACCTACCATAAAATTCTAAAAATTCTAATTAGCACATAAATCAAGTCAGTTTCTGAATCGGATGCCGGTAAGGCCTTCAATTTGCAACCGAAACGAAAACATAAATAGATCTTTCTACGTTAAACAGATATAAACGCAAATAAGGCAAGATATGATGCAAAACTTCACATAAATTCCTTAGTAGGCATAATTAAGCATAGATTAACATTAATCATGGTTCGGGGTTGTTACAGAAATGCATCATGATTGAAGCTCACAATTCAAGATTTGCTATGCATCTGGGAAACACAAAGATGTATCACGACTTGAAATCGAATTTCCGTGGTCAGATCAAAAAGTGCAAAGATGATTTTGTGGCTAGATGTTTACAATGCCAACAAGTTCAAACTAAACATCAACAACACGCTGGTTTGCTATAGCCGCGTCCAATACCATAATGGAAATGGGAACATATCACAATAGGCTTTATTGTGGGATTACCTCGCTCTCCTCGAGGTATGGATTTTATCTAGGTAATTGCTAATCGTTTAACGAAAACCTCACGTTTATTACCTATTAAGTCGCTGTACAATGCTGATAAGTTGGCTAACTTGTATGTTAATGAAATTGTGAGATTACATGGCATACCAGTATCTATTGCATCCGTTAGAGATCCTAAGTTCACTTCAAGATTCTGGCAGAGTCTATAGCAAGCTCTGGGAACTAAATTGAGGCTAAGTAGTGCTTATCACCCATAGACGGATGGTTAATCTGAACGGACCATTTAAACATTGGAAGACTTGTTACAGATGTATGCTCTAGACTTTCAAGGTAGTTGGAAAACCTACTTACCATTGGCCAAGTTTGTGTACAATAACAGCTACCATTCAAGTATCGATATGGCTCCTTACGAAGCTTTGTATGATAGAAAATACCGATCTCCGATCTATTAGGCTGAGGTAGGTGATAGACCGTTGTTGGGACCAGAACTTGTGCAAGAAACAACTGAGAAACTGAAACTGATTCAACAACGCCTAAGAACTGCATAGAGCTGTCGAAAGAGTTATGTGGATGTCCGGAGAAGAGATAGGGAATACGAAGTTGGTGACCATATGTTTATTAAAGTAACTCCAATGAAAGGCTAGACACGATTTGGGGTGAAAGGCAAGTTGGCTCCAAGATATGTTGGGCCATATGAAATTCTTGAGAATATCAATTCAATAACATAACAAATAACCTTACCTTCGGTGATGGAAAACATGCATAATGTTTTTCATGTTTCAATGCTTCGAGATTATTTACGAGATTCACTCCATGTGATAGAACCGACTCATATGCTTCTGAAAGATAACTATATGTATGAAGAGAGGCCGATGCAGATTGTTAACCGAAGAATCAAGAGATTGAGAAACAAAGAAATCCCATTGGTGAAAGTCGATTGGCAAAATCATAGAGGAACCTATGCAACTTGGGAGACAGAGGAAGATATGATGAAATTATACCCTAAACTGTTTCCTTTGGACTCGATATTCTTCCAAAATGAAAGAAATTCGAGTTTGGAGGACCAAACTCTTTAAGGGGGGAAGACTGTAATAACCCCCACCCACAATTAATGTTAATCCATGATTTAATATGGCTAATAAGCTATTAAGATCAGATTTTGAATTAATTTCATATGTGTTGCATTATTTGTGTTTTTATCTGTTCATTATAGACATATCTGTTTGAATTTCTATTTTGTTCTGTTCTGTTTTGTAAATCGAAGGCCTTATCGGCATCCGATCGTAAAATTGACTTGAATTATGTGTTAGTTAGAATTTTTAGAATTTTGTAATGGGTTCAATTGAAATTCAATTCGGAATCAAATAATTAGAATAAATGATCTCATTTAGTTGTTCTTAACTTAACTTAATTAATATTCCTAAGTGAGCCCACTTAAAGCCATTACCACCATTTTGTATACATTTTACAATTCCTTTCCTCATCTTTTGAGCTCAAAAACGTAGAGAGAGAGAGAGAAAGAAGGTGAGAATTGTGATCAAACAAAGGAAATACTAGAGAGTGAAAGGAATTAGCTTTGGATTTAAAAGTTTGGTATGGGATTTTAGTGAATTCACCATTTGGAGCCAGATTGGAGAACTATGGTAAGAATTCAACCCTTTGGTTGTGTATTTAAGATGGATAATGTAAGAATTCAAAAGAATATAAAGATTCAAGTCATGATTTAAGCTAAGGAAGATGAATATAGAAAGAATTCAACCATGCATGCATAATTTACTAAGATTTGTAAGTTGTTCCTTAAGAATTTCCACATGCATGTCTATATTTTGGTATTGGTCAAGGACTTCATCATGTTTATGACCTAAGTGTTCTACTTGATTAGGTTTTGGGAGCTATGAACTCAAGTGAATACATGCATGTTATGTTCACGTCATGTCCTCACATTTTAAGTTGAATTTTGCACAATTGATATACTTTTGGGCTTTGATTTCATGAAATGATCTTTGATTCTCAATATTTTTCAAGGTTAGACAAGTTTTCTTGAGTTTTTCTCCAAAAGAACATGATTTGTGATTTTGAACTTGGGTTTTGAAGTTTAAAAGTAGTTCTAGAAATTCCAGAATTCACACTGTTTGCTTGAGCGAGCAAAGTGTCGCTCGAGAGTGAAAATCGAGCTACCAGAAGTTTTTCAAAATTTTACAGGTCGCTCGAGCAACCAAAGTGACGCTCGAGCGAGGACCCTTTTTACTCAGTCTTCCACTTGAGAGACGGTCGAGCAGGAATTTCATGCAACTAGTACTTTTGCCAAGTTTGCAGACCGCTCGAGTGAAGGAAGTTACGCTCGAACGACCACTCACATTTTTCATTTCCGCTTGAGCGAAGAAACCTACGCTTGAGCGAGGACCTAGTTTTTAGAAATTTAACGAAGTGTTTTCTAGTACATTTTGGCATATTCATTGGATCCTAGGCATTCATAGGCCAAGATTAGGACACCCTAATAAGGATAAGGAGAAGAAACACAAAGAGCAAGCGAAATGAGTTATGTACAAATCAAGTATGCATTACAGTGTATGTATTTGTTATGATTAATGTAGGTCACGCGCCGTGAGCGGTTGATCCATTGGTTTCCTGCCAAGCTATCTGTACAACTATCTGTGAGTAATAACTTAGTAAAACTATGGTCGATATGAAATACTTTCTAAACTTTATGATATGATATGAATCGTTTTCAAAAGTTAGAAAAGGCTATTATGTGATTATATGAATGATGATCCACTTCCTCGAAATGCTTATGTGGTATCCTTAGCAGAGGCCCTCACCCAGGGGACATAATACTGTGGCTTATGGTCATGGGGCCCTCGCTCGGGGGAAATAATACCATGGCTCACGCCCTCGACCGGGGGAAACAATACCATGGCTCATGTATGAGATATGTTACCCGGTATCAGAGGTTCCATTGTGGAACTTAATAAGCTTGACCAAAGAGATATGTTTAATGCTAATAGATACACCACTCAAGGGAAGAATGTGACTATGATTCTGTTCCTGTATATAAGCATGATTATGTTTATGTTTAGTAAGAGACTTGAAATTAAATTGTGATGGGTATCATTCATCAAAACCCTTTACTCTGTTATTATTCACTAGGCTTCCACTTACTATTTATATTATGTATGTAGGTGACCAGACAGGTGACCTGGGCCAGAGTTTATGGCCTAAAATTCCATTTTGACTGCCACCCTTTGTGCCTCCTGAGGAGGTTCCGGATCGAGTCAAGCCAAGTGACCATGCCTTTTTGAAAGTTCAAAATTGTGATCTCTCTTGTTTTGTGAATAATTGTTTTTAATTATCTATATATGGGGTGACATATAATTGTTGTATCTATGTGACGTCATGTGTATGCTTATAAAATTTCAAATTAGTTTGTTTCATGTATGTCTGCACAGCTCAATAAACGTTGTATTTTGTATATTTGCTTTCGCAACCCCTTAATTACATGTTATTTTGTTCAAAGGCCTTTGGTAATCCAAGGATTACTAGCCAATTATGACACTAAATCTATAGGGGCGGGTTTGGGTCGTGACATTTACAATGTTTACAGACCGCTCGAGCGAAGGAAGTTGCACTCGAGCGATCACTCACATTTTTGGACCTCCACTTGAGCGAAGGAAATTGTGTTCGAGCGAGGTCCTCGTTCTCAGCAAATTTGACTAAGTGTTGAATAGCATGTTTTGGCATCCTAATTGTATCTTAGGCATTCCTAGGCTAAGATTAAGACATAATAATGAGGATAAGACTTACAAACACACTAAGGACGAAACGTAATGAGTTAAGTATATTCCGAATGTGTGTTTCAATCTGTGTATCTGTTATGTTTGTGTAGGTCACGCGCCGTAAGCTATTTGATTTGTCTGCTTTGTCTGTCTGCTTTTGGAGCTATCTGTGAGTAATAACTCTGTAAAGCTATGTTTGATTATAAGTATTTTCTAACTGAAATGATATGATCTATTTTCTAAAATGCTATTTAATGAATCATGAATAAATGTCCATTTTTTTTAAATGTATTTGTGGTATCCTTAGTTCACGTGGCCCTCGCCTGGGGGTAATAATACCGTGGTCAATATGCACGTGGCCTTTGCCTGTGGGTAACAATACTGTGGCTTATACTCATGTGGCCCTTGCCCGGGGGTAATAATACCGAGGTTTATGTTCACGTGGCCCTCGCCTGGGGGGTAACAATACCATGGCTACTTGTGCACGAGATGTGGACCTACGCGGTCGTCGGTACTGACTGTGCAAGAATTGATATGATATGATAGCTAAATGGATGTACCACATATAACTGCTATGATTTCTAGTTAAGTATGTGAATCTGAATTTGTATCTGATATGAAATCTGTTATGGGGCATCATTCATTAATTCTTTACTCCGTTATTATTCACTAGGATTCCACTCACTATTTATATTATGTATGTAGGTGAACAAGAATGTTAACAACTCTTCCAAGGTTGTTAACAACTCCGCCGGTCCCAAGCTCGGTTTAAGGAGGAGGGTTGTGTGTTAAGTAGCCGATAGCCAACACGTAAAACAGCCACTCGGATCCCATTATCATCCCTTATGATAATGAATCCTACTTTGGTTTGGTTATGTAGGTGAACAAGAGCGTGATCAGGCCTACCTGCTACCTGGAGTCTCTGTTTTGTCAGCCAGCTGGAGGTTTTCTTTTGTGATCAGTCATATTTATGTAGCCCTATGTAGCCCCATGTTTATGGAGCGTTAACAAGTTTCTTTCAACTCTTATATCTGTATTTCGGGCTAAGTTCCCCTCGGCTATATCTGTAATATAGGTGACGTAAGACTACTCTCTTTTGACGTCACAAATTTGTATATAAAGTTTTGGGATTATCTATCCCATGTATGTCTGCAAAGCTCTATGGAATGTACGTTTCTATATTTGCTTCCGCAGCCCCTTATTATACGATAATCTATTCAGAGGCCTTTAGTAATTCAAGGATTACTGGCCGATTACGATGCTAAACCCATAGGGTCCTGTTTGGGTCATGACAAAAAGCATGCCAATCCAAGTTAATTCAATTGCAGTGTGAGAAAGAGATCGATACTTTGCTTCAGTAAAGGACCGAGAGACTGTGGCTTGCTTTTTGGTTGACCAAGGCACGTGATTGGACCCCAGAAATATACAATAACCTAATGTAGATTTTCTGTTAGAAATATCGCCAGCGCAATTAGAATCAGAAAAGACATGAATATCAAATGAGCTAGGAGAATATGTCAAACTATGACCAATAGTTCCTTTAACAAATCGAAGCAATCGTTTAACTGCAGCAAAGTGACCAACTATGAAAGAATGCATGTGTTGACAAGAGTGATTCACTGCCAAAGAGATGTCTGGACGAGTGATGATAAGGTATTGAAGAGCACCAACTAAGCTCCTATAGAGAGCAGGATTAGAAAATAATGCATCTAAATCAGAGGAAGACTGAGGTTTAACTGTCAGGGGAGAAGAACAGGGTTTACATTCAGCTAAACATGCCTTGGTCATAATATCTTGAGCATATTTCTTTTTAGACAAAACATATCTCACAACCCAAACCCACCCCTATAGGTTTAGCATTGTAACCGGCCAGTAATCCTTGGATTACTAAAAGCCCCTTTGTCACGACCCAAACCCGCCCCTAAGGGTTTAGCATTGTAACCGGCCAGTAATCCGTGATTACCAAAGGCCTGCTTAACAATAATAACAATAGTACAAAGTAAGGGGTTGGCGGAAGCCATACAACAAATAAAAGATGTCCAATAAGCTGTGAGAATTTGGACGGGAAAAGACTTTTATGGACTAGTCCACATTCATAACCATAAACATATATACATATCAGATACACATAACATGCAGGTTAGGGATCCAATCCCTACACCATAACTGTACAGTCAAGTCTTAAACATTCATACATAATAGAGACAAAAGGGTGAATCTGAAACACCCCAAAAACAGCCTTGACTTGAGAAGACTCGAAGCCTCGAAGTGAAGCACAATGGTTGGCTTGATAAAACATGAGCTTAACTTGACGTTTCTAACTTCGGTCCAGGGCCTGGCCACTTACATACATATATAAATTGTGAGCTAAAGCCCAGTGAATAATTACTGCGTAAAGGAGTTAAGAATGAATATCCTTTCAGTAACTAAAACAGTCATTTGCATCAGTAGATCAGCTATTCAATCAGTGGCTCATATTTCATGCCATATCAGTCAATTAGAAATCATAACAATCATACGTGGTACATCCAATAGCAAAACAGTACAGTAGGTCTTAATAGACCGAGCAATCAGTTGATGGCCATCAAACAATATACAGTATTGGTTCCAAACATTGGAACTAACAGAGATCTCTGTGATAGTAGCAGAATAAAGCGATAAAGATAACAATAAAGAATAATAGAATAAAGAAGTTGCTACGGATGCCACGAATATAGTTTATAAAATAGGACAAACATTCATTCAGTAAACAATGTCACTTCAGAAAGCAGTACAGTCGATCATTCAGAAAATAATTATAATTGGACATATCTTTACAACATTGTTACTCACAGAGTACTGGGTTATGACAGGCTAATCAACGTCCTCGGGTGCCAACCCTACACAGTTGCAGAACGAACACAGACACTAAGTTACACACTTGGGATTAATAACCTAGCCTCTAACTTGACTTGGTGTGGTTCTATAACATTATCCTCATTAAGATGCCTTAAACATGGCCTAGGAATGCCTAGGATGGAATGAGGATGCAAAAATGCACTTAACAACACTTTTCAAAATTTGCTGAAAACAGGGGTCTCGCTCGAGCGTGGATTTTCCTGCTTGAGCGGACATGCAGACAATGAAGCCCCGCTCGAGCATGACTTCCCTTGCTTAAGCGGACTACATACTCATGAAAAAGTACTGGTTACACACTTTTCACGCCCGATGGACGCTCGACCCATGCTCGAGCGTGAGACTCGCACCTCGCCGAGCGCCGAATGGTTATCGCCGGTGAACCGCAAAACACATAAACTTCTGGGCATATGCATATAACGCTTGAGCATGGCTCTTGAAGCTCGAGCGGAAATGCATGTACTCAGAGTGTACGCTCGAGCGTGAAGTCCTTCGAGCGTGGAACAAAAATCTGGAATTTCCAGATTGATCCCCAAGCACAAAACTCAACCTTTAAGGCTTCAAACTCGATTTTTCTAGGCCAATTTTCTAGAAAACACTTAGAAACTTATAATACAACATGTTTTAAAGATCATTTCGTAAAATCAAGCCCAATAGTGACAATTGCACACCAACACCAATCAAAACTTGAAGAACAATACAAGAACATAACATGCATGAGTTCTTAAGAACTCTAATGCTCCAAAACATGATCAAATGCAAGATTGAACTCAAAAACATGGTGAATTTCTAGAGTATAACCATAACATGACCATGCATGTGGAAATTCACATGAAAATGATCTCAAGATTCAATAATATGGACATGCATGCAAACATTGCTACTCAATACAACACTTTAAGCTAACTCTTGACTCCAAACATCAATTTTCCCATGAACCATGCATGTAACAACTTAAATTCATAATTAAGAGAATGAATTTCCTACCTTAAGTCTTGAATTCCAAGTGTAGAAGCTTAATTTCTCAAGTCTTCTTCAATTTCCTCTAAGTTTCAACCCAATCTCTTGTTGAATCAATCTATCTTCTAACTCTCTCTCTTTCTCACGGTTTGGTCTTGAGAATGGAAAAGATGATGTATCAAATGTGTGAATTAAGACTAAAACAATAGTTTTTTTTAGGGAGCCCACTCAAGGGCAATTATGTAGATAACCTATTTTCAATTAATCTAGCATTATTTATTCTAATTTAATCATCCCAAATCAAATTTTAATTAAACCTACCATAAAATTCTATAAATCCTAATTGGCATATAACACTAATCAATTTCTGAATCGGTCGCCGATAAGGCTTTCAATTCGCAGTTCGAAATTAAAACATGAACAGATCATTCAGTAACGAACAGATAGAAATGCATTCTAAACAACACACTCACACAAACAATTTAGGATTTCATCTTAATCAATTACTTATCATGCTTGATCACAAGTTAACACTAATCAGAAGTGAGGGTTGTCACACCCTTAATAGAAAGACATATTATAGGGAGCTGCGGAAGCGAATATAGAAATATACATTGTCCATAGAGTTGTGTTAACGTATGTGAGACAAAAGTCTTTAAAACAAACTTATATATATATATATATATGTGACGTCATAAATATACTAGTCTTACGTCACCAAAGCCACATGTACAAAACTTTCCAAAACATATTTAAACAAAACAAGAACATAAGAAGGTACAAAAGAAATTCCCAAGACTCAAAACTTGATCAGATCTCAAAAGGAAACCTTCACGAGAGGCATGATGGTTGGCTAACACCAAAACTCGCCAGGCAGCAACTCAGGCCTGCTCATGCGCTTGCTCACCTATATATATAATAAATAAATAGTGACCGAGAGCCCAGTGAATAATAACAGAGTAAAGGGTATTGATAAATGATAATGTCCATAACTTGGTCATAAAATCAGAGTTTATATTAGAAAAAGATTTACATTCATATTCTTTTTCAAGTCAATAACAGAAATCATAATGCATGCTTAATCTCAGATCCGTTAGCACTATCGCATCACATACTAAACATCAAGGGTCATACTTGTCGGCCCATATAAGAACCTCCGCCAGTACGGATAACTTGTCGGCCCATAAAGGAACCTCCGCATCTGTGCACGGATAACTTGTCGGCCCATAAAGGAACTTCCAGCCGAGTACAGATAACTTGTTAGTTCCATAAAGGAACCTCTGACCGAGAACAGATAACACCCTTGAGCCATGGAATTGTTGCCACTTAATACTTTCAAAATATGAACAATTATTCATTTATACAAAGCATAGCATTTTAGAAAAATGATCATTTCATATCATCAGAAAATAATTAAAGTCAAACATAACTTTACAGAGTTATTATTCACAGATGGCTTCACTTGCAGAACAGACAAATCAAATAACTTGTGGCGTGTGACCTACACATATAGTAGAAAGGCATAATGAAACACACACTCGGCTAGTACTTAACTCTTTTCGTTTCATTCTTAATGTGTTTCTAAGTCTTAACCTCTTATTGAGTCTTAATCATGGCCTAGAAATGCCTAGGACATAATGTGGATACTAAAATGCACTTTGGAACCCTTAACAAAACTTGCTGAAAACAGGGGTCACGCCCGAGCGTAGTTTTCTTCGCTCGAGCAGACATGCAAATATGTGAGGGCCCACTCGAGTGCAGATTCCCTCGCTCCAGCAGTCTGCAACTTTTGAAAAGGTATTGGTTATGTGATTTTTACACTTAACGGAAGCTCGACGATCACTTGAGCATGAGACTCAGGTCCTCGCTTGAGTGCAACTCTTATTGCTCGAGCGATCTGCAAAAACCTGAAACTTCTGGGAGTTTGCATTTCACGCTCAAGTGGACTTCTTCTGGTCGCTCGAGCGGAAGTGTAAGATCACAGAGTGGTCGCTCGAGTGTGGGTTTTGACGCTCGAGCGAAGAGCAAAATTCTTTTAGATTGCTCTTCTCAGCTCAAAGCTCAAATTCAAAGTTGTAAAACAAGGTCTTTTGGGCCAAAAACTTGAGGAAACAATAGGAAACAATTGTAAATGGTGAAACCATGGTAAATTCAAAATCATCTCACAAGATCAAGGCTTAGAAGGTTGCCAATTGTTTAAGACAAAACCCAAATCTTTGAAAACATAACAATATATATATATATATATATATCATGCATGTAAAAGTGCAAGTTCCAAGCTTTCAAAACATGATCCAATGAGGTGTCTAACTCAAAAATATGTTGAATTCTTAGACCAAGGCCAAAATGAGGACATGGAAGAGGGAATTCTTTGAAAACAACGTCAAATTATAATGAAATGAACATGCATGTATGATCTGGTTCATTTCTCTTTAATTCTAACTCAATTCTTGTATCAACCAACTTATTTCTTTAGAGTTCATGTCCTACACATCATAATTTTACAATTCAAGGGTTGAATTCTTACCTAGGCTTCCCAAGATGCGTGCTAGAGGCTTAATTCTTGAGTTTCCAAGTCCAATGCCTTCAATTCTTAGCAACTCTCCCTTCTCCTAGCTTTGATTCCAATTTCCTTTATTCTCACTTTTTTCTCTCTAAAGTGGGGTGATAGGAGAGTGTATAGTGAACTAATGAGTTCATATGAGCCTTATATAGGCTTAATTAGTGGCTTAATTAAGTTATTGATTAAGCCAACTAATCGGACATTAATTATTCTAATTTAATCGTTCCAAATTGAATTTTAATTAAACATATCATAAAATTCTAAAATTCCCAAGTAACATATAAATCAAGTCAATTTTATAATTAGATGCCGATAAGGCTTTTAATTCACAACACGAAATGAAAACGGAAATAGATATTTCTACGATAAATAGATATGAGTACAATCATGCAATACACACATACAATTAATTCATAATTTCACCTTAATTATTGATTAGACTTATTTAACCATGAATTAACGTTAATCAGAGGTCGGGGTTGTTACAATCTTCCCCCCTTAAAAAGTTTGGTCCACCAAACTTGAAGTACCTTCATTTTAGAAGAACGTTGGATCTAACGGAAATAAATTTGGATATCTCTTCATCATATATTCTTCTGTTTCCCATGTAGCATAAGTTCCCCAATGATTCAGCCAATCAACTTTCACCAGTGGAATTTCCTTGTTCCTTAATCTCTTGATTCTTCGGTTAACGATTTGAATTGGTCGTTCTTCATACGTATAATCAGCCTTCAAAAGTACATATGTCGGCTCAATAACATGGAATGGATCTCTTAAATAATCCTGAAGCATAAAGAAATGAAAAACGCAGCGATGTTCCCGACTAGTGGTAAGGCTACGACACGCTATCCGGATTGATCTTCTTAAGAATCACATATGGCCCTACATATCTCACTACCAATTTACCTTTCACACCAAACCACGATTGCCCTTTTATTGGAGTTACTTTGATAAACACGTGATTCCTGACTTCATATTCTCTGTCTCTTCTTCGGACGTCAACATAACTCTTTTGTCGACTCTGTGCAGTTTTCAAACGTTGTTGGATCAGTTTCACTTTCTCAGTTGTTTCTTGTACAAGCTCCAGTCCCAACAATGGTCTATCACCTACTTCGGCCTAGCAAATCGGTGATCGACACTTTCTATCATATAAAGCTTCATAAGGAGGCATGCCAATACTTGAATGATAACTGTTGTTGTATACAAACTTGGCTAAAGGAAGGTAAGTCTCCCAACTCCCTTGGAAGTTCAACACACACATCTATAGCATATCCTCTAAAGTCTGATTGGTTCGTTCAGATTGACTATTTGTCTATGGGTGGTAAGCACTACTCATCCGTAGTTCAATTCCCAAATCCTATTGCAAACTCTGCCAAAACCTTGATGTGAACTTCAAATCTCTGTCAGATACAACGGATACTGGCACACCATGTAACCTCACAATCTCATTCACATAAATGTTAGCTAACTTATCCGCATTGTAAATAGTCTTAACAGGTAGAAAATGGACAGACTTAGTTAAACGATCAACAATAACCCAAATAAAATCCATACCTTGGGAGGAGCGAGGTAGTCCAATAATAAAATCCATGGTAATATGCTTCCATTTCCATTCCGGTATTGGAAGCGGCCGAAGTAATCCAGCGGGTCGTTGATGTTCAGCTTTGACTTTGTTGGCAATGCAAACATGGGGCCACAAAATCAGCAATGCTTTTCTTCATTCTAGGCCACCAAAAGTTTTGTTTCAAGTCATGATACATTTTTGTATTTCTTGGATGCATAGCAAATTTTGAACTGTGGGCCTCAGTCATAACACGTTTCCTCAATTCATAACAATCTGGGACACAAAGTCTATTCTGAAATTTTAGTACTTCATTTTCAACCACGAATCCCGGCCTTGGTTTTGAGTCAATTTCATCAAAAAATTTCTTCAAAAATTCATGTTCACGTTGTTTCTCTTTGATTTCTTCAATGATTGCAAGTTGGCCAGAAATAACAGTCAAGATCTCGCCTTGTTCACGCAACACAATTTCAATTTCATTCTTCTCCAAGTCACACAATAACTCTCTCCGGTCGGTGAGCAAACATGACAAATTCCCAATAGATTTTCTACCAATGCATCCGCAATGGTATTTTCCTTCCTTGGATGATACAAAATTCGCAAATCATAGTCCTTGATTAATTCCAACCATCTCCTCTGTCTCATGTTCAGCTCTTTTTGGGTGAAGAAATATTTTAAGCTTTTATGACCAGTGTATACTTCACAAGTTACACCATACAAATAATGGCGCCAAATTTTTAAAGCAAACACCACAGCTGCCAATTCAAGGTCATGAGTCGAATAATTCTTTTCATGAGGATGGAGTTGCCGAGAGGCATAAGCAATTAACTTTCCATTCTACAATAACACACAACCCAAACCTTTATAGGAAATATCAATGTAAATCTAGAATCCAACGGTACCATTTGGCAAAGTCAAAATCGATGCAGTTACTAACCTAGTCTTCAACTCTTGGAAGGCAGACTCTCTTTGATTATTCCAGTCAAATGATACATTTTTCTATGTCAATTGGGTTAATGGCATAGCAAGTTTTGAAAATTCTTTTACAAATCTTGTGTAGTAACCTGCAAGTCTCAGAAAACTTCTAACTTTTGACGCGTTTGTTGGTCTAGACCAGTCCACATTAGCTTCAATTTTATGTGGGTCAATAGAAATAGCATCCTTATTGATTACATGTCCCAAAAATGCTACACTGTCAAGCCAGAATTCACATTTGGATAATTTTGCATACAATTTCTTTTCTTTCAGAATCTGTAAGATAGTTCTCAAATGATTCTTATGTTCTTCCCTGCTTTTAGAATAAATTAGTGTGTCGTCAATGAATACAATAATAAATTCATCAAGAAATTGTTTGAACACCCTATTCATCAAGTCCATGAAAGCTCCAGGTGCATCTGTTACTCCAAATGGCATAACTAAAAATTCATAATATCCATATCTAGTTCGGAAAGCAGTTTTCTCAATGTTTTCTACTTTTACCTTTAGCTGGTGATATTCGGATCTAAGATCTATTTTAGAGAACATTTGTGCTCCTTGAAGTTGGCCAAACAGGTCATCTATTCGGGGTAGTGGGTATTATTCTTCATGGTTACTTTGTTTAGTTCTTTGTAATCTATACATAGTCATAAAGACCCATCTTTCTTCTTAACAAATAACATTAGGGCACCCCAAAGTGAAGTGCTCAAGCGGATAAACTTTTTGTCTAACAGTTCTTGAAGTTGAGTTTTCAATTCTTTCAATTCAGAGGTGGACATTCTGTATGGGGTTTTAGAAATTGATTGGGTCTCGGTACCACATCAATGGTGAACTCAATTTCTATCAATTAACTCCTAGGTAATTCATTCGAAACACATCGAAATTCACAAACAATAGGAATGGTTTCCATATTAGCACTATCAGGAGATACAATCAATGCATAACACAAGTAGCCCTGACAACCTTTCCTTAACAATTTCCAAGCTTTCATAATTGAGATTAAATATGGTGGCGGAACCACCCCATTCCCAGTAAAAACAAACTCAGGCATACCAAGTGGTCTAAATACAACAGATTTACTCACACAATCAATGGTGGCACAGTATTTAGTCAACCAATCCATGCCCAATATATAGTCAAAATGATCAATCCCCAAGGGTAATAAATCAACATACAATGTCATGTCACTAATCACAACATCACATGCTAGGTATACATAAGCACATATCATAGAACCTCTAGATGGTGTAGACACAAATAGTAAACAGCTCATAGGTTCTAACGAGCTAGTTAATTTCTGAGAAAAAACATGTGATACAAATGAATGCGTGGAGCCAGAATCTATTAACACATAAGCATTCTGAGCACAAATAATGATTATACCTGACACCACAGATTTGGTGTTTTGCACATCTCCAGGCACTAATGCAAACACTCTCCCTTGTCTTAGTGTTTCAGTCTCGGTATTATTCCTAACATTAGTTCTTGCATTGGTCTTCGTTGTAGGAGTGGATCCAGCTAAACTTGCAGCAGGGTGGTTAGTATTCTCAAACCTCAGCGGACAATCTCGAATCATGTGGCAGTTTGTTACACCAAAAACATGTATCAGACGTACAGTGAGAAGGGCCTTTATGTTTCCTTCCACAATCGAGACAGTTTGGAGTAGAGTCACTACTCGCTAGAACAAAGAAGAGGATCCTGTTCGCCTCTTGGGAATGATCGGCCCTTCTTGAAATTGAATTGCATCACTGCTTACCCTTCTATTCAGTTGTTGGAGCTGGAACTTGTTTGTTTGCTACCAAAATGGCCTCCACCATTAATGCTCTATCAAGGACTTTTACATATGTTGGCAATTTCAAAATGCCAACGCGGTCATACACTTCTAAATCCAAACCGCCTTCAAATTTTCATGGTTTCTTATAATCAGTGTCTACATGTGTGGGGGCAAAACGGGCTAACTCAGTAAACTTGGCCTCATATTTGGCCATTGACATCTTGCCTTGTTTGAGTTCTTGGAATTCTGACACTTTCCGATCCCTGAAGCATTGGGAAAAATACTTGTTGTAGAAAATCTCATTAAACTGAGCCCACGTTATGTTCCCATTGTTAATTCGGATCAGTATCCACCATCTCCAGGCTTCATCTTTCAGGGTATAGGTGGCCAAAAGGACTTTCTGGATCACTAAACAGGGAAATACCTTGAATAATTTCTTCATTTCCAACAACCATGTTTCAGCCTTTAATGGTTCAATACCACCAAGGAAAGTTGGCGGTTTCATCTTCATGAACTTCTGAGTGAGGTTGATTATATCATTGTTGTCCGGTTCAACTTGTACCAGTGGAGGCAGAGAAGGTAAAGGCTGTTGCCTCAGTTATTGTGTCATTGCTTCAGTCAGGGCTGTAAGCATCTGTTCCATTCTGTTCATTCGGGCCTCAGAAGATTCACTTGTATCACTTCCCCTTGCATTCTCCATGTTGCTATAGAGAGACAAGGTAATAATAAACATAGTAATAATCTTGTCCATTTCTTTACATTTCATTTGTTTAGGTTCAAATTTAGTTTCCACATTTATAAAGATTAGCATACACTCACACATGCAGATAAAATGTCCCTAATTCTTTTCTAGGACATTCTATGGCTCGTATGGATTCGTGTGTGCGGTATTACATGTGCTCTGATACCACTCTATCACAACCCAAACCAGCCCCTATAGGTTTAGCATCGTAACTGGCCAGTAATCCTTAGATAACCAAAGGCCCCTTAACAGAAAGACATATTATAAGGGGTTGAGGAAGCGAATATAGAAATATACATTGTCCATAGAGTTGTGTTAACGTATATGAGACAGAAGTCTTTAAACATACTTATATATATATATATATATATGTGACGTTATAAATACACTAGTCTTACGTCACCAAAGCCACATGTACAAAACTTTCCAAAACATATTTAAACAAAACAAAAACATAAGAAAGTACAAAAGAAATTCCCAAGACTCAAAACTTGATCAGACCTCAAAAGGGAACCTCCACGAGAGGCACGATGGCTGGCTAACACCAAAGCCCGCCAAGCAGCAACTTAGGCCTAGTCACGCGCTTGCTCACCTACAGACATAATAGATAAATAGTGAGCGAGAGCCTAGTGAATAATAACGGAGTAAAGGATTTTGATGAATGATGATGTCCATAACATAGTCATAAAATCAGAGTTTATATCAGAAACAAATTTACATTCACATTATTTTTCAAGTCAATAACAGAAATCAGAATACATGTTTAATCTCACATTCGTTAGCGCTAATAGATCACATACTAAACATCAAGGGTCATACTTGTTAGTTCCATATAGGAACCTCTAGCTGGGTATGGATAACTTGTCAGTTCCATAAAGGAACCTCTAGACCGAGTACGGATAACATGTTAGTTCCATAAAGGAACTTCTAGCTGGGTACATATAACTTGTTAGTTCCATAAAGGAACCTTCGGACTGAGAATGGATAACACCCTTGAGCCATGGAATTGTTGCCACGAATACTTTTCAAAATATGGACAATCATTCATTTATACAAAGCATAGCATTTTAGAAAAATGATCATTTCATATCATTAGATAATAATTAAAGTCAAACATAACTTTACAGAGTTATTACTCACAGATGGCTCCATTTGCAGAACAGACAAATCAGATAACTTGTGGCGCATGACCTACACATATAGCAAAAAGGCATAATGAAACACACACTCGGCTGCTACTTAACTCTTTTTGTTTCATTCTTAGTGTGTTTCTAAGTCTTAACCTCTTGTTGAGTCTTAATCATGGCCTAGGAATGCCTAAGACGTAATGTGGACGCTAAAATGCACTTTGGAATCCTTAACAAAATTTGCTGAAAACAGGGGTCACGCTTGAGTGCAGCTTCCTTCGCTCGAGCGGACATGCAAATAATTGAGGGGCTGCTCGAGCGCAGATTTCCTCGCTCAAGCTGTCACACCCCAAACCCGCCCCTAAAAGTTTGGGCATGACCACTTCAGAAACGGGCATCTAACTTGATATGTGTATAAGATATATGGCCTGAACGGAAGCATTAAAATTTTAACGTAACAGAAAACCATCTCCATTGAGTCAGAATTACCATGCCAGGATCACTACCGAAACATAAGGCAGATAAACATACAGTGACATGCATCTGAGAATTTAGCTATATGCATATACACATATATATATAGACCCAAATCAAGATTGGACGTACAATAAAAGCATTGATAGGTAAAAGGATTATATACATTTCCCCTTTCAGACAAATAATTAGGGTACAAAATTAAAAGTTTAGCAAAACTCCATAAATGAGTTGCCTTCACTTAAGTGCCTGGACAGCCTGAGATTGACCAAAGAGGAACGGACGCCATAGGTTGAGACTGACCTTCAGGTGGAGTGCCTACAAAAATAGACATAACATAAAGTGAGTCGAGCTCAGTGAATAGTAGTACGTAAATAATTTAATGATAACTTGAATTACAATGTACATATATAAGTGCAGAGAACATATAGTTAACTTTATCTTGTAATTATTTCCAGAATGGCCTTAGGCCTAAATTTTAAACAGCATGGCTTCAAGCCCTTGGACAAAGTGGCATTAAACCCTTTAACAGAATGGCATAAAGCCCTTTTCTTGCATGTATGAACTTAAGAGGTGGCTCGCACGGATTCTAGAGGTGACTCGCATGGCAGCACTTAGTTCCGTGCAGCACTTTGTTTCATACTTACAGATCATACAGAATGGCCATAGGCCCAGATGCCACAAATTGGCCATAGGCCTCATAGATGTTACAGAACGGCTATAAGCCTCATAACTTTCACAGAACGGCCATAGGCCTCATGACTTTCACATTGACTTTAAGCCAGTTCACATATGTATGGACTCAAGAGGTGGCTCGTACGGATTCTAGAGGTGACTCGCATTACAACACTTAGTTCCGTACAGCACTTTGTTCCATATCAGAAATCATTAGATCTTAAAGACCGACCAATCCATATCATGTCATAACATAGCGTAAACAGAACAGATAAACAGAAACAAACTCATCCATATTTTAATTAGGCTTGAATCATAAACATACTTGAACCACGGTATTATTACACCCGTGTAAGGGCCTTGTGCTATGAATATTTTTACGTCTATGGACAATCATTCAATAATTCAAAACGTAACATATTAGAAAATAGAGTATTTCTTGTCATATCATGTCATTACGATACACTTAACAATGACAGAACAGTTACATCATAATGTGAGTTACATGACAATGTCATTATTATTTAATTCTGTCTTCAGGTTGAGTCATTTGTAAGTCAATCCGACGTTCATCATAATTCTTAACAGTTATTAACGTATAAAACAACCCGTGATCTTATCCAATTATTCATTCTAATGATCCACTCTAGGTAGACATTTATGTCATAAAACACGTGTTGAGCCAAATGATCTATAGTAGCCTTTGATAGGCCATTCAGAATATCATGTTCCCAAAGAAATGGGGTTTACATTTACCATTTCTTTTTGTTAACCAATTCCATAGTATTAACTCCCAAATACAGAACACAGTACAACAAGTCTCTGAAAACACATCACTCCTGTTTTTGTATAACACAAGTCACTTTTTAGTATAACTAACCCGCTTAGATTTATCTTTAAACTAATCCAACGTTAATAAGTCGATACAATACTTATGCGAAGTCATAGGTAATGCATGATTATTTTCAGAGTCATACCAATGTAAACAAATCTTTTAACGTTCCCATACATTCGCACCGATTTCCAATTATCATAAATGTGAATATAATCACTTGCAAAGAACAAAGTGTTAAGTATAAGAACCATTAACGGTAAGTAAATGCATGATCTTTGTACTACTACTCACAGTGCTATAGTGGAGCGCTTGACCCTCCCGGGTTATGACCTACACATGTGCACAACTTATTCATTAGTTCTTTTTCTTTCTTAATTCATTTCCTGCTTCATTTTACTTCGAACGAATTTACAGGCATCTTAGGGACATCAAACACATATTTCAAAAATATCATAGGGTTAAGCACGCAAAACGGAGCTTAACAAAATTTTATAGTTTGGTCAAGACGACGCGTAATCGTGAGCCCCAAGACGTATGGCAAGGCTTCCAAAGACGTGTGGCGTTGAACCCCAAGACGCAAGGGCATTCCAACAGATTGCAGTTCGGAAATTCAGCAAAACCCCATTTTTGATACACTTCTTCAAGGCTCAAAATAGGTCTTTTAATTAATGGAACATGGTTTAAAAATCATGTACAAAGACATTTCAAACACATATCAATTTGAATGTGAATTTAATGTTTAATTCTCATGCTATACATGAACATAACATAAACACTTTGGATCCTTGCAATATTCTTCCCAACTATCTCTAATATCATCCAAATCCATAAATGAGGTCAAATATGTATAAATAAAGGATAGAATGAAATCCTTCTTTATATAACTCAATGTAATCACAAATCAATTTAAGCTTTTCAACTTAATCACTACACATCCTACACAAAGAAAAATCTTCCCTATAGCGTAAATAAAGACTTAATTCAAGTAAAATTCACATACCTTAAGCTTTAAACCCTATAATCCTTCTCAATTCCCCAATCTTTCTTCTTGATGAATCCCTCTACTTCCTTTCAAACCTTTCTCCTCTCTAATCTCTCTCTTAGGAGATATTTTTGTAAAGGCTCACCAAGTCAAATGATTAAAGAACATGGACATATATAAAAGATGAATAAGGACAAAAATTAATCAGTTTAATTATTCCAAATTGAAATTTTACAGAAAATCATATTAAAAATTAAAAATCATGCTGATTTCAAATATAAAATCAATTTCAGGTTATCAAGCCCCTAAGGCTCTCAATTCCTGATTCCAACATTAGAATTGTAATAGATATTTCTCACATTAGATAGATACACGTCTATAAACATAAGATTTGCTTAACTTAATTTAATTTCATATAAAATTTCACAATAAACATATCATTGCTCAGAATAAGGAATTGAAAGCATACCGCCATATGTACGAGGGTCGGGTTATTACACAAGCGGTCTACCAATTTTGGAAAGGTATCGGTTATTTGATTTTCACGCCAATGGAAGCTTGACGGCCGCTGAGCATGAGACTCAAGTCCTCGCTGAGCGCAGCTCTTGTCGCCGAGTGGTCGCAAAAAACATGAAACTTCGAGAGCTTGCATTTCATGCTCGAGTGGACTTCTTCTAGTCGCCGCGAAAGTGTAAGATCACAGAGTGGTTACTCGAGCGTGGGTTTTGACGCTCAATCGGAGAGCAAAATTCTTCCAGATTGCTCTTCTCAGCTCAAAGCTCAAATTCAAAGTTGTAAAACAAGGTCTTTTGGGCCAAAAACTTGAGGAAACAATTGTAAATGGTGAAACCATGGTGAATTCAAAATCATCTCACAAGATCAAGGCCTAGAAGCTTGCCAATTGTTCAAGACAAAACCCAAATCTTTGAAAACATAACAATATATATATATATATATAAATAATGCATGTAAAAGTGCAAGTTCCAAGCTTTCAAAATATGATCCAATGAGGTGTCTAACTCAAAAATATGTTGAATTCTTAGACCAAGGCCAAAATGAGGACCTGTAAGAGGGAATTCTTTGAAAACAACTTCAAATTATAATGAAATGAACATGCATGCATGATATGGTTTCTTTGAAAACAAACTCAATTCTTGTATCAACCTTCTTATTTCTTTAAAGTTCATGTCCTACACATCATAATTGTATAATTCAAGGGTTGAATTCTTACCTAGGCTTCTCAAGATGCATGCTAGAGGCTTAATTCTTAAGTTTCCAAGTCCAATGCCTTCAATTCTTAGCAACTCTCCTCTTCTCCTAGCTTTGATTCCAAATCCCTTCCTTCTTACACTCTTTTTCACATTTTTCTCTCTAAAGTGGGGGTGATAGGAGATTGTATAGTGAACTAATGAGTTCATATGAGCCTTATATAGGCTTAATTAGTGGCTTAATTAAGTTATTGATTAAGCCTTAATTAAGCCACTAATTAGACACTAATTATTCTAATTTAATCGTTCCAAATTGAATTTTAATTAAACATATCATAAAATTCCCAAATAATACATAAATCAAGTCAATTTCATAATCAAATGTCGATAAGGCCTTCAATTCACAAAACGAGACGGAAATAGAGACAGATATTTCTACGATAAACAGATATAAGTACAATCATGCAACACACACATGCAATTTATTCAGAATTTCACCTTAATTATTGATTAGACTTATTTAACCATGAATTAACATTAATCAAACGTCGTGGTTTTTACAACATAGCTTATTGAAGTAGTTTGGATAGAAATACCTAGAAAATAAGGCAGATCACCATGTTTTTTCAGGGAGAAGACAGTGTGCATATGAGAAATAAGGGATTGAATATGAGAAGCATCATTCCCTGTGACCAAAATGTCATCCACATAAACCAACAAAACAGTAAAAGTGGTGGTGGATTTTTGAATAAATAAAGAAGAGTCACATTTGCTATTGTGAAATCTTTGAGAGAGAAAATATGCTGAAAATGTAGAGTACCAAGCCGTGGGTGCTTGCTTTAAAACATGTAAGGCTTTCTTAAGATGGCATACATGATGAGATTGAGTAGGGTGAACAAAACTAGGTGGTTGAAGCATAAACATCTCTTTTTCAAGAACCCCATGAATAAATGTATTAGATATATCTAATTTCTTCAAGGGCCAATTATGATGGAGAGCTAGACAAAGTAAAATTCTAATTGTGAGAAGTTTTTCTACAAGACTGAATGTTTCTTAAAAGTCCACTCATTCTTGTTGAAGATAACCCTTGGCAATAAGCCTAGCTTTGTGTTGAGCTATGGTTCCATCATAATTGCTTTTAACTCTAAATACCCACTTATAACCTATAGCATTTTTACCTGGTGAAAGAGAGACTAGAGACCAGGTTTGTTGCTTTTATAAGGTAGCAAATTCTTCTTGTATAGCCTTATTCCAAATAGGTAAAACAAGAGCTTCTTGATAAGAATGAGGTTCAGTATCTGAGTAAAGAGAAGAAGGTGAAGAAAAAGATTGAGGCATGGTGTGAAGTAAACACTGAGAAAAGATTTTGGATCTAGTGAGCATGGGATGAACATTAGTAGAAGCAGGTTGTGGAAGAGGTAAGTGAACTAATATAGAGTGAATAGGAATAGAAGAAGTATGATTAATAGAATTAGGCTGAGAAATAGGATTGGATGAAGAAACATGATTAAGTTGAGGATCTGAAGTAGGTGTGGGAGGAGAAGCAAGATTGATTGGAGAATTAAAATAAGGAGGAAAAATAGATTTAGCAGGAGCGGATAAAGCAGATGTAAAAGATAATGGAGTAGAAATAGTAGACCAAAAGAAAGATTGAATTTGAGGTAAAAAATGAGAAGAAGAAGTGATGGATGATTCAGCAAAAGGAAATGTAGATTCATTGAAAATGACATGTCTTGAAAGGTAAACTCTACGTGTACTAGGATCAAGACACCTATATCCGTTAACAAATGGATGATAACCAAGAAATACACAAGCTAGAGACTTAGGCTAGAGTTTAAGAGAAGAATATGGTTGAAGCCAAGGATAGCAAAGATAACCAAAGACTCTGAGATAGGCATAGTCTGGAGTATAACGAAACAAAAATTCAAAAGGAGATTGATACTGTAACTGAGTAGAAGGAAGTCTGTTAATCAAGTATGTAGCTGTAGCAACAGCTTCAAACCAGAATCTGAGAGGCATAGAGGAGTGATAAAGCAAGGCAACTAATGTCTCTGTGATATGCATGCATTTTCTTTCAGTAGTGTCATTCTATGGTGGAGTATATGGACATGAGTGTTGATGAACAATGCCATTAGTAACAATAAATTTCTTCATTTTATTATTACAAAATTCAGTGCCTCCATTTGTTCTAAGTATTTTTAAAACAGTATCAAATTGTGTTTCAGCATAAGCTTTGAATTCCAAGAATTTGTCATAGACCTCACTTTTATAAGTTATTGGATGCAACCAAGTAAACTTACTAAATTCATCAACAAAAATGAGGAATGAAAAGGGCCTCAGACATCACTGTGGTTGAAAGTAAAAGGCTTATTTACACTTGAATTTGACAATTGAAAAGGAAGTCTATGACTTTTAGCAACACAACAGTCTACATAGTCATGAGTAGCATGATGAACATGTTTAAGAGCCAAATGATGTTTGAGATGATGAAATTTTAGAGATGAAGGATGGCATAATCTATTATGCCAAACAAGAGTAGTTACAGGAACAAATGTAGCAAAAGTAGTAACATAAGCCTGTGAACAAGATAGAGAATCAACAGATAAAGAAACAACATGTGGAAGAAAATGGTAAAGTCCATTGATGTTAGATCCCTTATGAAGAACTTTCTATGTAATTTTGTCCTGAATCACAAAGTTAGAGTCATCAAATGTTATAATGCAATGATTATCCTGAGCTAATTTCTGAATTGAGACAAGATTTGAGGAAATAAACGGGAAACGAAGGACATTATTAAGTCGAAATGAATAGTGTGGAGTATGTAAAATGCCTTTACTAGTATGATTAATAGGAACTGAGTTGCCATTCCCAATGGTGACCTGGTCTGCTCCCTAATATGGTTGACAATGGGTAAGATTGTTGAGATCATTAGTGATATGATCAGTAGCAGTAAAGTCTAAATACTGTGAGACTGATGATGTTGATGAGACAACATCAGAAGAAGAAGCAACAAGTGCTCTCGGTGCTAAAGATGTAGAGGAAGATGCATAAGGATTAGCATGTGACATCTGATAAGCAGATTAATATTGAGAATCCATTCGGTACCAACAGTCAAGAGCTAAATTACCAAATCCTCCACAGATTTGACAGGCTTAAGAAGTCTGAGAATGAGAAGGAGAGTAGCTTCTCCTTCCTCGAGAGAAATTAGCAAAAGATCTGCCATTGCCATTGCCATTGCCTTTGTAAAATCTGCCTCCTCTTCCTCCTTTGAAAGAGGATCAACCTCGAAAGGAACCAAAATTATGTCCTTCAAATGAAGAAGTGGTAGAAAAAGGAGGAGGATAACCTTTTATGGTGGAGAATGCTACTGTTGGTTCTAAAGCACAAAAGAGAAGAAAACTCTTCCATTGATATATAGCCAGATTTGGCTCGAATTGTTGTTTTGAAAGCATCAAACTCATCAAGAAGGCCATTCAAGGTTAATAGAACTAGATCTTCATAGTCAATAGTGAAAAATGCAAGAGCCAACTGACTCAGTATATCTTTGATTTTTGAAAGATATTCCTCCGTTGATTTAGATTTTTTCACCACAGAATTCAATTTATTCTTCAGTTGATGAATATGAGACCTTGAAAGAGTAGTGAATTTCTTGTGAAGAGCAGACCCGACTTCGGCACAATGATGAAATTGAAGAATGGTTGAGTAGATCGAAGGAGAAAGAGTAGCATTGAGACAACTTAACAAGTAAGAGTCCATTGAAGGAAATTTGGATTAGTAGCTTCAAGACCATGAGCATTAATGAATGTAGAAGAAGGAGAGAGAATAGAACCATCAACATAGCCAAGCAGATTGGTAGCTCGAAGAATATTAGAAACTTGACTATTCCAAATAATGAAATTGGTAGAGTCAAGTTTAACAGTAACAAATGAAGAAAGATTTGTGATTAGAAGTGTAAGATTTGATGGAATTGAAGAAGACAAAGATGATGCGAGTCGCCATGGAAGAATGCTCGTATGAGCTTTTACAGCTTTGATACCATGATGAAAAGATAAAACTATTATTCCATATCTTGAATCTTACAATATGTTCATATTTATATCCATAGTTGAACCTATACAACAGATATGTATCTAGTCATTCTAACTAACTCACATGTGCTTAGTTACTTTGTAACTGACTTCCTAACAAACTAACAATACATCACATAGATCATATAACAACTGTTAATGCGATTACCGACACTAAGCTGCAACTTGGCTCTATAAAGTGAGACCTCATTGAACTGTAACATGAGCTACTACCTAAGCTGCTGCGAGTGATCTTTGAGCTATTCTGGTTCCTTGATTTAGGCCTTGTTTGGCATAACCTATATAATCCATCTTTTTAACTTTTTATCTTTTTTCCATCACATCACCTCTCTACTTTTTTGCACATCTTTTCGTAAAAAGACAAAAAGTGCACTTTTTTAGGACACCCCAAACCAACCCTTAATATCCTCAACAGACATATGTCTAAGGAGCACACGTCAACAAGATACATATTTTATTTTGGTACTTGATTTTATTGAGTTAGCTCTAGCTTTTTAAACCTTTTAAGTTTGTTAACACATATTCTAAGGGCAAACATTAACAAAATTCGTAAAATATTCAGTATTCTTTTATTTACACAAAATCCAATCACAAATTAAATACAAATTTCTCAAAAAGAGTGAAACTCAGACAATTGATGGAGTTTAATTTATGTGAGATGATTTTATTTGATTCTATGATTAATTTTGGTGGTTGTGTCCAAGTTCAGTGTGTGCATGAACCACGCTAGGTTCAAGGAATTTCAACCTTACCGTCTATATACTGAGAACCAAAGGGTCTATTCCCGTTGGTTGTTTTTGTTTTAGAAAGCTAGTTTCAACATCAATGAATACATCAATGGTTAAAAAAAATTTCACTTTTCTTTATGACCGTTCCAATGAGTACATTTGATAATTATCTAGTATATGTAAGGGAAAAATTAAAAGGACAAATATAGAGTGGTAATGGTGATATTATCCTGCATGATATTACCATTTAATAATATATTACAAATCAGATTTTGATGAACTCATTTTTGCTTCTCGCTAACCTAACCAAGTCTTCCCATATGAAAATTTTGATTAGTTTATCACACTTTAACGTGATATCACTATTGTACTCAAAATTTAATCGGAAATTACCTGTTAAAAAAAATGCACAGAGTGTGAAACCATTTTAAATAGTCCAACAAATCGTCTTGATTTAACAAAGAAGACAGTTTCTTCTTAGTCAATCATTTCAATTATAGACTGAAGATTTTTTAACCTTCTCAGCGTGGTGCTTGGAAAAAGTAGAAAAATGAGGGTGTAATTGAACAGTAGTTTCAATTATTAATGATCATAGTTTAACATTATACTATTTAGGACAAATTACACCTATATTCCTATTTCATTTTGTCTCTTGTGTTACTTTGGTCCTACATTTTTAATTATTTGACATTTAATTTTAAATTTTGTGTCATTTTGATCTAATTAATAATATTGTTAGTTTTTTTTTTTTTTCAAAAATGATCACTGAATTTGTTAAAATTAATTCACTAATTTATGATTTTATCCCTAAAAGCATGATATATGTCACTTATATGTGTATTTTTCATTAAAAAAATGTTAACAATTGTAATCAATTAGACTACATTGAGACAAAATCATAAATTCATGGTCAAAATCAAGTCAATTAAAATTACAGAGACCAAAATATAGGACAACCAGCATAATTTACCATAGTATTTATTAGGCACTCTCTATTAATGATCATAGTTTATTTATGAGAAAATTACTTATCAGTGTATAAGTACAAAAATATTTGCAAATTAGTGGCATTTTGTATAAACATTAATATGTAAAATCATAAATTATTCCATGATTTTGTAATTAAATTTTAAAAAAATCACTGACGAGGAATTTTTCTCTTGTTTATTTTCCTCTTCTTATGACTAGTGTTTAATCTTATATTATATTGTTTGCAAGTTCTAGTGTGAGACATCAGGTTGATTAGCTATTCATTTGCAATGAGTGTTAATGGAAAGTATATATTTATCAGTTTGAACTTAAGTATGCATGGTACGGAAAATTTTGATCATTGTTGTTGTTATTTCTAGGGGTGACCAGTGGATCTTTCGATTCGTCTAAATTGATCAAATTGAATCGATTTGTCGTATTTTAAACGGATGCGTAATGACAAGCGGACGGTTGCAGATTGATTTTTTTCAATCCGCCTAATTTTAGACAAATAACGAATTTGAAATTCCTTTAGCCGTAATCGAACTGTCAAATCGCAATCAATAAAAAACTTGCTTTATTTCTTCATTTCAAATCTTAAGCTTATCAAGTGCAAATTTATTGACCAGTAAAAAACTTACTTTGTAAGTTACTGCACAAATTAATCATAGAAGAGTGAGACTCCTCCTCGAATGGGGTACTTACTGGGTCAGCTAGTAAGCAAGGTTCAAAATTGTAGTAGTTAATTAATGCCATTAAAAAAGAAGCTCATCTAATGGATATACAAATCCAGTTGGGCTCTACAAAAATATTCTCGACAGCAATCTTTGCATTTACTCGATTTTTACTAGAATACTCACTAATATTACAGTTGATGTAGTTCATACAGCAAGACAATTACTATGAGGGAATTATTTCGGTGCTTTGGATGAGGGATTTTGATATCTATTCCAGTGCTTTTGTGTATCTTATTTGTGCTAAATCTTGTGGTATTCTTCAAATGAAAAAACAAAATTCTTTGGCCAACAATATTTTCCCCCCATTGAAATTAGTAAAATTTGAAAAATTTTAAACTGCCAAACTGATTCGCATCCATCCGCTAATCCATTCAATCTGCATCTGCCAGATTGGCAGACAGATGCGGATTGATTTTATCCAATCCGCCAATCCGACAAACAGATAACGGATTAGAAGTTTCACGGCCGCAATCAATCCACACACACCTCTAGTTATTTCTTAGTTTTCATTCCTCTTTTTTATTTTATTTTTTGGGCATTGTTATCTTCTTGTTGAGCTGCATGAAACTCCTTTAGGTTCTCTTTGTTTTCTATTAATGATGTTTTCTTATTGTCCAAAAAATAAAATAAAATAATAATTATAAGGGTAAATTACAAATGTACCCCTTGAGATTTAATTAAAATACAAATCGCCTCATGTGGTTCTAGAAATTATATTTCACCCTTTGAGATTTTTAATTTCATAACAAATCGCCCATTTTATTAATAAATTATCAAGTTAATTAACAGTTTTTAATGATGTTATAAATATATTTCAATTAATATTTTAGATAATTTTATTCTTGTATAGGAGAGTAATTATGAATTTCTTTTTTTTTTAGTTAATTCTGTTAAATAAATTTTTTTAACAAGGGGTATTTGTAATAAATTTTTTTAACAGAGTATTTGTAATAATTTTTTAAAAATGTAGAGAGGTGATATAACCCAAAATAGGTTAAAAGTTGACTTTTGGCTTTTAGTCATCTTTCCAAATTAGCCCTAAAATTAATAATTTTGAAGCACTTGTCAAGTGTATACATGTTAAAAAAATATTAATAAAAATTTGTATGGAATGACTAAATTGAAACTGATTTAAAGTGTAGGGTTAAATTATTTAAATTAAAATTATAAGGACCAAAGTAAAATTTGAGTTAAATTATAAAGTAAAAATTGTAATTAACCTAAAAACTATAATAAATAAATCTAAAAAAGAAAAGAGTAATTTTGACAATATTTAAATGATATGCTATGAAATGGCATTGGCATGGACGATGATTGAGATATGATGATGAGATGACATAAAGCAAGCAGAGCGGTAATAAAGTCAATTTGCCGAGGCTAAAATTTTCGTCATAATAGTATTCAGCCTTTATATATAAGAATAGAACCATCTACGATGTGATATATATATATATATATATATATTTTTCAACTGTGTAGAGTTTAAATTAAAACTTTACCATTAGAATCGTGTATTACTTGCCAAAATTGAAATATGGGACAATGTAAAAAGGTTGTTGAGGAATTTTGACAAGATTGAAATATACAACAATGTGTATGAGAAAATATGTAATGATTGTAATGAAATAATGATGATAGCAATCAAGGGACAATACAACCATTCATATTCTATATGTAATAATTACTGAGACTTTTAAATTTAAAGATTTTTACTACTTTTAAAATTAATTGGATCATTCATATATATATATATATATTTTCTCTCTCATATGAGTGGTCTCAGTCATTTTAAAATCTCTAAAATTAAAAATCCCAATTATTGCTGCTTTATATATAGGAAGGATAAAATTGAAATATGGGACAATGTATAAGGGATGACATGAGATGATTGTAATGAAATAATGATGATAGCAATCAAATGGGCTATGAGTAATTTCGGTTAGGTTGAAAATTTCGTCCACCGGTATTCATGCTTTATATATGGGAACACCGGTATTCATACTTTATATATAGGAAGGATAATAATTCATGTACTTTTATTATTATATAAAAGAGTAATTATAAAAAAAATTTAGTTAATTCTGTTAAATTAAATTTTTTTAATAAGGAATATTTGTAATATTTCAAATTACGGGAGACAATCTATACTTTAAATAAATCTCAGAAAATATATTTATAATTTACTTATAATAGTAATAATAATAATAGTACCACGTTGTTTTGTTGAACAATAATGCCAAATGAAACATTAGGATTTCTAAGCATACTAGGTTGGTTGGCCTGTGCTTGCGCGGGCAAGTTGGCACAATTTTTTTTAATTAAATTTTTTTATTATTTTAAGATAATATTTTTTCATAAAAATATAGTAGAATGATTATTTAGTAGAAGTTAAAAAAGAATGATTGTATAGCATTTATTCTTTTAGAAATGATTATTAAAGCTATGTTTGGGAAGTGGCTAAAATAGCTAAAAAGTCAAAAAGTCAACTAAAACACATCACATCACCTCTCTACTTTTCTGCACACCTTTTCGTAAAAAGTCAAAAAGTTACTAAAATAGCATGTTCCCAAACCAGGCCTTAGTAGAGGTTAAAAAAGAATGATTGTATAGCATTTATTCTTTTAGAAATGTGTATTATAACATTATCCATATATATATTTATTTATAATAAGAATGCAACTATTAACAATTTAAACTAATAGTTGTTATGATTTCTAATTTTATTTTTTATTTATATGTAAAACATGACAAATTTCACAAATAATTTTTAATGATTTCTAAAATTTGTGTTACATGAGATTTTATTTGTTAATATTTTAATCGTGTCAATTAAAATAGTCAATTCTCATAAAAGTAAAAATTCATAGTTTAATTTGTTAAAAGGATCAAATCTAAGATTTTTCTTTATAATTTCCCTACAAATAATTACAAAATGTCTATTCGATTTTTTTTTTTTTAAATTGGTGTTTAGATGAATTTTTGTTTATTTTGTAGTGAATTAGGCCCGTGCAAGGCACGGCAACTTTTTTTTTTTTTTTTTCATTTGATTTTTTGGGAGAGATTGAAGAAGAATAATTTCATTTCAATTCAATGATAGTTAGCCTTCATTTCAATTAATTAAACATTATTTGAAATTATTATTATGAAAAAGATTTTGTTTTCCAGTAGAAAATTAAATAAATTGAATCATTTATATTATAGGGTTCGTGTGACAATCCTCACCTCTGATTAGTGCTAATATGTGATTAAGCATAATAAGTAACTGATTAGAATGAAATCCTGATCTGTTTATATGAATGTGTTGCATTAGTTGCATTTCTATTTGTTTGCCGTTAAATGATCTGTTCATATTTTAAATTCGAATCGCAAATTGAAGGCTTTATCGGCGACCGAACCAGAAATTGATTAGTATTTCATGCTAATTAAGATTTATGTGATTTTATGGTAGGTTTAATTGAAATTCGATTTGGAATGATTAAAATTAGATTAAATAAAGTTAAATTACATAAGATTGCATTTATTACCGAATAATGCTACAGACCCCAAAAATTTTACCAAAAATTTTACCAAATGTCTCACATGGGTGTGGGACCCACACAATGTGGGTCCCATGTGGGTCCCACACCCATGTGAGACATTTGGTAAAATTTTTGGTAGAATTTTTGGGGTCTGTAGCATTATTGTTTATTACCTTATTGTGGTTGATGTTAGGCCATTTATTTGATTCATATATGTTAGCATTATCATTTTTCATCACTTTGAAAGACCCAAACCGAGAGAGAGAGAGAAGGAGATAAAGGAAATTTGATTCAACGAGAATTTGGCTAGGAAAATTTGAGGGATTGAAGGAGATTGCAAAAATTGAGTTTCCATACTTGAAATTCAAGGCCTAAGGTAGGAAAATCATCTTCTTAATTGTGTATTTAAGTTGTTTCTTGCATGGTTCATGGAAAATTTGGAGTTTATAGTCAAGAGTTAATTCAAAGAGTTGAATTGAGAATAGATTCATGCATACATGTACATATTCTTGAATTTGAGGTTGTTTTCATGAGAATTTCAACATGCATGTTCACATTTTGATTGTAGTCCATGATTTCACCATGTTTTGGAGTTCAAACTTGCATTTGGTTACGTTTTGGAGCATTGGAATTCATTAGAACACTTGCATGTTATGTTCTTGCTAGCTCATGAAAGTTCCTTTGAAACTGTGTTCAATTGGCTTACCTTTTGGCTTGATTTTACAAAATTGATCTTCAAAACATGTAATAGTATGAGTTTTCAAGTGTTTTCCAGAAAATGGGCCCAAAAGGTTGAGTTTTGATGCGTTGAATGCTTGGTTTGAGCTTTGGAGACAAACCTGGAAAACCCAGATTTTGCCTTCCACGCTCGAGCGACCACCTTTGTATTTAGAGCTTTGCTCGAGCGATGGAATGCTGGCTCGAGCGTAGATTGCAAGCTCTCAGGTTTTTTGCGTGTGCAAACGCACGCTCAAGCGAAGAAACCTATGCTTGAGCGAGGACTGTGTCTCACGCTCGAGCGAGCGTCGAGCGGAGATTTTCAACATCCAGCACTTTTTGCATTTTTACAGACCGTTCAAGGGAGGAAGTCCACGCTCGAGCGATCCCTCTGTTTTGGCACGCTAGCTCGAGTGTAGAAAGCCACACTCGAGTAAGACCCCTGTTTCAGTAAAAAATTGGAAAGTGTTTTAAAGTGCATCTTTGTATCCTCATTCCATCCTAGGCATTCCTAAGCCTAGTTTAAGGCATCTTAATGAGAATAATGTTATAGAACCACACCAGTATAGTTAGGGGCTAAGTTATTAATCCCGAGTGTGTGTTCGTTCTGCAACTGTCGGGTTGGCATCTGAGGACGCTCGTTAGCTTGTCTATAGTCCAGTGCTCTGTGAGTAACAATATTGTAAAGATATGTTCAATTATGATTATTTTCTGAATGATCAACTGTTCTGCTTACTGAAACATTACTGTTTAATGAATGAATGTTTATCCTATTTGTAAACTGTATTTGTGGCATCCATAGCAATTTACTATTACTATACTGTTACTGCTACTGTCACAGAGATCTTTGTCAGTTCCCATGTTTGGAACCACTACTGTTTACTGTTATGATGGCCATCAACTGACTGTTCGATCTGTTAAGACCTACTGTGTTGTTTTGCTATTGGATGTACCACATATGACTGCTATGGTTTCTAAATGACTGATATGACTGTTTAATTACTGAAGAGGCATTCATTCTTAACCTCTTTACACAATTATTATTCACTGGGTTTTAGCTTACTGTTTATATTTATATGTAGGCGTCCAGGCACCGGACCGAAGTTAGGAGCGTCAGGCTAAGCTCCTGTTTTGTCAAAGCCAACCATTATGCCTCATCTCGAGGTTCCGAATGCTTTAAAGCCAAGGCTGTCTTAGGGTGTTTTAGATCCCGCTTTTGCCTCTGTTCTGTAATAAATGGTTAAGATTTGACCGTAAAGTTATAGTTAGGGATTTGGTCCCTGACATGGATGTTTGTGTATATGTCGCATGTAGATATGTTTTGGTTACCAATGTGGCATGTTTATAAAAAATCTTTTTGCATCCAGATTGTCACAGCTCATTGGACATCTTTTATTTATTGTTTTGGCTTCCGCCAGCCCCTTTACTCTGTATTACTGTCATTACTGTTAAGCAGGCCTTCGGTAATCATGGATTACTGGCCAGTTGCGATGCTAAACCCATAGAGACGGGTTTGGGTCGTGACAGAGTGGTATTAGAGCGATATCAAAGCACGAGTTGTACCACACACACGTGTCCAAATGAGCTATAGGATGTCCTAGAAAAGTGATTAAGGCATTGCATGAACATTGTGAAAGTGTGTGTGCCCGTGATATGAATTTATGGGCTAATGTGCTAATGTGTTTTAAGTAAGCAATTCCTATGTTTATTATCACTGTGTTGCATATAGTGAAATGGACAATGCAAGAACTACTAATGAATCTGAATCATCTGAGGCCAAAATGGCAAGGTTAGAAAGAACAGTTGAACTGTTGACCGAAGCTTTAAGACAACAACAGAACTAACAGCCCCCACCCCCTCCAGTACAACCCGAATAAAATGTTAATGATGACATAATTGCTTTGACACAGAAGTTCAACAAAATAAAACCACCATCATTCCAATGAGGCCTTGAACCATTAAAGGCCGAAGCATAGGTTCTAGAGACTGAGAAATTGTTCGAAGTGTTTCCATGTTCTGAAGCACATAAGGTGTTACTAGCTACCTTTACTCTACAAGAAAAGGCCAAACGGTGGTGGATGCTCGTCCGTGACACCAACAATGCTATGACTTAGGCTCAATTTGAAGAAGCCTTCTTTGAAAAGTACTTCCCTCAGTGTGTCAAGGATTAAAAAGTAACTGAATTTGAGCAGTTGAAATAGGGCACCATGTCAATAGCAGAGTATGAATCTAAGTTCACTGAACTCGCCCGATATGTACCACACATGGTGGATACTGACTATAAAAAGGCCAGGAAGTTTGAAGGCGGCTTCAATGTAGAAATACTTGATCAAATTAATGTTCTGAAGTTACTTAAATATGTGGATGTTCTTGACCGAGCAATAATACCTGAGTCGAATATCGAAGCATTAAAACAGACTGAAACACCAGCGACTGAGTGGCGCGGTAAGAGACGGGGCTTTAAGTTTAAGAAAGGCCGGAACAATTCATCGAACAAAAAGCAAAACACATGGTCAACAAACAGTTCTAGTCAGGGAAGTGGTTCCATACCACCCTGCTCTGAATGTGGAAAAAGGCATAAAGGGGTTTGCTATAAAATTTCTGGTGCTTGTTACTTGTGTGGCAAGGTGGGCTACATAGTCAAAGATTGCCCTTCCACTTCCCAAGGCAATAATAAAGCTGCAGCTAGCGCCGCAGCATCAACTGCCCCAGCAAAACCCAATCCCAAAGCGACTGGAAAGGAGCCTTTAAGGCAAGGCCGGGTGTTTGCACTCGTACCGGGAGATGTGCAGAACACCGAGACAGTTGTGTCAGGTACACTCTCAATCTGTGCCCAAAATGCTTATATTCTGATTGATTCGGGGTCTACACATCTGTTTGTCTCGTATACTTTTTTACGAAAATTAAATAGACCACTGGAACCCATGAACTATTTGTTAGTTGTATCTTCATCCGCTGGGGGATCCATGACTTGTGCTTACGTGTATCCTGCATGTGAAATTGTTATTGGGGATGTGCATTTGTATATTGATTTACTGCCTTTGAACATTGATCATTTCGATGTAATATTGGGAATGGACTGGTTAACAAAATATCATGCTACCATAGACTGTGTAACGAAACAAGTTATTTTCCGTCCACCTGGATTGCCTGAATTTGTGTTTAGCGGAGTTGGTGTGGTACCCCCCCTATCTGATTTCGTCCATGAAAGCTTTTAAATTGATTAAAAATGGGTGTAAAGGATATCTATGCTGTGTGTTGACTGTACCTACTGATACTAAAACTAATGTGGACAGTATTCCTACAGTCAGAGAATTCCCAGATGTTTTTCTAGATGACTTGCCAGGGGATTTGATTGATAGGGAGATAGAGTTCACTATTGAAGTATTACCAGGTACACAGCCAGTATCCAAAGCTCCGTACAGAATGGCACCTACTAAACTAAAAGAAATGAAAATTTAGCTACAAGAATTGCTAGATAAGAAGTTCATCAAGCCCAGTACTGCGCCGTAGGGCGCACCAGTTTTATTTGTGAAAAAGAAAGATGGCTCACTAAGACTCTGCATTGACTACCGTGAACTGAATAAGGCAACAGTGAAAAACAAATATCCATTGCCTCCTATTGATGATTTGTTTGACCAGTTGCAAGGTGCTCAGGTTTTCTCCAAAATTGACCTTAGATCCGGATACCACCAGCTGAAAGTCAAACCAGAGGACATTGAAAAGACTGCCTTCCGAACGAGGTACGGACATTATGAATTTCTTGTTATGCCTTTCGGAGTTACTAATGCGCCTGTTGTATTTATAGACCTTATGAACAGAGTTTTCAAACCATTTCTCGATGAATTTGTGGTTGTATTTATAGATGACATTTTGATTTATTCCAAGAGTAAAGAAGAACATGAACATCATTTGAGAATTGCTTTGCAGACCTTAAGAGAACAGAGACTGTATGCTAAACTGACAAAGTGTGAATTTTGGCTTGATAATGTTATGTTTTTGGGACATGTAATTAGTAAGGATGGCATCTCAGTTGACCCACAGAAAATTGAAGCAGTGGTAAATTGGCCCAAACCGACTAATGTTACTGAAGTCTGGAGTTTCTCGGGTTTAGCCGGGTACTACAGAAGGTTTGTGAAAGACTTCTCCAAAATTGCTCTACCATTGACTCAGTTGACTCAAAAAGGAATATCATTTGATTGGACTGACCAAAGGGAATCAGCTTTTCAAGAATTAAAGACTCGACTTGTGACTGCACCAATTCTTACCCTACCCTCAAGTACGGATGGATTTACTATTTTTCAGTGATGCTTCTTATAAGGGTTTGGGATATGTTTTAATGCAGAATGGTAAAGTTATTGCGTATGCTTCCCGACAACTGAAGCCACATGAAAAGAACTACCCTATTCATGATTTGGAACTTGCCACAGTGGTATTTGCATTGAAATTTGGCGCCACTACCTTTATGGGGCAACATGTGACGTGTACACCGATCACAAGAGTTTGAAATATTTCTTTACACAGAAAGAATTGAACATGAGGCAGCGGAGATGGTTAGAACTGATAAAAGACTATGACTTGCAAATCTTGTACCATCCAAGAAAAGCTAACACCGTTGCTGATGCACTGAGTCGGAAATCAATTGGGAATTTTGCCTGTTTACTCACCGGACAGAAAGAACTATTATGCGATCTTGAAAAACTCGAAGTTGAGTTTGTTTTGCGTGAACAAGGTGGAACATTAGCTGCTATTTCTGCTCAATCGGCTCTTATTGAAGAGATTAAAGAGAAACAACACCTAGATGACTTCTTGAAAAAGGTCATTGATGAACGGGAATCCAAACCAAAACCGGACTTCAAATTTGAAAATAATGTGTTGAAGTTTCAGGGAAGGTTATGTGTACCGAATGATTCTGAACTAAAAAGGTGAATTTTGCAGGAAGGCCACAATTCGAAACTTTCCATCCATCTAGGAAACATAAAAATGTATCAAGATTTGAAACTTAACTTCTAGTGGCCAGGAATGAAGAAAGAGATTGCTGACTTCGTGTCGAAATATTTACATTGCCAACAAGTTAAAGCTGAACATCAACAACCCGCAGGCTTGCTTCAACCCTTACCAATACCGAAGTGGAAATGTGAACATATTACTATAGATTTCATTGTTTGATTACCTCGCTCCAGTAAAGGTATGGTCTCAATTTGGGTCATTGTTGATAGATTGACTAAATCTGCTCACTTCTTACCTGTCAAAACAATTTATAATGTGAACAAATTAGCTACAATTTATATTGATGAGATTGTTAGATTGCAAGAAGTGCCTGTGTCCATTGTTTCTGATAGGGACTCGAAGTTCACTTTGAGATTTTGGCAAAGTTTACAAACTGCATTGGGTACTGAACTGAGATTGAGTAGTGCATACCATCCTCAGACAAATGGTCAATCAGAAAGAACCATCCAAACTCTGGAAGATTTACTACATATGTGTGTTCTTGATTTTCAAGGAAATTGGGAAAATCATTTACCGTTAGCCGAATTTGCCTACAATAACAGCTTTCACTCGAGCATTGATATAGCGCCGTTCGAGGCTTTATATGCCAGAAAATATCGATCTCCTATTTGCTGGGCAGAAGTTGGAGATGGGCCTTTGCTTAGGCCCGAGATTGTACATGAAACCACGGAAAAAGTGAAACTAATTCAACAGAGATTGAAAACCGCACAAAGTCGATAGAAAAGTTATGCGAATGTCTGAAGGCGAGACAAGGAATATGAAGTGGGTGATCATGTTTTTGTTAAAGTGACACCAATGAAAGGGCAGACTCGCTTTGGAGTCAAGGGTAAACTAGCACCGAGGTATGTTAGGCCATACGAGATCATTGAAAAGATTAATCCGGTAGTGTATCAAGTAGCGTTTCCTGCGAAAATGGAGCATATGCATAGTGTCTTCCATATTTCAATGTTGAGAGACTATCTCCGGGATCCTTTTCATGTTATTGAGCCTACCTGTGTAGTGCTAAGTGATGACTACACTTATAAAGAACGACCTATTCAGATTGTAAACCGACGAATCAAGAAGTTGAGAAATAAAGAGATTCCGTTAGTGAAAGTAGACTGGCAAAACCACGGTGGCGTTTATGCCACTTGGGAAAGGGAAGACGATATGATGAAACGGTATCCTGAACTGTTCCCTCTGAATCCAACATTCTTCCAAAATGAAAGTAATCTGAGTTTGGAGGACCAAACTCTTTCTAAGGAGGGGAGACTGTGACAACCCTCACCTCTGATTAGTGCTAATCTGTGATTAAGCATGATAAGTAGCTAATTAGAATGAAATCCTGATCCGTTTATATGAATGTGTTGCATTAGTTGCATTTCTATCTGTTTGCCGTTAAATGATCTATTCATGTTTTAAATTCGAACTGCAAATTGAAGGCCTTATCAGTGACCAAATTAGAAATTGATTAGTATTTTATGCTAATTAGGATTTATGTGATTTTATGGTAGGTTTAATTGAAATTCAATTTGGAATGATTAAAATTAGATTAAATAAAGTTAAATTACATAAGGTTGCATTTATTACCTTATTGCCATTAAGTGGTTGATGCTAGGCCATTTATTTGATTCATATATGTTAGCATTATCATTTTTCATCACTTTGAAAGACCCAAACCGAGAGAGAGAGAGAGAGAGAGAGAGAGAGAGAGAGAGAGAGAGAAGGAGATAAGGGAAATTTGATTCAACGAGAATTTGGCTAGGAAAATTTGAGGGATTGAAGGAGATTGCAAAAATTGAGTTTCCATACTTGAAATTCAAGGCCTAAGGTAGGAAAATCATCTTCTTAATTGTGTATTTAAGTTGTTTCTTGCATGGTTCATGGAAAATTTGGAGTTTATAGTCAAGAGTTAATTCAAAGAGTTGAATTGAGAATAGATTCATGCATGCATATACATATTCTTGAATTTGAGGTTGTTTTCATGAGAATTTCAACATGCATGTCCACATTTTGATTGTAGTCCATGACCTCACCATGTTTTGGAGTTCAAACTTGCATTTGGTTACGTTTTAGAGCATTGGAATTCATTAGAACACTTGCATCATGAAAGTTCCTTTGAAATTGTGTTCAATTGGCTTACCTTTGGGCTTGATTTTACAAAATTGATCTTCAAAACATGTGATAGTATAAGTTTTCAAGCGTTTTCCAGAAAATGGGCCCAAAAGGTTGAGTTTTGATGTGTTGAATGCTTGGTTTGAGCTTTGGAGGCAAATTTGGAAAACCCAGATTTTGCCTTCCACGACCGAATCACCTTTGTGTTGAGTTACGCTTTCGGCGGCGGAATGCTGGCTCGAGCGTAGATTGCAAGCTCTCAGGTTTTCTGCGTGTGCAGATGCACGCTCGAGTTAAGAAACCTATGCTCGAGCGAGAACTGTGTCTCACGCTCGAGCGAGCGTCGAGCGGAGATTTTCAACATCTAGCACTTTTTGCATTTTTACAGACCGCTCGAGCGAGGAAGTCCACGCTCGAGCGACCTCTCTATTTTGGCATGCTCACTCGAGCGTAGAAAGTCACGCTCGAACAAGACCCATGTTTCAGCAAAATTTGAAAAGTGTTTTAAAGTGCATCTTTGCATCCTCATTCTATCCTAGGCATTCCTAGGCCTAGTTTAAGGCATCTTAATGAGGATAATGTTATAGAACCACACTAGTATAGTTAGGGGCTAAGTTATTAATCCCGAGTATGTGTTCGTTCTGCAACTGTAAGGTTGGCATCCAAGGACGCTCGTTAGCTTGTCTATAGCCCAGTGCTCTATGAGTAACAATGTTGTAAAAATATGTTCAATAGATTATTTTCCGAATGATCAACTGTTCTGCTTACTGAAACGTTATTATTTAATGAATGAATATTTGTCCTATTTGTAAACTGTATCCGTGGCATCCATAGCAATTTCATTCTATCATCATATCGCTTTATCACAGAGATCTTTGTCGGTTCCCATGTTTGGAACCACTACTGTTTACTGTTATGATGGCCATCAACTGATTGTTCGGTCTGTTAAGACCTACTGTATTGTTTTGCTATTGAATGTACCATATATGACTGCTATGGTTTCTAAATGACTGATATGACTGTTTAATTACTGAAGGGGCATTCATTCTTAACCTCTTTACACAGTTATTATTCACTGGGTTTTAGCTTACTGTTTATATTTATATGTAGGTGTCCAGGTACCGGACCGAAGTTAGGAGCGTCAGGCTAAGCTCCCATTTTATCAAAGCCAACCATTGTACCTCACCTCGAGGTTCCGAATGTGTTAAAGCCAAGGCTGTCTTGGGGTGTTTTAGATCCCCCTTTTGCCTCTATTCTGTAATAAATGGTTAAGACTTGACCGTAAAGTTATAGTTAGAGACTTGGTCCCTGACATGGATGTTTGTGTATATGTCGCATGTACATATGTTTTGGTTACCAATGTGGCATGTTTATAAAAAGTCTTTTTGCATCCAGATTGTCACAGCTCATTGGACATCTTTTATTTACTGTTTTGGCTTCTGCCAGCCCCTTTATTTTGTATTACTGTCATTACTGTTAAGCAGGCCTTCGGTAATCACGGATTATTGGCCGGTTACGATGCTAAATCCATAGGGGCGGGTTTGGGTCGTGACAGTTCGTGAAGCATATTATTGATTTAAAAAAATAAACTTAATTGGACATGTGTAATCCCATAATTAGGTCCTAATTGTTCGTTTTGGCAAAATTAATTTAACTTTCATCATTAGAATTACTCTTAAGATTAGATAATTTGGGAAAAAAATTGACTCATAATTTATCATATCATTATTAGTAAATTGTAAATTTCCAACATTTCTCAAACAAAAATATGTAAAAAAAATTTGAATACCACCACAAGTGTGAATACCACCCCATAATGCGCAAAGTCACAACATATAACTATCAGTAGGGTTAAATCAGTAAGTTTAAATAATTCAAGTTATCAAAACTTTATGAAAAAAACACCTTGAAAAACAAATAAAATGACAACAAGCTCTATCAACATATAAGCTGTAATATTGTTAATACAAAAAAGACAAAGAAGTAATTTAACCCAAAACTATTATTATGCTATTCATTGGCTGAATCTGGACCCATTCCATACAAAACAATGTCAGTTCCGATTCGTAGCTCGAAAGTCGGAGGCTCGAATTTGGCTCGACACCAAAACGACATCATTTTGGTGTCTTTTTTTTTTTTTTTTTTTCCCGTCTCTCTGTCCTGAAGAAGAAGAAGAAATGGAAAAGGGCTGGGTTTCATCAAAAGAAGAAAGAAGAAAGGGGCTGGCAACCATCATCAACATTAACATCATCACTAGTTGGGTTTCATCAAAAGAAGAAAGAAGAAATGGGTTTCAACATGAACAAGAAGAAATGGGTTTCAACGCAGATTTTCAAAAATTGGGATCATTAACAAAAACGAGCTAACACAGATTTTTTTTTTAACAATCCTGATTCATCCTCAGATTTTTTTTTTTTTTAAATTAGCCCAAATGAAGCTTTGTTGGTATCTATTTTTTTTTAAATCTGTCCAAAAAAATTTTCCTTCATCCTCGAATTTTTTTTTTGTGCCCTTCATCCTTATATTCAAATCAGCAACAACATCATCATCATCTTCAACATCACCATTGTCTTCATCAACAAAAAAAAAAAAAAAAATTACCTTTAATCCTCAAAAAAAATTACGTTTAATCTGGAACCGAACCAAGGAGCTGGGTCTGGTGAAGAATTAAGAAGAAGAAGAAGAAAGAGCTTGGTCTGATGAAAATCCGTAGGGTTCGATCTTTCCTTCTCCTCTTCCTCTTCTCCTCTTCTCTCTCTCTCTCTCCCTTCGTCTCTTCTCTCCCTCTATATTTGAACACAGAGAAAGAAAGAAAAGAAAAAAAAAAAAAAAAATAGCCAAAACGACGTCGTTTCTACTCAATTTCATATAGAGGTTAAATGTTATTTAACCTAGAGAGAGAGAGAAAATAGTTATTGCTTAGCCTCACTTTTAAAATTTGATTTTAAGTTTCACTTTTGTCCTTATTGTTTTAAAATTGAACAATTTAATTTTTATACTTTAAATCTAATTTCAATTAAGATTAAGAGTTAATTTGGGAAGGTGGTTAAAAGTTAAATTTTAGATTTTTTTTTTTTAAAAAAAAAAGTATAAAAAAGTAGACAGATTATGTAATCTAAAATGGATTAAAAATTGATTTTTGACTTTTAGTCATCTTTCCAAATTAGCCCTAAGATTATTATTTTGAAACACTTGTCAAGTGTATACATGTTAAAAAAAACATTAATAAAATTTATATGGAATGACCAAATTAAAACTGATTTAAAGTGTAGGGTTAAATTATTCAAATTAAAATTATACGGATTAAAGTAAAATTTGAGCTAAACTATAAATTAAAAAGTGTAATTAACCTAAAAACTATAATAATAAATCTAAAACAAAGAAAAGAGTAATTTTGACAATACTTAAATGGCATGGTATGAAATGGCATTGGCATGAATGATGATTGAGATATGATGATGAGATGACATAAAGCAAAAGGGGCGATCAAGTCAATTTGCCCAGGCCGAAATTTTCGTGATAGTTGTATTCAACCTTTATATATAGGAGTAGAAATGGGTGGAACCATCTATGACGGTTTTTTTTTTTTTTTAATTGTATAGAACTCAAATTAGAACTTCACAATTAGAGTTCTGTATTACTTGTTAAAATTGAAATATGGGACAATGTAAAAAGGTTGTTGAAGAGTTTTGATAAAATTGAAATATGGGACAATGTGTCTGAGATGACATGTGATGATTGTAATGAAATAGCTCACAATAGTCAAAGGGCCAATATCGATACAACAATGCTAAGTAACTTAAAATTTTATAATTTAAATGGCTCAAATCACTCAAAACGATATTGTTTTGACAGATTTTGAGTGTAAAACGACGTCGTTTTGACCGATTTGAACCATTTAAGCCACAAAATTTTGAGTTACCAAACATTTTCCATACCGATATTTATGCTTTATATACGATAATGATTGAGACTTTCAAATTTAAAAATTCTCATGACTTTTAAAATTATCTGAACCATTTATGTAAATTTTTTTTTCTATTTCTCTCACATGAGTGATCCAAGTCATTTTGAGATTCCTAAAATTAAGAATCTCAATCATTGTTGCTCTATATATAAGAAGGATAAAATTAAAATATGGAACAATGTATATGGGATGACATGGTGTGATTGTAATGAAATAATGATGATAGCAATCAAAGGGGCAATGAGTAATTTCGGCAAGGCAGAAAATTTCGTCCACCTGTATTCATGCTTTATTTTGTCAATCACGTTAGTCACGCGTGCATATTTCTGGCTGCATGTTATTTTCCTTTTATTTATTTATTTATTTTTTCTTTTTAATTTTTGCAGAATAATCAGTGAGAATTGGAGCAAAATGAAAAAATGGCTAAAATGTAACCGATATTATACTAATAGTTATTTTCACGGCATCTTTAATAGCAAATATTATAATAATATTGTCACTATTATAATTTGGTAATAAATAGTAATAAATTGTCAAACTATAACAATGATATTCTAATGGTCACATGTCATTTTGACAAATCTAAACCAATTTTTCCTCTGATTTATAGGTGATATTTGGATATAGATTTTTTAGTAATTTTTTTATTATTTATTTTTTGTCTTTTATGACATTTTTTAACCTTTTTTCTTAAAAAAAATAAATATTTACATTCTACCTGAGTAGACAAATATAAAAAATAAAATAAAATAAAATAAAATTATTTGAAATATGTATATATAACAATTCACACTACCATTCACATACCACTACAAAATTTTTATATACATAAAAAAAAAATATTAGCTACATTAAAAATTTAAAAAAAAAAATACAACTCACAAATACTTTACAAATAAAACTCCCAAACTCACAAGCTCTAGTCGTTGGATGAGATCAATTGCTCACAAATACTTCACAATTTTTATTTTATTTTATATTTTTTTTTAATTCAACCCCAACACACTCTCTCTATCTCATCACTCTCTTTGCATTTTAGAACCTTCACCACCGACCCCTATCTTTCTCTATTCTCTAAGAAACCCAGCACACCATTTTCATCCCTCTGTTCTTCATCTATCAACACAGTCGTCTCTTCCTCTCTCACTCACACTCATCGATCCCTTTTGTCTTCTTTTATTTCTACAAACCCTAACGATCCAACGATCCAGAACCCCAACAAAAATTATCCAAACCCGAAACCCTAATGAACATGATCCAAACACGAAGATAAAAAAGATGAAGCTGAAACCCTAACGAAGACAATCCAAACACGAAGATAAAGAAACAAAAGCTGAAGCATCTTCAAATTTCAAGTATTTTATAGTATAAATTTGCTTCATATTATTTATTTATTTATTTTGCTTGAGATTGCTTCAAATTTGGAGAAGCTAATTGTGCATGACATTGGGATTTTTTTATTATGAAATTGAGAGGGTAATTTATAAGTAAATTGGGCCGAGCTGGGTAAATGGGCCGTTCTATGGGCTGCAATGAGAATGACTGAGTAAGAGGGCCTGCTAGTTAGCCCGGTCCTAGAGAGCCTTGCAGTTAGCCCAGTCCCAAAGAACCTTGCGGTTAGCTCGGTCGGTATGATGACAGTTAGCTTGGTCAAACCATCTTGAGCCGAGGTATTGTTGGCTTCTGCTTAGGACCTTGCTGTTAGATAGCTCGGTCCAAGTTCATTGTGGATAGCACAGTTTCAGACAACCCAGCTGGAATATGTCAACCGAGGTACACGCACAGTGAAAGGGAGAACCGAGCTAGTTAGAGCTCGGTCTAGTCTGCGGCTTTAGCGTGGCCATGTTATCTCGGTCGTATTGACATCCAACCATGGTAGAACCATCTCACTTGGTTTAAGCAGTGATGGGAGTGTTGAAGGATAAGCATTATCTTTCAAGAATGTGATTCCTAGGAGGACTCTACATGGAGGAGTAAGAGTCCTACTGGGATTTTGCCACGCAGAACCTATAAAAGCTCATAACATAACCTATGAGAGAGGTAACACAACTTTGATTCTCGAATACACAGAGCTTTTGTCTATTTGTCCATTTTGCTGACTTAGGCATCGAAGAGGTATCTAGCACACACCCGCCGGCTAGTTCATGTTTGTGTTTTCAGGGAGTAAAGCGACGACGTTTGGAGGAGCGCAGACTTGGTCAACAGGATTATACGAAAAGGTTTATTTCTTTCCCGTATAGAAATTTAACTTCAAAATTTATTATTTTGTTATTTTATTTTTTTGGTGAATTTTTTGGAGAATTTTGTTTCTATTTTGGAAGTTTTGCTAGAAAGGGAGGGAGAAAGAGAAAGAGGGAGGAAATGGTTGGTTTGGTGAGTTAGCATATTTGGCTACTGTCAAAACTTGTGTCAAATTTGGCACAAGCTTTGGTATTTGTCAAACATAGCAGTTGCCAAAGTTTACTATTGGAGAACCACTTTTACCCCACACCTGCTGTAAAATGACTTTGCAGCTCATACCTAATACATGTACTCCACATAATGGCATCTTCACTCCTACCTAATAATGGTATTTTTGTCTTGAATAGTTAGTGGGTATATTCCTTACACAATTGTTTAAGGTTTAATTTTTGAGATCATGCCACAAGAAAGAAATTTTTTGTAAATTTCCTAGTCTCAACATAAATAACCTGTCTTTGACTAGACGGGGGAAAAAAAATCAAAATGCACGTAAAATCACCCGGAAACCTTTACCGTTGAAAAAAAAATACACGTGCTCCACAAAATTTAACAAAATGGTATCGCTTTAGAAGTGTAAATCTGGCCCAACTCGGCCCAGCCCACTCAGGCCTCGCAAGCTTCGGCCAAAATTCGGGTTGGGCCAGGCCAATCCACAGGCCAACAAATTAGGCCTAGGCCTAGCCCCAGCCCTAGGCCCAGGGGTATTCGGACATTGGGTGAAGCCTCAGGCCAACCTAGTGGGCCTAGGCCTGACTCTTTTTTTTTTTTTTTTTCCTACCAAAATTTTATTATTATTCACTAAAAAAAGCACTGGGCCTCAGGCCAGGTCTTAAGTGGGCCTTAAGCGGACAGATTGGCTGGGCCACGGATTGGGTCGGGCTTTAAAATGATGATCTAGGTCTAGGCCCAGGGTTCGATCTGGGCTCAAGTCCGAGCCCAAACAAGTTGAGCCCACCCCAAGCCGTAAGCGAATTTTGGACCGCCCACAGATCGCAGGCCATTTTTACACTCCTATATCGTTTCTTTGGATTCACAATGGGTCATAAGATTGCATAATCTACAAATTTAAATTTGTTTTTGTTTTTGTTGTTGGTGGACTTATAAAAGTTATTCGTACTATGGGGACATAATTTTTGAGTGACAACACGTGGCCGATGTGTCACCGAAGTGCCAGCCGAGGTGTCACCGAAGTGCCAACTGGGGTGCCACGTGTCCTGGTCATGACGCCGAAGTGATCTCGGCTAGGCCGAGGTTATCTGCAAGAATACCGGAATCCAGAATAAGCTGATAAGGGACAAGAGTCCCAGAATGAGAAAGGACTTCAGTTTGGATAAAGATAGGACTCTTAGAGAGTTTATCCCAATCCTACTAGGAGTCCAAGATTAGCAGTAATCCAAAGTCCATTGAAGCTAGGCTTATATTGGGATTAGGATAGTGTTGGCTATAAAAGAAAGGCACCATCATGGGTTTAAGGTATGCTTTTTGTATTCTGAATAGTGGGTTAAGCACTTTTGCTATCTTTGAGAGATAACTAACTTGATCGTCGGAGTGCCTCGGGATGGATGAACCACCACCGGAATCTCTTCTTATTGTGACAGTTCGTTCGGGCTTAATCTATTCTTCCAGTGTTCTCCAGCTGAGTGCTTGATTGGCAGTGTGGTCAGAAATTGACACACATAATTTGTCACCCTCTGTGGGAACGAAAGGAGAATAGATGGCTAACGACGGACAGAAAGAGAAGGTTAGGGACAACACCCCTACTAAGAGTGGGAAACATATTGACCTTAACATTGAAGAAGACAACTACAATGAAAAGACTCGTGATAAGAATCGCGGAGGAAAGGACGTCGGCCAGGAGGGCGGCGTACCGAAGAAATCAAACCAGAGTGGATATTATAACGAGGACAACCTCCAGGTATGGAAAGATAGATGCTTGCGGAGGGATGACGAGATGAGGGGAATGGCGAACAAATTGGCGGACCTGCAAACGGTCGTCAATTTCCTGATGCAGAACAACGTCATGCAGCTACCGTTCCCGCTACAAGATACGTCGATTCCAACGGCCAAGAAAGGTGCCCAGAAAGGGGGGCAAAAAACGGTTCCTGTAATCCCTCAGCATGATGGGACCAAGGGACATTCTCACTGGCCTTCGCGGGAGGTCGGGCATAGAGAATCGAGGAAAGAGGAATCACAGAAGACACGTCGAACCACAAAAGACTGCACCAAAGAATGTCGAGATGTTCAAGGGAAGGAACTCTATTTCGACATGACCAATGGAGGAAGGTCCAAAAGGACTCACAATGACACTGGAAGTAGTGCACCAAAGAGGCTGAAATCCGAAGATAGCCGAGCTCCTAGACGAACCAAGGAGGATCTGAGGGATTACCTCCAGAGAAAGCGACAAGATGCCAAGGTGACCTCTCCGGTCAAGCCCAGGACACCGTTCTCGGTAGAGTTAAACAAATTTGAGGCCCTAAAAAGGTTCCACATGCCGAGATTCCAAATATACGATGGTAAGTCGAACCCAAACTTTCACGTCATCTTGTACCTGAACTCGATGGCATTATACACCGGGAACGAGCCGTTGCTATGCAAGGTGTTCCCCTTATCCTTCGGGGAAATTGCATCAGACTGGTTTCACAAGTTGCCGAAAGGAACTGTGAAAACCTGGGAGGGCCTAGCCGAGATGTTTGTAGCTAGGTTTGTGACGAACAAACTACAGCCGTTGAGGGTGGACTCCCTGATGGCTCTGAGAATCAGTGAGGATGAAAGCCTTAGGGCCTATGCCAAAAGGTATTATGAGGTATTTAACCGAATACCCGCGTGTAATCAAGAGGTGGCGGTCGTGTCTTTCAAGAACGACCTGAAAGATTATTGTATGCTTCGAAAGTCATTGGTAAAGACATTGTCAAAAAGTATGGAGGAACTCATGGCCAGAATTGAGAAATATGCTAAAGCCGAGAAAGACACGCGATGGCAGAGGGCTGGAGAATGATGCTTGGGAGTTGGAATTTACAAGCTAAGGTTAGTTTAACACTTGTTGAAATTTAAGAAAAATTTACAAGTTGAAGTTAAACTGAGATCATATTTAACACTTGTTGAAATTTTATGAAAAATTTACAAGTTAAAGTTAAACTGAGGTCATGTTTAACACTTGTTGAAATTTAAGAAAAATTTACAAGTTGAAGTTAAACTGAGGTCAAGTGTTAAAGTTAAACTGAGGTCATGTTTAACACTTGTTGAAATTTTAAGAAAAATTTACAAGTTGAAGTTAAACCGAGGTCACGCTTAACACTTGTTGAAATTTTAAGAAAAATTTACAAGTCAAGTTAAACTGAAGTCATGTTTAACACTTGTTAAAATTTTAAAAAAAATTTACAAGCTGAAGTTAAACCGGGGTCATGATTAAATGAAGGAATGATATAGGTTTCATCACCTCAAGATGCCGAGGTAATAGAACCTAGGGAGCAGTTGTGGGACATAATTTTTGAGTGACAACACGTAGCCAAGGTGTCACCAAAGTGCCAGCCGGGTTGCCACGTGTCCTGGTCATGACGCCGAGGTGATCTCGGTTAGGCTGAGGTTATATGCGAGAATATTGGAATTTGGAATAAGCGGATAAGGGACAAGAGTCCTAGAATAAGAGAGGACTTCAATTTGGGTAAAGATAGAACTCTTAGAGAGTTTATCCCAATCCTACTAGGAGTCCAAGATTAGCAGTAATCCAAAGTCCATTGAAGCTAGGTTTCTATTGGGATTAGGATAGTATTGGCTATAAAAGAAAGGCACCCTCATGAGTCTAAGGTATGCTTTTTGTATTCTGACTAGTGAGTTAAGTACTTTTGCTATCTTTGAGAGATAACTGACTTGATCGTCGGAGTGCCCCCGGGTGGATGAAATACTGCCAGAATCTCTTCTTTTTATGACAGGTCATTCGGGTTTAATCTATTCTGTCAGTGTTCTCCAACTAAGTGCTTGATTGGTAGTGTAGTCGGAAATTAACACACACATGTACTTATAAAATGCAAATATGGTCTTATCAAGATTCCTTTCAGGCTTGATGATCATGTCCTCACCATTATCCATGTTAATATTAATGGCTATATTGATCTTCCCACCTCATTAGTCTCTGGAAAAAATAAAATGCAATAGTCATTTGGTGCAACTAATTACATATTGTCTGTATTAATTAGGTTGATTTAATTATCATATCACTAAGCCCCTCACTGATGAAAGGGCGTGCCCACACCTATGCTTTGTTTTTTTTAACGATTATAAATGGCAATGATAGATTCTCTATCCAAAATGCTCGAAATTCTAAAAGTTTTATGAAAATTTCTATTAAATGTCTCACATGGGTGTGAGACCCACATAAGACCCACATGATGTGGATCCCACATTCATGTGAGACATTTGATAAAAATTTTGGTAGAACTTTTGGGGTCTCTAGCATTACTCATTGTTTATTATTAAAGCTTTTTTGGTTAGGTTTGATTTCTCTTCAGTTGGTCATTTTAACTTGAGAGAACATTTAAATTTGGTAGGTCTATTTTTAGATTGATTTCGATAATCCGATCTATTTACTTTTTAGAACTTGTTAAGTGAAATATTCATGTAAAAAATTGTTAGAAAAAATAATTTTATGGTGACTGTAGTGTAAAATTAAAATAGGTCTTAACTGTTAGTTGATGAGTTTAGATTCTTTGTAACAAAATCTTTACACCATAAAAAGAACGGCGGTGCTACATGCACCAATTCGTATACTAATTAGTATACCATCACTAGTTATGATATTATTATTGACTCCACTCATTAATCACATTACAAATACTAAAACCTCTTAAATTATGTCACATCATTAATTTGTACATTAGTTAGTATATTAATTGGTTCATATAGCATTATTCTAAAAAGAATGATAAAAAAACCATTAAGAATTGAATGAGAAATTGTCTGATAAAGTTGGCCTCATGAATGGGGTATTGAGAATTGTGTATAACTACCAATCTCATATTAATTGTAGATGAGAGAATTGATGGGTATTTAAACCTCAAGAATTTGATAAGGGCATAAACCCTTTGGGGTGTCCAAATTTTTCGAAGAAATGGAGTTATGGATGCTTCAAGAATAGGGTCAGGCCAAGACTATTGTCCAAGTTAGTAGTGCAAAAATTGCCACACGCGTGCCGCCTACTCGAGCCAGGTCATGGATCGTGGATCTTGGGGCTTGAGAAATGGGCTGGGCCTGTTTGGTGGCCCATCAGCCTAATCTTTTTGGGTTAGATTTGTTTGGTGGCTGCAGATATACACATGTGTATATAGAGTGTGTAACTTACACACTTATTCTTCATTAGTTTTGTAGGAGTAACAGACTGCATTGGCTAGGAGGCTCCTCCTCTCTTCCCCGTTGTGTATAAAATGAGACCTCCTATTTGGTCTTAGACACAGAATTTTTGGCTTCCATACAGTCAGTTTGCTCCTAAATACTTCTTTCTGTGTGAGAGAATGCTTCTGTTGTCACTTCGCTGGAGCTAAACAGAAGGTGCTTTTGCGTTAGCTAGTCTATACCGTCGTATCTTGGGAGACAGACGCCAACACCCCTCCAATACCCACAGTGAGGCAGCGAATCTGTTTTAAGGAGACTATAGCACTACAAAAAAATTGTTTTTTTGCGACGGCAATACCCAAAACGTCGTCTCAAAAGGTTTTTTGCGACGGTAACTGGCATTTTGCGACGGCAAGTGTGGGTCGCAACAAAGGGGGTTGCAAAAGGGTTTTAGCGACGATATGACACCGTCACAAAAAAAAGGTGACGGCAAAAATGCCTTTTTGCGACGGAAAAATGTTGTCGCCATTAACACGTGAAAATCTGAGTTTTTTTTAGACGGCACTGTGTTGCCGTCGCTAAAAGGGTTATTTGCGATGGCACAAATACCATTGCTAAAGGGTTATTTGAGACAGCACTTGATGTCGTCACTAAAATACTATTGGCGACGGCAAATAACACCGTCGCTAAAAATCTTCCTTTTCAACCAAATGCCCTATCTTTTGCGACAGCATTACTACCGTCGCAAAAAACCCTGGTTCTATTTTTCTTTTTAAGACAGTGTGTGTGTTGCCGTCTCCAAAAAAAAAAAAAAAAACCTGTAATAAAATTATTAAAAATATGAAAATGACCTGTATTAAATGAAAAATAACTATAAAAAAAATCAATAATTACATAATAATATAAAAAGTCCAATATATAAATAAAAATTCATCCATAATTAAAATATTCTTCCATTCATAACAATACATCAGCAAAATCCCAATACATAATGTTGCATAATACATACATAATGTTGTTCACAAATCTAAATAACGTAAATTAAAAACAAAAGTTTTCGTCATGATTCTTCCGTGGGTTACAAAAACGAAAGTTAGTCATAATCTTTACACGCCTGCATTTCACAAGAAGCAAACTGCTACTCCGGAAATATCTGAAAATAACAAAATAAAAGTAATTAATGACAATATAATTATGTTAAAATTTTAATTACAGAAAAACATAAAAAATTAACTACTATATAATTACAAAGATAGTTTAGTAAATAATTTTGGCTAGACAGAAATTTGGCCCTAACTCCCAAACCGGAAACCCGATTGGAGTCCCGTCTTCTCCCACAAGTCTCTTGTGCCTAGGCGTTCATGTGTGTCAAGTTTCGTGCTAAACCGACGTCGTTTGGTATTTTGGGGCGTCAACACCTCAAATTCAAGTTTCTTAAGGAACTAGTTTGCCTAGACCGAAATCCGACTCTAACTCCCAAACCGGGAACCCGATTGGAGTCCCGTCTTCTCCTACAAGTCTCTCGTGCCTAGACGGTCGTGTGTGCCAAGTTTCGTGCTAAACCGACGCCGTTTGGTATTTTGGGGCGTCAACACCTCGAATTCAAGTTTCTTAAGGAACTAGTTTGCCTAGAGTGATATCCGACTCTAACTCCCAATCCGAGAACCCGATTCGAGTCCCGTCTTTTCCCACAAATCTCTCATGCCTAGGCCGTCGTGTGTGCCAAGTTTCGTGCTAAAACGATGTTTTTTGGTGATTTTGGGGCGTCAACACCTCGAATTCAAGTTTCTTAGGGAACTAATTTGCCTAGAGTGATATTCGACTCTAACTCCCAATTCGGGAACCCGATTCGAGTCTCGTCTTCTCCTACAACTCTCTCGTGCCTAGGCGGTTGTGTGTGCCAAGTTTCCTGCTAAACCGATGCCATTTGGTGATTTTGGGCCGTCAATACCTCAAATTCAAGTTTCTTAAGGAACTAGTTTGCCTAGAGTGATATCCGACTCTAACTCCCAATCCGGGAACCCGATTCGAGTCCCGTCTTCTCCCACAAGTCTCTCGTGCCTAAGCCGTCGTGTGTGCCAATTTTTGTGCTAAACCAACGCTGTTTGGTGATTTTGGAGTGTCAACACCTCGAATTCAAGTTTCTTAAGGAACTAGTTTGCCTAGAGTGATATCCGAACAGGATTGGTATTAGGGCATTACTTAAATTTGCACTAGAAGAATAAAACCAGACAAAAGCAAAGCAAATTCCAGTGGAAAAACTCTACTTCTGGGGTGAAAGAGTTTATTCCTCCCAGTATATATGACACAAAACTGAAATAAATTAAGGATGGTGCTATTCACATTTCGTTCACCAAAAAAACTTCACCTTTTGTCTAGTGTTAGTACGCCAGAAAATTTTAATAATCAAAGTTGTAGTGCATATAGAATATTGTAACTTTTTAAGGAAAACAACCAGAATGGAGAGAAAGCATAACAAACAGAACATATCCCATGATAACTCACAAGATTTGAATGAAACATATAAGTAGGGATTTATAAAAACGAATATTGGGACATAAATGCTTTGTTTTTGGAGACATATTCGAGTCAAGTTTGACAAGTAGAGGATGCTAATATATTTATATGGTAAAGCAAAAGCAGCATCAATATGAATGTTAAGCACAAATTCATTCCATCCACCGAGGTTCTCTTTGTTTTTTTCCTTACAAATTTCTACTTTCTCCATAACCCATTTTATGCTCCATTTGCTTGCTTGCAAAGAAGACAGGGGGAAAGAGGAAAATAAAATATGCAGTCTCACAACTATATGGGTTGGAATCATTATGATAGCTTTCAGTATTTATTTATTCATGTACCCTTTGACAAAGCATAATGGCAAAAATAATTCAAGTAACCGACCTCACTTGATTGATTGGGTTTGGAATGAATCATAAAACAAACACAAGATAAGTATTCACCATGTGGTACAAAATAGAGACAGGGAAGGAGGAGAGAGAGATGAAACAATAGGCACACAAACTCAAAATTATGCCTAATCCTTCACAAAGAACAAGAGACAATTTCCAAGCAAACCAATGAATACCAACAAACCAAGGGAAAAAGAAAGCAGAAAGGAACCTTAATCATAATTAATAAACCAAATAATAATTTATTTTGAAAAGTCCGCGTAACATAGGATAGACTAGACTTCACACATCTTACAGGCTTTTTCTAAATGAAACAATGTAAAAAATGTCATTTCTATGTAACATCCAAAATGAATACATTCGCGCCTAAGCTAAACCATCTCAACCAGCAACTCAAGTGAGACAATATGCAAGCTTGTGCTTGTGGTGCATCAATTAATACACTTGTCTTTGGGCTTGACAGCAACTTTGTATTTTTCAATAGATAACAAACAAGTTATGATATTTCCTAAGAGTATTGCAATTAACATCCCCACATAGTTCAGGTATTCACAACTTATAATTACTAAAATATTAAATGTAGAACTCAAGCAAGCAAAATTATGTTACGCATTGTGGAATGGGAAAGCAAAGGGTGTGAGGGTTACAGTCACTGATTCACGTATCAACAGGCCATCAGATAATGACAACTGCAAACTCTTGACTATTATGTTTATGCAGGATAAATGACAAAGTTAAGAGACACACTTGCACACACTTTCCAAGTCCGTTGATTGTTGGACCATACTGACCATTTGTATTATTATAAATAGAGATTGATTACTGACCTTTCAATATGGAAACACGTGTCTTCACATTAGAAATTGGAAATTTATGACCAAGCCAATGAAATTATGTCATAGATGCAGCCTGCTGAGATCTTGCCTTAGCCATAACAGCTTGCAAATCGAGATAAAGCGAGACACGAGATAAATGGCTAGTAATATGTAACAAAAGTCTGGAAATTCTTTTCCAATTTTACAGATAAAAAGCAAATATAATCTAACCACTATTAAAAAGGAGATGACCATAAATAGATCAGGATACAACATTATTCATAGCTTAACCTCTAAAACAACTAAACTTACCTCTAGTTTAGCTTTGAAAAGATCAAGTGCAGGTCCTTCCATTTCACCAATGTGCATGAGTTCAGAAGTTTGTAAATTTAACTCACCAAGTTTGTGTAGATAGTACCGTATACTTGGTTCTAGTTCCTCAACACGCTCACGGCACAAAACCTGATTCTCTAGGTCCCCATATTTCCTGAGTTCCTCATAAACAGCCCTATTAGATAACGAAGTTAGCTACCATCCAACAACGATACAACTAAAGGAAATGAGAGAAATTCCTGATAGCAGAAACATTCTAGATAGCCAAATTAGAAAGGGAACAAAGATTTTGAAGAAGCCAAAAATGGAAAATGCACAAGGATATGCCAGTAAATTCAAAGAGCAAATTACTTCCAAAGAAAGCAGAAAGGAACCTTAATCAAAATTTCATACAGTGAGAGTTCATATCTAATAACCCATACCACACTATGTAATAGATTCAACAAAAGAAAAATTCAAGGCCAAACCTATCTATCAAGCAAAGACACTGAAAATTAGAATAGAAAAATAGGCATCTTTGGGAGTAATTTCATGGACTCCAAACTCCAATTACCTGAAGCCCAACAACATGACCTAGAAAAATTAGAATGAGGTAGAAATGTACCAAAAAATATGCACACACCCAAAAAACAAAAAACAAAAAACAAAAAAAAATCAAATAAATGTAAGGAGAGAGGGATAGAACACAAAACCCTAAAAATTTAAAAATAAATAAAACAAATAAAAAAGATGGCTAGAAAATTTTACTTGAAAGAAGTGCCTCAATTTCAAGAATATTCATTATGTTTCCAAAAAACAACAAAGCTATGGAAAATGGTAGCACATAGATGGCCAGAGAGAGAGAGAGAGAGAAAGAACATGAAGAAGAAGAAGAAGAAGAAGAGCTAACCTGGTTCAGAGATTGAGACTGACTGAGAGAGTTGAAGAGAGACACGCCGCGTTGACGTCACTAGCTTTCGCCGTTGTTTCGCTGCCGCTGCTTGTCGTCAAGAGAGAGAGAGAGAGTCGTAAGAAGAGATGGGGAAAGATTAGGGATTTTTGGTTCAAAGAGGGAGAGAGAGAGAGTCGCAAGAAGAGATGGGGAAAGATTAGGGGTTTTTGGTTCAAGGGAGGAAAGATTAGGGATTTTTAGTTAAGGGGGGAAAAACGAGCGCCAAGGAGGAAAATAGCTGAGCCCGGATTTTGGGAGTTTTTTTTTGCGACGTCAAGTTTCGTACCATCGCAAAAATATCTTTATTTGTGACAGCAGGAGTTGCTGTCGCAAAAAACTTGAATTATTTGCGACTGCCGTTGTTGTCGTTGCAAAAACTTGTTCATTTGCGACAGGAAATGGTGCCATCGCTGAAATCCGATTTATTGGCGACGGCAAGTGGTATCGTTGCATAAAATCACTTTTTACGACGGCAAATAGTGCCGTCGCAAATGCTTCCGTGTTATATACCCTCTTTTCTTGTAGTGTAGTATTACACATGCTTCGATTTTCTTTCTTTTCCTTAAGTTTTGTTAAATATTTCTGTTCATCAAAATGTAATCTCTAGCATGAATTAAATTTATGATTTCTTATTGTGTAAATGAATTTAAGTATGAATCTATTTGTTTATTTTATTTAAATTACACAATTTATACAACAAGCTTAAAACAAATTATATGTTTTCTATGAAATTATACAAATAAATTCATACATTCACGGAGTTGTATTTTTCCTAGAACCGTGGTAATCAAAGACAGTGTACAATTCATGATTAGGATGTGTAGTTTATATGCTTGCTAATGTTTCTGGGAATTCAAAATTGTTTATATACTTGCATGATGATGAATAATTAGATTCTGTTCGTGACTTAGACATGCAGTTTAATATTTATAATCATGCCACTGTTTCTCACATGGAATTCATGATTCTTTTAATCAAATATATATATATGTATATATTTCCCTAAAATTTCCTATTTCTCCTCTGTTATTGTTACTGTTACTGTGAATTTTAATTTTAATTTTAATTTTATTATAAAAAAAAAACATGTTTTATTTCCTTAAAAACTGAAACTATTTCATTTAATTTGTGATTCAGTTGCTATTTATTTAATTATATATATATATATATATATGTTAGGTTGAGCATACTCTTACATGCATATTTGTTTAAGCCCACTGTATAGTGTTTATATGCAATGTGTGTGAGTGATTTCTGACCACACTGCTCTTCTTAGGAATTCAAATTTGAGAACACAGTGGTAATAGATGGCACCTTGTCATTGCCCTACGTAAAAGAAAAGGCTCGTGGTGGTTCTTCCACCCGGCACTCGACGATCAAGTCAGTATGTCTCTCAAAGATAATCAAGTATTCAACTCACAAGCTTGAGTATTAAAAACGTACCTTTGACCCATGGGGGTGCCTCTCTTTTATAGTCAATACAGTCCTAGTCCCAATAGGAGCCTAACTCCAATAGACTCAGGATTACTGCTAATCTGGAACTCCCAATGGGTTTAGGACAAAACTCTCCAAGAGTTTTACCTTTATCCAAACTGAAGTTTTCTCCCAATCTAGGACTCCTGTCCTTTATCCGCTTATCCCGGATTCCGATATCTTCGGAGATAACCTCGGCAATTCCGAAATTACCTCGGCATAACTTACCACGGCACGTGGCACCTCAGCTGACACGTCAGCGTCACCTTACCACGTGTTGGTACTCAAAAATATATCCCCACAATTGCCCCTTAGGTTCTATTATCTCGGCATTCTGAGGTGATGGAACCTACACCATTAGTTCCTTTCAGTACGTCGGCATAAAAACTCTTTAGCCGAGATCATTCTCTTTAAGCCGACATGTCTTCTTTCAAGAAGAATTCAAATGCACTCTTCTACGCGTATGAGCTGTCCTGCATTACTTCTCAACCGTTTCTCTTACGTGTTTCATCTCTATTGGCCCGTGCCTGTGACACGCTTGTAGGCCGTCTTTTATCCATCTGAGCCGTCTGACGCATGCGTTATTCTAGGCGTAATAAATGCCTTATTTTGCCGCCGTTTCACGTTTTTGACAAAAGCTCCTGCTTCTCTCTTCTGTCTCTTTACTTTTTCATTTGTCTACTTTACATTTTCTCTCTCTAAAGCTCTTTCTTCTTCGAATCTGCCATTGCTCCAAGCTTCAAACTCAGAATCGCTTTCCTTTTGCTATTCTGCGAAGCTTGCCATCGTTTCATCCGTCGTCTGTCCTCGGCGAATTTCATTTCGGCCTCACTTTATCTGGTAAGCAACTGGCCCTTCTTCTCCAGTTCTTGATTATCCCTGGAATTTTCTGATTTTACTGCTTTACTTAAGCATTTATTCTTGCGAATCATTCACCTGAATGCGTCTTATTTCATGATTTTACACATGTCATGAACACTTGCACTGTTTCACCACTGTTCTTAGACTTCCACCCTTTGTGTTCTTGAATCTGAAACTTAGTTTTTGTTTTCTGTTTTTTTGTATCTTTTCCAGATCCGTGCCTTTGATCTTCGTCTTCATAGTTTTTAGGTTTGGGATTTGTTTATAGAACCTTCAGTTCTTAGGAAAAATTGAAACAAGCTTTATCAATATACACCTGAGTTTAAGCCGAGGTCCCAAAAACCCTTTAAGAGCATCCTGTTTCTGTAGCCAAGTACCTTTATACCAAAATCATAGGTATATGGAGACATAGGGTAAACACCCCAACCAAACTTGAATTTTTTAGGCAAGAGTTCTCTATTCCTGATGATGTCCACCTTAGGCTAGCTGGGGATGATGATTCCATCATGCCTATAGACAATACAATGCCTTTCCCTATTGTAGCTTTTATTGAATGTAGACTTCGGTTCCTACTCAATCCCCTTTTTCGTGAAGTTCTTCACTACTACACCTTGAACCCTATGCAACTTACCATCAACTCCTATCGTGTGATTAACGGCATCATAGTCTTAGCTAGGCAGGAGAATGTTAGGATCACTCTTGCCGACATACAATATTGTTACACCATGTGTGCCCTTGACCTAAAAGAAAAGGGTTTTGTGTATTACCTCAAGCCGAGGTCCACTGAGTTCAAAATTGTAGCCGACCTCCCAGACTCCAACAAAGGGGCTAGAGATGACTATCTCATTGCTTCGGGAAATTGGGAGTTTGGCCCAGCCCTTTGGCCCAGCCGAGAAAGTCCATCTCTTCCCTCTTCCTCGGACAGTTAAAGAGGGCAAGGGTAAGAGCCCAGTGTCAATTACTTAGTTTGTTTTTTAAATCTTCAAAACTTTGCCTATTTCTTATGTCATGTTCTTCTTTGCAAACGTTCGCAAGCCACCCAAGGACTTTCGCCAGTCCTATTTCCTTGGCAAAGATTTAAAGAAGCTTCTGGACCTTCCTATCCAAAAGTGCAGAGCTCCACTCTTACTGAATTTCATCCCCTCGTACAAATCCACTTTGCCCGACGCCCCAAGGAAGAAGAAAAAGAGCCTCTCTCCACTTACTGTCACAACTCAAGCTGCTTCTTCATCCTGGACAGATCAGGGATCCACATCTGACCCAACCAATCAACCTTCCACCTCGGCACCATTCTTGGTACCAATTTCTGAAAGAAAACGCCGACGCAGACTTGTTAAAACTGCCGAAATGGTTCGTCCAAAACCTGTCACCCAAGACCTCCTAGCCGACCTTCCAGCCGACGTTGATGCCGTGCCAACCCAATCCATGCCCCTACCAAAGATAAAAAGAACCAAGAAGGCCCAGCCGAAGTCCAAAGCTACTGAGGCTGAGGCTGAAGACACCTTACCCATCTCACAATTGGCCGATAGCAAGAAGACTGCTTCTTCTTCGGTCAAAAGGTCCGCTGAGGCTCAACCATCAGAGTCCCAAAAATCAAAGAAGCCAAGGTCTTCTTCAGCAACGATTTCAAAGTCTAAAGTGCCAAATGTCCCCTGGAGGCCTGAAATTACATTGGAGAACAAGCCTGTTTTGGCTAGTGACAACGCCGATGACATAAACGTTGATGTTGCACTAAGCACAGCCCTCCTTCTCCCAGGCGATCTTGAAAAGAATGCCGAGATGAGTGAATACGAAAATTACGCTCTGATGCTGCAACGCTATGTTCAAGTAAGTGTCTTCATCTTGTCACCTGTCTGTCTTCATCTTTTTATACTTGTAAATTTTGCATTAACTTCTGTTTTTATGTTCCTACAAGTTGTTCAGCACGCCCATTCTTTTTCCATGCAATCGTTTGAAAAATCAGAGAAGTTGTCCGAGATGAAGAAGGAGTATGCTGCCCTTCAAAAAATTAATAAGAGTCTTCAAAACAAAATGAAGACTCTGGAAGATCAGGCCGAGGCTGCTACTCAGGCCCAACAAATGGCTGAGGAAAAGGCCGAGGCTGCTGAAGCCATTAAAACAGTTGCTGAGGCAGAAAAGAAAGAAGCTGAGGAAAAGGCTGCCCAGGCCGAGAAGGAGCTGGAGGAAGCCCTGGCCACGAAATCGGCCGAAATCAAAGAAGCCGACGAAAAGGCTTATGCCCAGGGTGTAGCCGATGTCACTGAAGATTACAAACTTCAAGTCAGGTAGGCATGCAATAGGGGATTTTCCCTGGGTTGGATGTCCCTGGTAAAAAAGCTTGATCTTCTTGTTGACTCACCCTGGTGCAAGGCTGAAGCTATTCCTCTTCCCTTTCTTCCTCCTCCTCCACCTCCAAGTCAGGCTGAGGAAGAAGCTGAGTCTGAATCCGAAGCCGAAGATGAGGATGAAGACAATAATGATGAAGAGGCCTTGGTGAGAAAGTCTAAGGATGCTGCTGAGGTCAAGTCTCCTCCTCAAGTTAAGCAGATCCTAGACTTAACCCAAGATGAGGAGACTGAGATGGTGCCCAAGGAAGCTGATCCAATTCATTTATCATCTGACCTTCTTCTAGCTGAATGAAGTCTTGATAAAACACTTGCGGAGATCGACGCCGAGATTACAGCAGACAAAGATGCCGAGGTTTCTGTAGAAAAAGATGCAAAGGTTGTGGAAGAAAAAGATGCCAAGGTGGTTCTTCTAGAGCCCTCCGAGGTCTTAGCCCAACCATCTGTTAATGCTGAAGAAGATTGAATGTCTTTTGTACTTTTTTCTTGTTTGTACTTTTGTTTTCTGAACAATATAAGCTTCCTCTTTATGGCCGATGCGCCTTTCTTTGTCACTTGTGAACATTTAACTTTTGCTAGGCCATAGTGCCTTTATTATATACAACTGCAACTGTTTTTCTCTGAGTACTTTAGTCTTTAATTTCTCTTCATTGCTTCTGTATGGCTTTATACTTAGAATATTTTGCATGATTTACATAATTCTTCCTTTGCACAATCTTCTCGGGGTTACATACCTCGGGTATAATAACTGCAAATTTTACTTCGGCAAGACATTGACCTGCAATCTTTTCATAAATTTCAACAAATATAAAACATATACTATTCAATGTTAACTTTGCAAACTTTTCTCAAGTTTCAACGAGTGTTTAAACAGTTATCTCAATCTGTCCTATTTGTAAATTGCTACAAATTTCAACAAGGATTAACATATACAGTAAACTTTTCTCAAGTTAGAATAAGTATTAAACAATGATCTACTTGTAAATTGCTGCAAATTTCAACAAGGGTTTAAACAATATACTTATCTTTTATCTCAACCTGTAAATTGTTGCAAATTTCAACAGATGATCATATGTCGGCTTAACTTTAATTTGTAAATTGCTACAAATTTCAACAAGTGAAGCTAAGGAACCATCTCGGCTTACCTTTAACTTGTAAATTGCTACAAATTTTAACAAGTGGTAAGCTTTGTATCGGTTTGACCAACTTGTAAATTGCTGCAAATTTCAACAAGTGGTAAACTTTGTATCGATCTGACCAACTTGTAAATTGCTACAAATTTCAACAAGTGGTAGACTTTGTATCGGTCTGACCGACTTGTAAATTGCTACAAATTTTAACAAGTGGTAGACTTTGTATCGGTCTGACCAACTTATAAATTGCTACAAATTTCAACAAGTGGTAGACTTTGTATTAGTTTGACCAACTTGTAAATTGCTACAAATTTCAACAAGTGGTAAACTTTGTATCCTTTCTGTCCCAAATGTGAACCTGAGTTTCACTTGGGTTCTCATTACTTATGTTTTCCAGAAACAATATTTTGTATCTTTGTCAATCATATATGTCTGAAGAATTCTGAAAAGATTTTATTGATGACATCGGCCAAAAATAATGAATATCTCAATGATAGAAAACTTTTAAATTACAAGTGTTCCAAGGTCTTGGCAATGCTTTGTCCTCGTTGTCTTCAAGCCGATAAGCTCCATTGCCTAACACCGAAGTAATTCTGTAGGGTCCTTCCCAGTTTGGGCCCAGCTTGCCCTCTCTGGGATCTTTCTTGTTGCCGACGACTTTCCTCAAGACTAGGTCACCGACTTGAAAATCTCTTGGATTGACCTTTTTGTTGTAAGCTCTGGCAAGTTTGTCGGGTATATCGCAGTTTAATTGCGACCTTCTCTTCGCTCTTCTAAAAGATCTAGATCTCGGGTAGGAGTATGTCATTAGTCCCATTCTCAACTCCCTGGGTTCGGATCCCTGGGATGTCGATTTCCAGTGGAATTACTGCTTCCGTGCCATAGGCCATGGCAAAGGGGGATTCCCCTGTTGATCTTCTCGGCGTAGTCCGATATGCCCAAAGTACGTTGGGTAATTCGTCTACCCACTTTCCTTTTCCTGCCTGTAGCCTCTTCTTTATTCCATCCAAAATTACTTTGTTGGATGCTTCTACTTGCCCATTACTTTGGGGGAAACTTCGTGTTGAAAAGTAGTTCTTGATCTTGAATTTCGCGCAAAAGTTCTTGATGAGTTTGCTGTCAAACTGTGTTCCGTTGTCAGCAACGATGGTTCTAGGAATGCCAAATCTGGTGATAATATTTTTCCATATGAAATTCTTGACATCCACATCTCGGATTTTGGCAAGAGGTTCTGACTCTATCCACTTTGTAAAGTAATCTGTTGCTACCAGTAAGTATTTTCTCTGCCCAGTTGCTTGGGGAAGTTGTCCAACCAGATCCATGCCCCATTGGGCAAACGGCCAAAGGCTGGATACTGGATTCAGGTCAACAGCTGGCTGATGAATCAAAGGTGCAAACCTTTGGCATTGTTCGTACTTCTTTACGTATGCTTCCGCATCTTTTTGCATGTAGGGCCACCAATACCCCTGGGTGATGGCCCTATGGACTAATGATCTGCCCTTAGTGTGGCTTCCACAAATTCCTTCATGAATTTCATATAAAAAATCTTCAACTTGTAAAGGGTGTACGCACCTTAAAAGGGGTCCAGTGAAGGACCTTTTGTAGAGATGTCCGTCATGATCAGTGAATCTTGCCGACTTCAACCTGACTTTGTGTGCCTCCTTTCGGTCTTCTGGTAGCTTTCCTTCTTTCAGGAATGCAACAATTGCGTCCATCCAGCTTGGCCCCATGTCCACACACATTGTTTCTTGCTTTGCGTTTTGTGGTTTTATGCTCGGGCCCGACATATAGTCAATCATAATCGTTCTTGTTTTTCAGTTTGTATTGAACTTGCCAGGTTAGCCAACGCGTCGGCGTGGCTGTTATCATCTCGGCTTACTTGGAGAAGTCGGCAGTTCTGAAACAGGGCTGCCAATCTGATGACCTCTTTTACATATGCCGACATCCTCTCGTCTCTAGCTGCAAATTCTCCTGTTGACTAGTTAACAATTAACTGTGAATCATAAAAAACTATTACCTCATCTGCTTCCGTTGCTGCTGCCAGCTTTAGTTCTGCAATTAATGCTTCGTATTCTGCTTCATTGTTTGAGGCCTTGAACCCCAAACGGATGGATTGTTCTATTATTTCCCCATCTGGGGATATCAGCAGCACTCTTGCCCCCGCTCCTTGTCGGTTTGAACTTTCATCGACAAACAGTCTAAATGAGTCACCGATGTAGATGCTGCAGGGTCTGAGCTTTTCCTTCCTTTGTTCCTTGGCCTTTGGCTGGAATTCTCCTTGCTTGCTGGGACCTCGTTCATCTTGGCTCAACAAAGCCCGACGTTCGATGGATTCAGGCGTGAATTTTGCCACGAAGTCGGCCAAAACCTGGCCCTTAATTGCTGTTCTGGGCCTGAACTCCAGGTCATACTGGCCCAAGGCTACTGCCCACCTTGCAATTCTTCTTGTTAAGTCTCCTTGTTGCAATAAGGACTTCAGTGGGTGCTCTGTTAGCACTACAATCTTGTGTACCTGGAAGTAGTGGTTCAACTTCTTTGAGGCCATGACTAAGGCCAGCATTAACTTCTCTAGTGGTAAGTACCTTGTTTCAGCGTTGGCTAAGGTTTTACTTACATAATAGATATCGTTTCTCCCCGCTCTTCTCAGATTAGCATCAAGACTTATCGCGTGTTCTGACACGGCTAAGTACAAAAACAACTCCTCCCTAGGTTCAGGTGTTGAGAGGACTAGAGCCGTAGTCAGATACTTTTTTAGGTCGGCCAAAGTGGCCTCATATTCTTCAGTCCATAGGAAGTCTGCAGTTTTTTTCACCAGGTTGAAGAAGGGTTTACACTTGTCTGAACTTCGGCTTATGAACCTGTTTAGGGTTGTGGCCCTTCCAGTGAGCATTTGAACCTGTTTTGCCGATGTTGGACTCTGTAGATCTAGGATGGCCTTGATCTGATCTGGGCTGGCTTCTATTCCCCTTCTTGTCACCAGGTAACCTAGAAACTTATTAGATCCAACTCCAAACGCGTATTTAGATGCGTTGAGTCGGAGCCGATATGTTTTGAGTATTTTAAATACCTTTTTCAGGTCGGCAAGATGACTCTTAGGCTCCATGGTCTTTACGACCATGTCATCGATGTAGACTTCTACTGTTTGGCCTATCAGGTGCTTGAACATTTTGGTTACCAGCCTTTGGTAGGTTGCTCCTGCGTTCTTCAGCCCAAAAGGCATCACCCTGTAATAGTACAGGCCTTTTGGGGTGATGAACGTTGTCTTCTCCCCGTCTGGGGGGTACATGGCTATCTGGTGATACCCCCTGTAAGCGTCCAGGAAGCTCATCCTTCCATGTCCAGATGTGGCGTCCACTAATTGATCGATTTTGGGCAGAGGAAAGCTGTCTTTGGGACAGGCTTTATTCAGGCTTGTAAAATCTACGCAGACCCTCCATTTACTGTTTTTCTTCTTTACCACCACAGTGTTTGATAACCATGTTTGATAATTGACTTCTCTGATGGCCTTGGCTTCCAGAAGTTTGTCTACTTCTTCCTCCACTGCTTCGACGTGCATCAACGTCGGTCTCCTAGCTCATCAGATATGTGTTTAGCCAATTGCCGACGTTCAGTCTGTGACATGTGACCTCGGGGTCAATGCCAGGCATTTCATAAGGTATCCAGGCGAACACCTCTATGTTCGCTCTTAAAAAAGCTTCCAGTTCTTTCTCTTCTTCTTCGGCTAAACCTGAGCCGAGAAGAAAGAAGCACTCTTCATCGCCCTCTTCAACGAGGATTTTCTTCAGTGTTTCCTCGCTCTTCTCGGCCGGCTCCTTGCCGACATCATCTAGGACTTCTACGTCCTCACCTTCAATTTCTACCTTCCTTGGTTCTTGTATGCTGCAGGTTGTTTTCATTGCTGCTATGGAGCAATTTTTTGCCTGCAGTTGATCTCCTCTGACTTCTTCAATCCCATGTTCTGTTGGGAAGCGCAGTAGTTGGTGCAATGTTGAGGGGACTGCCCCCATTGCATGCAACCATGGCCTTCCCAATATGATGTTGTAAGGAGAAGGCGTATCAATCACGATGAATTCTGTCCTGATCTTCTTAGTACCGGCCTGTACTTCCAAGTTTGTAGCGCCCAGTGGTGATGTCGGCGTTCCATTAAAGCTGACCATCGGGCCATTCGATTGTTCCATGTCGTCCGGATAAAGGCCTAGCTCCTTGTAACATCTGACGTACATGATATCACAAGAGCTGCCTTGATCTATTAGGATGCGTTTTACTTGGCACTCCCCAACCTAGAGGGATACTACCAAGGCATCATTATGTGGATGCTGGACCATCTCTAGGTCGGCTTCGGTGAAGGTTATTATCGGTCCTTGGCACTCTTCAGGCCGATGTCTCTTTTCTCCAACTTGGTAGACATGCTGTAGATGTCTTACCCTTTGGGTTTCTCCTCTGACTTCATTCTCGTTAACCTTTAAGTGGATCACATTAACTATCCGAGGTCCTTCTGCCCGAGGTTGCGGAGGTGGTGGGGCTGCTGGAGCCTGAGGCAGTCTTGCCTGTTCTTCTCTTGTTCTGGTTTCATCGACAAGGTCTCTCAGGTGGCCTTGTCTTACCAGATCTTCCAAGTGTGCCTTTAGGGCTCTACAGCCCTGTGTTGTATGTCCGTTTTCATTGTGATAAGCACAATGTCTGTCCATGTTTCTTTCCATAAATTCTCCCGATTCCCTTGCTGGCGTTCTGAAATAAGGCTGGCTCTGAATTTTTCCTAGGACTTTTTGAATTGGAATTGAATACAAATCACTTGCTGCTTAGTCCTTAACTCTATTTCTGTTTTGCTGAATCCGTTGTTACTTCGGCCTCGCTTTGGCGAGTCGTTCCCTTTTTCCTGTTTGACTTCCTTGTGAGCCGATGTATCCTCCTCGGCTTGGGCGTACTTCTCAATTCTTGCCATGAGCTCCTCCATGATTTTTGGCAATGTCTTTGCCAAAGATTTCCACAGTGAACAGTCATCTTTCAGGCCGTTCTTGAAAGACACGACCGCTACCTCCTGGTTGCATTCAGGTATTCGATTGAACACCTCGTAGTACCTTTTTGCATAGGCCCTAAGGCCTTCATCCTTGTTGATTTTTAAAGCCATTAGCGCGTCCATCCTTAATGGCTGTAGTTTGTTTGTTACGAACCTAGCCAAAAATATCTCGGCCAAGCCTTCCCATGTCTTCACGCTTCCCTTTTGTAATTTATGGAACCAATCTGATGCAATCTCTCTAAAGGACGAGGGGAACACTTTGCAGAGTAGTGGCTCGTTTCCACTGTATAACGCCATTGAGTTCAAAAATAGTCTAACGTGGAAGTTAGGGTCAGACTTACCATCGTATATTTGAAACCTCAGATGTCAATCTTTTGGTGCTTCAAATTTGTCCAGCTTCTACCGAGAACGGTGTCCTCGACTTGACGGGTGAGGTTACCTCGGCCGTTGCTCGCTCCTTCCTCTTGAGGTAGTTTCTCAAGTCTTCTTTACTCCTCCCCAGAGCTCGGCTGTCTTTGGACTTCAGTCTCTTCGGCACACTACTCTCGGCCTCGTGATGGGCCCGTTTTGATGTTTCTCCGTGGGTTGTGTCAAAGCAAAGCGCCTGCCCTTGAACATGCCGATGTTCTCTGCGTTCCTGATCCTTCGTTTGATACGTCCTCTGGGACTTCTCTTGTCTTGGCTCCTCTCGCCCGACCTCCCCGGAGGGCGGGTGAGAGTGCCTTTTGCTCCTGGAGTGTTGTGGCGCTTCGGGAATTATTTTCCTTCCTCCCTTCTGAGTATTAACTGCTGGAATTGGCGTGTCCTGCAACGGGTATGGTGGCTGTATGACATTGTTTTGCATCATGAAGTTGACGACCGACTACAGGTCAGCCAACTTGTCTGCCAATTCTTTTACTTCCTCATCCCTCCGTAGGCACCTATCCCTCCATACCTGGAGGTTGTCTTTATTGTAGTATTTGCCCTGGTCTGTTTTCTTTGAGGTGTCGCCCTCCTAGTCAACGTTTTTTCCTTCCTTTCCCTGGTTGCGGGTTTCTTTATTGTGGTTGTCTCCTTCGACGTCAAGGTCGATAGGCCGGCCACTCCCAGCGGGAGCGTCGTCCCCAATCTTCTCGTTTTATGTGTTACTGGCTATCTATTCGTCTTTCTTTCCCACAGACGGCGCCAAATTGTATGAGTGATTTTCTGACCACACTGCTCTCCTTAGGAATTCAGCTGTAGAACACAGTGTAATAGATGGCACCTTCAGTCTGCCTCAGAAAGAAAAGGCTCGGCGTGGTTCTTCCACCCGGGGGCACTCCGACGATCAAGTCAATATATCTCTCAAAGATAATCAAGTATTCAACTCACAAGCTTGAGTATTAAAAACGTACCTTTGACCCATGGGGGTGCCTCTCTTTTATAGTCAATACAGTCCTAGTCCCAATAGGAGCCTAACTCCAATAGACTTAGGATTATTGCTAATCTGGAACTCCCAATGGGTTTAGGACAAAACTCTCCAAGATTTTTACCTTTATCCAAACTGAAGTTTTCTCCCAATCTAGGACTCCTATCCTTTATCCGCTTATTCCGGATTCCGATATTTTCAGAGATAACCTCGGCAACTCCGAAATTACCTCGGCATAACTTACCACGACACATGGCACCTCGGCTGACACGTCAGCGTCACCTTACCACGTGTTGGTACTCAAAAATATATCCCCACACAATGTTATTTTTTGTTTTCCAATTTAATGAGATATGCATGATTACTGTTGTATTATTTTTAGTTTCCTACCATGTTGTGCATGATGTTTATTTTATAACTTTATAATATAATTTGCATGCTCATGTGTGTCTCAAGTTGTAGTTAAAGATACCATGCTAAGTATTTCTAGTTTTCTAGTATAATCAACATGTTCAATATCTATTACATTCTAGTTTAATTCACATATTTATTGTTTCTTAAATTTTTAAAATAATTTACATGTTCTTTAATTTTCTAGATTTAAGTCAAATTACATGCTTATTATTTTCTAGAGTTCTAGAATTGTTTCCATGAGTGTATTTCTAAATTTTTAGTTTAGGCTTTGTTTGGGAAAAATGATAGGGTTGGGTTTGGAGCTATTTTAGTCACAAATAGACAAAATAGGTTTTTTAGCTCAATAAGACAAAACATCACATCCAATCCCTAATCATTACATTCTTTCTTTTACAAAAAATCAAAAAAGCCAAAAAGCCCTTATCAAACGAAGCTTTTTAGCCCCAGGCTAAAATAGCCAAAAAGCCAAAAAGTCAACTCACTTTCCAAATAGAATTATTTACATGTTAATTACTGTAGAATTATTTACATGTTAATTGCTAGAATTGTTTACATGTTTATTGTGTAATAATTTCATATGTAACTCTTGCCAATTAATTCTAATTTAAGTTTTAGAGTTGTAAGTTTTGTAATTTATTTGGGAGTTATGAGTTTAATTGTGTAACTTGTCTAGCATTGTAATTTTTACTTATTTTTGCTATTAATTAGATTATTAGGATGCGCTTCTTTTTCATCTCTTTTTAATCACTACTTTGCCAGAAACAAAGAAAAGCTGAGAGGATAAAACTTTGTCCTCCTTCGAGGATAAAACTTTGTCCTCCTTCAATCACTACTTTGCCAAAAGTAAAGAAAAGCTGAGGAATGTTTTTTGTAAATAATGTGTGCCTTATATTTTTTTGTGATTTTCTACTAACCTTCTTTACATGAATACCTATGCAAAAGGGGATGGGAAAAAAAATGCAAAACCAAAATTTTAGACTACTAACATTTTTGTTGAACAGAAATACCTAAGCGTGGAAAGAAAATTGTGGACAAAATAGAATCCTAAGTGGATTGGTTATTTTTCTTTATGATTGAAGCATTTTTTGCTTAAGGTTTAGTTGTGGTTATTTACTAATATTTTTTAAGTAAGTGTGTGCTTGTAATTTTTTTGAAACATTTTATTTGCTTGTTATTGTTGTAGCAATTTTTTGATTGTTTGTAATTTGGTTAGCAATTTTTTATTACTTGTAAGTTCTGGAACTTGGTTTGTGTTAACCTAGTTTATTCCCTAGAAAACTTAATTCTAAATTTGTTTCTCATGAACTAGAAGTCAACATACTCTTGAAAGTGTTGTCTAAGGTTAATTGGGTCGTAAGTGGAACTGGTGTGACCCCTCCAGTCTTCATAGAAACTTTCCTGACCGTGTTCGATTTTAGGATAAGTGGTGGGACTAGTTTTAAAAAATCAATGCTTTAAGGAGTGATCGTGGTAGAGAATATGAATCGCCTTTTATTGAGATTTGTGCTCAATCTGGAATTATCCACCAAGCTACAACACCTTATTTCCCTTAGTCACATGGTGTTGCTGAGCAGAAAAATAGGACGTTAAAGGAAATGATGAATGCAATGTTAATAAATTCTAGGTTGCCACAGAACTTGTGGGGCGAATCAATTCTCTCCGCGAATTACATTCTAAATAGAATACCTCAGAAGAAAGTAGACATGACTCTATATAAATTATGGAAAGGCCGCAAGCCTTCTTATAATTTCCTATGAATGCAGGGGTGTCTTGCCAAGGTGGCGGTACCTACACCTAAGCGGGTTAGGATAGGTTCGAAAATTATGGATTGTATATTCATTGGTTATGCATAGAATAGTAGTGCATATAGGGTTCTTGTTCACAAATCTAATATTTCAAATATACACAAGAATACCATTATGAAATCAAGGAATGCTTCTTTCTTTGAGAACGTGTTTCCTTGCCGAACCCAAGGAAAGGATCAAAGTTCTTAAAAGGAACTTGAAGATGATCCTAGCAATAGTGATCAAGACGAGGAAGTAGATAAGCCAAGAAGAAGTAAGAGGGCTAGGACTTCCAAGTCCTTTGATCCGGACTTCTTGACTTATATGTTAGAGGGAGAACCTCCAACTTTCCATGACGCTATGACTTCACCTAAAAGTACCTTATGGAAAGAAGCAATTCAAAGTGAGATTGACTCCATTATACAAAACCATACCTGGGAGTTGGTTGATCTACCCCTAGGCAGTAAGGCCTTGGGGAGTAAGTGGGTATTTAGAAGAAAGATGAAGGCAGATGTGTCAATTAATAAGTATAAAGCAAGGCTACTTATCAAAGGATACAGGCAGCGAGAAGGCCTGGATTACTTTAATACGTTTTCACCTGTGACAAGGATTACATCCATTCGCATAGTGATTGCCATAGCCACTTTACGTGGTCTGGAGATACATCAAATGGATGTAAATACAACTTTCTTAAATGGAGATTTAGATGAAGGAATCTACATGGAACAACCAAATGGGCTTTCAGCTGCAGAGCAAAATAAGAAAGTCTGTAAGCTTGTCAAGTCATTATATGGTTTAAACTAAGCTCCTAAGAAATGGCATAAAAAGTTTGACAACGCTATGTTGTCAAATGGATTTAGAATCAATGAGTGTGACAAATGTATATATGTCAAAGACTGTGTCTATACGTTGATGATATACTCATTGTTAGTAGTAATGATGAAATGATTAGAACTACAAGAGGTTGTTAAACTCTAAGTTTGATATAAAAAGATATGGGCCTTGCAAATGTAATTTTGGACATTAAGATTACCAAAACATTTGGTGGTATTGTACTTTCTCAATCTCACTATGTTAAAAAGATACTTAAGAAATTTGGTAAATCAGATATAAGTATGTCTAGGATACCGGTAGACTTAAGTCTACATTTGACCAAGAATAATGGTGAGAGTGTTTCTTAATTAGAATATTCTCGTGTCATAGAGAGTTTAATGTATCTAATGAGTTGTATAAGGCCGGATATAACCTACTCTGTTAGCGGCCTTAGCAAATACACGAGTAATCCAAATGCTACTCATTGGAGGGGCATTGTACGGGTGTTAGGTTATCTATGCTACACCCGGGATTAAATGATGCATTATACTAGATACCTAGTGGTACTAGAATAGTATATTGACGTTAATTGGATATCTGATATAAAGGACGCCAAATCCATTAGTGGTTATGTGTTTACCCTCGAAAGGGCAGCTGTGTCATGGAAATCTTCCAAGCAAACATGTATATCGAGATCAACGATGGAATTTGAGTTTATTGCTTTAGATAAAGCAACTGAAAAAGCTTAATGGCTTCGTCAATTCGTTAAAGATATTCCACGTTGGCTGAAACCTGTGCTAGTTATCTGTATTCATTGTGATAGCCAATCGGCGATTGGATGGGTACAAAGTAATATGTATAATGGAAAGTCTAGACATATTCGTCGTAGACATAAATCCATATGACAACTACTCACTGATGGAGTTGTCTCTTTAGACTATGTAAAGTCTAAGGACAACATTGTGGATCCGCTAGTCAAAGAGTTAACTCAAGAGTTAGTAGAAACGTCATCAAGAATAATGGGGCTAAGGCCTTTAGTAATGTTATCGGAATGGAAAACCTAACCTAGTTGACTGGACAAGGGGACAACCTAACTTCATGTAACGGGGTGAGTCACCGAAGAGGTAAATTCTCTTGTTCATTCCTTTGTACACTGATACCCTGTAGGGGTGAAAGGTTAAGCTAATGTTTTTAATTACCTAAGTGATATGAATAATCAATTGTGGTATAATGAGATACCTTATATAGGTCACATATGTGAGTGCAAAGTGGAGCCGCTTCTTTAAGAATTGACAAAGCCGAATTCTTTAAAAATATTCACTGAACCAGGCTAGTGTTCTAGGGCCATACCAAACACTCTAGTGAGAACAGGAACAATGGTTGGACTAACTCCTATGTGAGGTCTATTGTCTCGATTTACACAAACGGCGAAACAGTTCAAGACATCACGTTCACTGGTCAGCTACTAAATTCGATAGACTTTCACTACAAAAGGTTCAAGGCCAACAATTACCTTTTCTAATGTAGTTTACACGTTGTCCGTTTTCTTTATTCGGTTAATTTTTATTCATGTGGAGGATTGTTGGAAAAAATGGTTTTATGGTGACTTTAATGTAAAATTAAAGTAGGTCCCAACCATTGGTTAAAGTAGGATTAAACGAGTTTAGATTCTTTATAACAAGATCTTTACATCATAAAAAGAATAACAAAAAACTATTAAGACTTGAATGAGAAATTGTCTTATAAAGTTGGTCTCATGAATGAGGTATTGGGAATTGTGTATAACTACCAATCCCATATCGGCTTTAGTTGGTAGCTCGAAAATTAGTGGCCCTAATGGCCCTAATTTTCATATAAAGTAAAAAAAAAAACAAGGTAAAAAAAAAAGAAAAAAAAAAACAAACTTACCCAAAAAGGAAATTAGGGCCATTAGGGCCACTGTTTTTAGGGCCACAAAACATTTTTCATCCCATATTGATTGTAGATGAAAGTATTGATGGGTATTTAAAGCTCAAGATTTTGATAAGGGTATGAGCCCTTTGAGTCATCCAAATTTTCCGAAGGAATGGAGTTATAGATGCTTCAAGGATGGGTTTTTTGGCTAAGACTATGGTCCAAGTTAGTTATGCCAAAATTGTCACATGCGCGCAGTGCAGCCCTCCCACCCGGACCGAAACGGGCTGAGTCTGTGATCCGTGGGTCATGGATCTTAGGGCTTAGGGCTTACGGGAATGCATTAGGTTTGGGTTGGGCCAATTTGATGGCCCATCAACCTAATCTTTTTGGGCCAGATTTGTTTGGTGGCTGTAGATAAATAATAGTAGGATAAATTATCCATTACTCTTCTATGATTTAAAGAGAATATATCCAATCTCATAAGTTTGGCATACTTATATGAGGTTTTTTTAAAATTTTAATTTTTATAATACTTAATTCTCTTTTTATTAATAATTCATTGATCATATAAACAGAAAAATGATATTATCTCTTTTATATGGAAGTATATATTTTATTTTATTCATTTTTATATTTACACTTTATTTATATTAATTTTAATCGTTTTAACGTAACTAAACAAATTTATGGAACTTTTTTTTTTTTTTTTGGTTCTTCTAAATTTTAAGAGTGGTCATTGTAATTTACCATCCATTAGGAATAAAGGACATGATGGTAATCCCATGTCAATATTTTGGTAACTTAAATTTGTTTTACTGGTTAATTAATAATTTTTTTTTTTTTTTTTATAAATATGAAAAGAATTATATCAAACTAATCTATTAAATTTGTGTGCTTTATATCCCTAATTAATATGGTATGCATTCATGTATTCAACTACGAAAAGATGCAAATAAAGGTAATATATATGTTTATGTTGAATTCTCCTCCGACTCTATCAAAGGTTTTGTAGTTATAAACCACCAGCTGATTACGTTAACATGATACTCCAACTAATGAGAACAATAGTTATAGGAGAAAATGATTTGACTCACCTTGATTTACGGATTGAGAGATAAGATCGATTCCATTAATCTCTATTTATGTGGTCTTAGTAATCGGAATTACTATATACACACATCACAATAATACTATTTCTAAAGTTTTCTAATTGAGAAGGGCTTTTTTCTAGTCTACTTTGTGGACTGTACGGTATTATTCGGTCCATAGAGTCCACCACGAATCTTATTTTAATAATCCGAACCGTTGAATGTGTAGAACTCGTCGATTATTTTATTTTTGCAAAAAATCACGTTAATTGGATATTGATAGCCTTTTGATCATATCGTATTTTTATCAATAATAAATATAATTTTAAGAATAAATTGTTAACAAAAATATATTCTAATCAAGAAGCTGTCGATATCCAATCAACATAATAAAATACTCGAAGAGTTCTCTACATTGAACAGTTACAAATTGTCAAAATGAGACCTTTGATGGGCCCACCCTTTCCTTTGTAATTATATGACATATGATTGATATGTTTGTTTAAGAAATCCATGAAATTGCAACATTTGTTTATGATCAAAATGGATACCATTAAGCATCTGAATAATTTTAGGGGATTAATAAATTGTAAGAGAGGCAGAGATCCACGTCACATTGCTTCCATTATATTTTACCTACTGCTGTGTGGGCCATTCACAATGTCATTGACCGTACTTATATATTTCTATGTTGGGTAGTAATGGACACTTCTATAATTAGTAATTTTATAATAATAATTTGATTTTAATTAAGGAGTCTTGGTCTACCTGCCATTTGATCTGGAATAGATTCAATATATCAACCACTAAGGTTCATCACTCACTCCATCTAATTCTCCACAACAATTGTTGAATCAGAGCTTTTAACGTTAAAATTCAGAGGTTCATCTTGGAATATTCTCTCTTTTTTTATTTTCATTTTACCTGAAATTAAATGCAATTATGATTATTCTCTTTCTTTATTTGAATATGGATGTGGTTACCTTGTAAGGGATTTTTTTTTTTTTTTTTTGAGATATTTACTTTTCTTTATCATATTAGAAAAAATTATTTATATATATATATAAAAGAGCTTTGGCTTCATGGATTTATTATTATTATTATTGAATTGCAGAGGGTATAATGCCTTGTCGATGTTTGATAAATATAAATGTATTATTTTGATATGGTGATATATCTAAGAGTAAACTCATATCCATTATAATAATTAAAAAAACTAATTTCCATTAAAATAATGACAAATTAAAATTAGGGAGATTTGATCAAAGTCTCCAAATAATAAAACTTTAATGCATTTTAAAGATAAATACAAAATATTTTTCTTGAAAAGTATAACACATACCACTATTATAAAACAGTGGTGCTATATACAGCAATTAGTATACACATTAGTGTACCAACTAGTGTTATGATATTATTATTGACTTCATTTATTATATAAGTTACAAATACCTAAAACCATACAAATGATGTCACATCAGTTGTTTGTACACTAATGTGTACATTGATTGGTACATATAGCATTATTCATTATGAAAATATTAAATTTTAAAATAATAACTTTTGATCTAAATGTAGATTTTTTACCAAATTAGTATTTTTAGAATTATCTCATCAAAATCTATCAAATAAGATTCATATTGACTATGAAATTCTTAAAAGAAAAAAAAAATTATTACTGTTAAAATTGATGTAAATATTAACATGTTATGTTGTCTCACAGTAACATATTACTTTGGTTCACAGTAACATGTTACTTTAGTAATATTATCCAAGAAAAAAAAATATATTTTATTCTATCTTTATTTTAATTATGCGTCTCCTCCTTAAGGGGTTTATAGAGTAAAATAAACCGAGTTTTCTTTTTTACCAAATAATAACCCAATGGAAGGTTTTGGCTAAATTTTCCTCAAAATTATGTAAGAAAGTTTAATACCATATAATAAGTCATAAAAATAAATAAATAAATCGAGCGAATTAAAGTTTATTGACCATTCCTAATCGGAACTACGTAAAGTGTGACGTCAACAGCTTGTCATTGAAGATAAATATAAAAAAATGGTTTACGAATATCCATGGAGAATCCGCTTGGTATCTCCGATAGATTCAATTGGCATCAGCTAAATATTTAATTTATATTGAGATTGTTTATCTAAATAGTTAAGCTTTGACTCTAATTATTATCTGCTGGTACATTAGAAAAATGACTGGTAGTTTGAAAAAAGTGACCTGATTTTGGCTCGAATCGTAAAATGACGTCGTTTTGCTATTTTTTTTTCTTTTTTCTTCTTTTTCTTTCTCTTCCTTTTCTTTCTTTCTTTTCTTCTTCTTCTTCTTCTTCTTCGTTGAACACAGGAGAAGAACAGAGGGAAAGAGGAAGAGAGAAGGAGAAAGAGAGAGAGAGAAAGAGATCGTCAGGACATCTTCGATCGCCACCGATCGTCAAAAGATCTCGATCACTCGTCAGCAGCCTTGACCCAGCCTCGTCGCCTACTCGCCTCCTCCAGCCCGATTTTGATGGCCCCCTCCCCTTCAGTTCTTCTTCCTCCTCCTTCCTCTTTCTTCTTCTTCTCTTCTTCTTCTTCTCCAAATTCGAGCCAAATTCAAGCCTCCGAATTCGAGCTACGAATCGGAGTTGGGTACATTATGAGAAAAATGTTTTGAAATACATAAGAGTAAAAATTTAATATAACGATAAAATTAATGACGTGATATTATTAATACCTAATAAAGTTACATAATATTATCATTATATTGAATTTTTTTTTCCCCTAGTCTAGAGCTAAATTAGTAAAATTAGATACTAAGGCCTTGTTTGGGAAGACTAAATAAGTGCACTTTTTGTCTTTTTTGACCAAAAAAGTGAGGTTGAAAATATAGATGTTTGGGTTAACTTTTTGACTTTTTATGGAAAAATGTGTAATAAAAAATTGTAAAAATTAGTTTTTAGAGAAAAATTTGAATTGGGAGTTGTGCAGCCGTAATTGTTGACTTTTGGTGAATAGTGTTAACTTTTTAACTTTTTGAGTAACTTTTTAGCTTTTTGGCTTATTTGGGACTTCCCAAACTTAGCCTAAATTATTAAGTATTTTTTTTTACATGTGAGTAATTCTATCACACAATCTTCTTATAGAAATATAAGACTTACACAATTAATTACGTGAAAGAGTTGTAATTGATTTTGTAATCAAAATTTTAAATAATAATTTTGGTAGTTAGGTCCAAGTACAATGTATGCATGGGACCACACCAGGAATCTATGACTTTCACCCTCTAAGAGCTAAGAACCAACTGGCATGCTTCCGTTGGCCGCTTTTTGCAGAAAGCTCTCCAAAATCAATTAGTGAATCGTTTGGCTAAAATTTATTTTTCACCCTTCTTAAAGATCATCCCAAGAATCAGATTTGATAATTATTTCATATATGTAAGGTGAAAAATTATATGATTAAATATTGAGTCTAATGGTAACGCTATATGTTAGTTAATAAAATAGATGAATACTTTTTTCTCTCATTAATCTAGCTAACTAATCACACTATCGTAATTTGAGATTTCTAATTGATTGATAATATTGTAACATGATATAACTGTTACCTTCAAAATAGATATATTAACAAAGTAGTTGGAGTACCCCGTTTAAAAAAAAAAAATTTGAATGTGGAACCTTTTTTTAAATCGTTTCTCATTTGTTGTCAATATTACCAATTAGAGTTAAGTAGTTATGTCAATAGTTGACCTAACCAATGAAATGAAATGCTTTCCTATTATTTCAAATTGAAAAATGAATTCCCTTTTTATGTTATATTTGATAATATGATGGAATTAGTGCGTGCCAAACTAGATATGGATCTACTGCTCTGTCCAATCCAAACCACCACAAGCGGAGTATTATAATATTTGATTGGAGGTATTTGCTAGAGAAGTTGGTGTTGAAAAATGGCTTTTGTATAATTTTTTTTTTTTTTTGTATTAATTTTGAGTATTAATTAAAGTGGGACTTAAGCGTTATTTTTAATGTTTTTAATTGGGTTCATGTTTAATGTTGCGTAGTGAATAAATTCATGTATTTGGTTGCTCAAAACTATTTTCGATCGAATGAAAATTTAACGCTGCTGATTCGTGAAACTAGTTTTTTGATGAATTTCCTACACATTTATGAAATGTGCTTGTCCCACATTGGAAAGGCTTGAGATTTTGAATGGATTTATATACCTTAGCTTGGGATACTTAGGATAGGATGGGATGGGATGGGTTGGAATGGAATGGGCCCCGAAAGGTATCCAAGTGCATGAAAAGGTAAAGTTATGGGTGAAGTGGGCTAAACTCTTTGAACCCAAAACAAAAACCTTGCTTGCCACTGGGTCGGGTGCGGCTGGGCGGTGTGAGGTTGGATTGGGCTGAGCCCAATACTTATCTTTTTGGACCAAAAACTTTTGTCATTTATTTTTTATTTTTAATTTTGGTTTCAAAATTCAAAATAAATTGGTCCGGAATTTTTTTCTTCACCCAAACAAGTCCCTAACAGGTTCACAAGGGTCAAAAACAGATTCACACCTGTTGAATTCAACTGTTTATTTGTTCAAACAAATTGGTACCTGTTCAATCTGTCCAAACACGTTTTCCACCTGTTCGAACAACCACCTTTCCTCCTATAAAAAGTCAACCTTCCAACAATTCAAAATAGATATTTTTTCCTCAGATTTTCGTCTCTCTTCTCCCCTTTTCGTCTTCCTATTTTCTGCATTTAATTTTAGGAAAAGAAAGAGAGAGTTTCAACAAAGTTTTGGTTCACTAGACTTGATTTTATAGTACTGTAAAATCAAGTATTAGTCGTTGCATCCTGGGAAGTAGATGCCATTTTAACTCGAAACACAGGAGCACAGGCGAAATCTACTTTAAAAAGATTGTGTCCAACACAAATCTCGACACTATTTTCTGTAAACATTTAATTCGAAAAATAATTTGCATAATTATTTTTTTAATTATTTTATTTTATTTTATTATTTATTTAATTTATACATTTAATTTACACACACATTCCATTGTGGGGTTTAACAGTTGGGACTAACCAGGGTACTGCATTGCTACAACGAATTTAATGATGTGCAGATCTTACGGCAAATTTTTGCAATACATTGGCCACAGGTGTTCATGTTTTCAATACTCCTCTTTTATGTATTATGAATCAACTGGTATTAGATCTGTTGAAAAAAAAAACAAAAAAACAAAACAAAACAAAACAAAATCAACTGGTACTAGATGTCAAAAGAATTATGTGTACTATACTCATTTAATTTTAATTCACCGCCTTTTAAGCCAAAAAATAATTAATTCGAGACTTTAATGGAACAAAAGAAACGCAATATGAGGTTCTTGTTTTGGTCCAACCATCACAAAAGAGAAAAAAGATGCATCACAATTTTTTAATGATAAAGACAAAATAAAATCAAACCGCAATGCACTAAGTTTATAATTAACAAAATTGTAGAATCTGATGGTGATGGTGATGTCAGAAAGAAGAAAGCATTATTGGATGAAAAATCATATATTTAGGAAACAAGTGGATGGGTCATACTCAACAGATCCATCATTGAACCATACATTAATATTAATTAGAGATTCAATTATTGAGGTTTTGCTAGAGAGTTTTGTGTGGAATGCACGTAATTAAAGACAAATCCGTAATTTATCATTTTTCACCACGATACTATAAGTAGGATTTAAATAGATTTCAACACTAAACAAGCACAAAAATTATGAGAGAGAGAGACAATGACACATACATATTAAATTACTTTCTTAAATGTGTAGTCGTCAGAGTTGTCAATTGATTAATATTACGTTTCATTATCACTGACTAATCAAAGTGGTTTAAAAATATAGAGTTAGTTCAATTTGAATTTGCAAAAACTTGCATAATCAATTATAATGATGTACCAATGAGAATAGCTGATTATCACTTAAAATCATTACAACCAAGGTTCACTAATACAAAACCATCCTTCTCATATGTGTTCGTCAACCAACTTTTAGAAGTGGGCTTATGGTTTAGATTCTATTTTCCACTTCCTTATGTTACATGGTTAATTACCTTGTGTATATTGAACAAGATATTACTTGTATTTTGAAATTTATTAAGGCAAAATCCCAAACACTTTTAAATTAAAAAATAAAAAAGAAAAGAAAGAAAAAAGAAAAAAAGAGTAACTTTTAGTGGATTTATAATTTGATATATTACTTTGTAGTAAGTTGTTGAATCATAATTCCTTCATGTTCACCAAAATATATATATATATATATATATTAACGGTTAGTGCAAATGTAATACATTTACAATTAATAAATTGATGCACAAACAATAAGTTTGAGAAGAAAGTTTGATTTTTTCATAGTTTGATGTGATATTTGTAAGAAAAAAGAAAGTGAAATAATTATAGATTTGATGTAACATTTTATCTTATTGACTATTTTAATCCATTTTATCTTTTAGTACTATTTTAGTTCAAAAGTCAAAAACGTCTATTGCCAAACACACCGTTAGTACAGGTCAAGCATATGCTTGTGTAGCATGTCCGGCAGGATTGGTTTTGAACCCAACTCGGCGTCCAGCTAGATAGGCAGGCCCAAGCTAGCGAGCTCGACCTTGTGGGATTAAGGCATGCGATGGGATTTAGACCCCCATTCATAACTGCTTGCCAACAATCAAAGGACTGTACATATGGAAGGAGTTGTGTAGCGTCCCTTGATTGGAACAAGCATAACAGGGTTTTTTTTCTCTCAATTTGGGTGGAAAGAGCCTCTAGAGGAGAGGAGAGCGTGTGTATATAAAGGAGGTAGACTATACAAAAATGGTACGCATAGTTATTCTAATGATCCTAATTCTCTGTGGTTTTCTTCCAAAAGCTCTTTCTAACTTGAGCCTCAGAAGGCATTTGGTTATGACACCTCTTGGTGCATCCAAAGGACATGTTTTGCAAGAAACAAATGAGAAAGGAGACCTAATTAACCTCATCCTACATAGCTCAATCAACTTCCATTTGATTGGGATTATGAGTCACCCACTTACTGATATCATCACAAACTTTTGAGTGATTTAATGAATGAGTAAGATGGATATATTTTTTAAACTATTTCTTTATTTACTAGATGAGTTCTAAATTAATTTTGCAAAAAAAAATTGAACAATTAGTAATTTTATAGCCAATAAAAAAAAAAGTTTATATTTGAAAAAAATGGTGATGAAAATTTAGAAAAGTTCACAGAAGTATTAATTAAATCTAAGAAACACCAACAAAAAAGCAATCTCAAAACATTCAAATTAGGTTGCTAATCAACTACAACAAATATTTAATTATCTCAAGAAATGACGATCTTGATATTGACTTACAGTCCAATTAAATCTAGTAGGTAAGGCCTTGCACATGATTAAGTATGAGTATCTTCTTAATGGATGGATAATTAATTAGTTTGCAAAAATAATATAATGTAATAATATGATTTTTTAATGTGTTTCAACATAAGAAACAAACATGGGGCCTGCTGGTTTTGTACAAGCGAATTAGTGATGAGGCATTATTATGCATAAATTAATCCTTAAAATCATTAAATCAGTGTTCTTCCCGTGGAATGAAATCATACATAGAGATCAGTAATGATTCTCGGAGATTCCATTAACGGGATTACGTTTCCATAATAAAGTCAAATTATTATAAGAAGTTTAAGTTACACTGATCTCATCTTACCCACCACCGCATATTAATTGGTTAGATGCGGCGAACATAGGCCGACGACACCACTCAAAAGAAAAATGACTTTACCAAACACCGCCCCCGGTTTTTTTTTTTTCATTTTTTTTTAATACCAACTGACTCCTCCTCCTATAAGATTCCACAAGTAAAAATATATTAGCTACTGAAAATATATTAGCAACTAAACGGGTAATATACATTCATCATCCTTGTAATTTTAAAAAATACAATAAATTTCAGGAGAATTTGGTCAAAATCTCAAAAAAGAAAGGAAATTCTATAGTACATATCCATCTTTAGTTACCATCTTTGTATCTTGGTTATAACTTACTGTGTTGTTAATTATGACAAATTGTAAAGTTAGTTATGACATAATTGATTATAATTTAATAATTGTTTGATTATAACTCATCTAATAGTTAGTTATAACTCAATTTTTTTAATTGTAACTCCCATAATATATTAAATTATGTCATTTATGATAATCAAATTTACAAATAACATAATTTACATATTACCATATCATTACCCCTCCCTCAAGGAAAGACATTTGTGCCATGAACTATGTCAAACAGGTACAAGGCAGTGAAAATTGTGGGGACATAATTTTTGAATGACAATACGTGGCCGAGGTAGCACCAAAGTGTCATCCGATGTGCCACGTGTCCTGGTCATGATGCCGAGGTAATCTCGACTAGGCCAAGGTTATCTATGAAAATACCGGAATCCGAGATAAGTGGATAAGAGACAAGAGTCCTAGGTTGGGAGAGGACTTCAGTTTGGATGAAGATAAGACTCTTAGAGAGTTTATCCCAATCTAACTAGGAGTCCAAGATTAGTATTGAGCCAGAATCCATTGGAGTTAGGCTTCCATTGGGATTAGGTCAGTGTTGGCTATAAAAGAAAGGCACCCTCATGGGTTTAAGGTACGCTTTTTGTATTCTGAATAGTGAGTTAAGCACTTTTGCTATCTTTGAGAGATAACTGACTTGATCGTCGGAGTGCCCCCGGGTAGACGAGCCACCGCCGGAATCTCTTTTTTCTGTGACAGGTCGTTCAGGCTTGATCTATTCTGCCGGTGGTCTCCAGCTGAGTATCTGTTTGGCAATGTGGTCAGAAATTGACTCACATAATTTGGCGTTGTCTGTGGGAAATACAAGAGAATAGATGGCCAACGACGAACAAAAAGAGAAGGTTGGGAACGACATTCCTACTGGAAGTAGGAAACATATTGACCCTAACGCAGAGGAGGATAATTGCAACGAAGAAACTCGGGGACAAAATCCTAGAGAGAAAGACGTCGGCAAGGAATGCGATGTAACAAAGAAATCAGACCGAGGTGGGTATTATAACGAAGACGACCTCCAAGTATGGAAAGATAAATGCCTACAGAGGGACGGCAAGATGAAGGGACTAGTGAACAAATTGGCAGACCTGCAATCGGTCATCAATTTCATGATGCAGAACAACATCATGCAACCACCATTCTCGTTACAAGACACGCCGATTCCAGCGACCAAGAACAATGCCCAGAAGGGAGGGCAAAAAACAATCGCTATAGTCCCTCAGCACACCAGGATCGAGGAACACTCTCACCGGCCTTCAAGGGAGGTTGGGCGAAGAGAGTCAAGAAAGAAAGATTCTTGGAGAACGCATCATACCAAGAAAGCTAACCCCAAAGAACATCGGCATGTTCAAGGAAAGGAGCTGTGTTTCGACGCAACTCATGGAGAAAGGTCCAAGAGGACTCATAATGATACTGGGAGTAGTGCACCAAAAAGGCTGAAATCCGTTGATAGCCGAGCTCTTCGACGGACCAAGGAGGATCTGAGGGATTACCTCCAGAGAAAGCAACAAGATGCTGAGGTAACCTCTCCGGTCAAACCGAGAACGCCATTCTCGGTGGAGGTGGACAAATTTGAGGCCCCGAAAAGATTCCATATACCGAGGTTCCAGATATAAGACGGTAAGTCGGACCTTAACTTTCACGTCGGCTTGTACCTAAACTCAATGGCATTATACACCAGGAACAAACCGTTACTCTGCAAGGTGTTCTCCTCATCCTTTAGGGAGATCGCATCAAACTAGTTTCACAAGTTCCCGAAAGGAACTGTGAAAAGTTAGGAAGGCCTGGCTGAGATGTTTGTAGCCAGGTTTGTGACAAACAAACTACAGCCATTGAAGGTGGGCGCCCTGATGGCTCTGAGAATTGGCGAGAACGAAAGCCTTAGGGCCTGTGCCAAAAGGTATTATGAGGTATTCAATCGAATACCAGGATGTAACCAAGAGGTGGCGATCGTGTCGTTTAAGAATGGCCTGAAAAATGATTGTCTACTTTGAAAATCACTAGCAAAGACATTGTCAAAAAGCATGGAAGAACTTATAGCCAAGATAAAAAAAAGTATGCTAGGGCCGAGAAAGACACGCTGGGGACAAAGGCGTCGAAACAAGAGAAAAAAAACGGCTCGCCGAAGCGAGGCCGAGGTGATGGTGGATACAATAAGCAAGAGACAGGATTAAGGGCTGCACAGGCAGTCACAACCATATTCCGAATCTCGGTTTACAAAGTCTTTGAGAAAATTTGAAATCAGCCCTATTACAGAGCACCAGCAAGGGTACCAGGTGAGTTTTGAGAAGAAGCCTTGGCAAGCACTGTGCTTACCACAATGAAGCTGGACATCTGACTCAAGGGTACAGAGCCCTGAAAGCACATCTGAAAGACCTAGTAAGACATGGCCATTTAAGAGACCTAGTAGATAAGGCCAGGACAAGGGAAGAACAAGCAAGATCGCCTTGATCGGCAAAGACCGCCAACCCTAGCAATCAGAATAAAAGTAAAGTGACCTCGAGTGATCAATGTGATTCACTCAAAAGTCAATGAGAACGAAATACGTGGAGAGACTCAGAAGGTAAAGCTCTTACAGCATGTGTACCAGGTCCATCAGAAAAAGACCTAGGGCAGACGAGTGCCAGGGACCAGTGGTGTCCTTTACTGAAGACGACCTAGAAATGGTGCAGCATCCACACAACGATGCCTTGGTAATATCCCTCCAGATTGGAGAGTGCCAAGTGAAGCGCATCTTAGTTGACCTGGGCAGCTCTTGTGACATCATGTATGTCAGGTATTACAAGGAACTTGGCCTTCACCAAGATGATCTGGTGCATTCCAATGGCCTAATGGTTGGGTTCAACGGCACGCCAACGTGGCCCCTGGGAGCGGTAAGTTTGGAGGTGCAGGCTGGCACCAAGAAGATAAAAACAAAGTTCACCATAATCAACATCCCCTCCCCTTATAATGCTATCCTGGGAAGGCCATGGCTGCATGCAATGGGGGTTGTTCCCTCAACATTACATCAGCTATTGCGGTTCCCAATAGAGCATGGAATAGAGGAGGTCAGAGGGGATTAGGTGCAGGCAAAGAATTGCTCCATGGCAGCAATAAAATCTACCTGCAACATACGAGAAGCAGAAAAAAACAAAGATAGAGGGAGAGGACATAGAGGTCTTGGAGGACGTCGACAAAGAACCAGCCGAGAAGAGTGAAGAAGCCTTGAAGAAAATCCTTGTCCAGCAAGGGGATGAAGAACGCTTCTTCCTTCTCGGCTCGGGCTTGGCCAAGAAAGAGGAAAAAGAGCTAGAGACATTCTTGAGAGCAAACATTGAGGTGTTTGCCTGGACACCATATGAGATGCCTGGCATTGACCCCGAGGTCACTTGCCATAGACTAAATGTGGACAAGTCGGCCAAACTTGTAATCCAGCAAGCAAGGAGGCCGGCGTTGATGCATGTTGAGGCAGTAGAAGAGGAAGTTGGCAAACTTCTGGAGGCTAGAGCCATTCGAGAGGTAAACTACCCAACATGGCTATCAACGCGGTCATCGTGAAGAAAAAGAATGGGAAGTGGAGGGTCTGTGTGGACTTCACCAGCCTGAACAAGGCTTGTCCCAATGACAGTTTCCCATTACCCAAGATTGACCAGTTGATGGATGCCACTTTAGGGCATGGAAGGATAAGCTTCCTAGATGCCTACAAGGGGTACCATCAGATAGCCATGTACCTCCCAGATGAGGAAAAGACTACATTTATCACCCCAAAAGGGTTGTATTGCTACAGAGTAATGCCTTTTGGGTTGAAAAATGCAGAAGCAACTTAACAGAGATTGGTGACTAAGATGTTCAGACATCTAATTGGCAAAACAGTAGAGGTATACATAGATGACATGGTCGTAAAGACCAAGGAATCTGATGATCATCTAAAAGACTTAAAGGCAGTTTTTGACATCCTGAAAACATATCGGCTCCGACTCAATACATCGAAGTGTGCATTTGGAGTTGGGTCTGGTAAGTTCTTGGGATACTTGATAACCAGAAGGGGCATTGAGGCAAGCCCGGGTGCGCATTTGGAGTTGGTTCTGGTAAATTCTTGGGATACTTGGTAACCAGAAGGGGCATTGAGGCAAGCCCAGATCAAATTAAAGCCATCTTAGAACGGAAGAGCCCAATATCGGCAAAACAAGTACAGATGTTGACTGGAGGGTTGCAGCCCTAAATAGATTCATAAGCAGAAGCTCTGATAAATGTAAACATTTCTTCAGCTTAGTAAAGAAAGCCACAGACTTCTTATGGACCGAAGAGTGCGAAGTCGCCTTGGCCGACCTGAAAAAAATATTTGACCACAGCTCCAGTTCTCTTAAATCCAGTACTAGGAGAAGAGCTATTCTTATACTTGGTAGTTTCAAAACATGCAATGAGTGCAGTAATAATCAGAGAAGAGAAGGAAGAGCAAAGGGCAGTTTATTACGTGAGTAAAACCCTAGCAGATGCTAAGACCAAATACCTTCCCTTGGAGAAGCAGACACTGGCTTTAGTAATGGCTTCCAAAAAGCTAAATCATTACTTCAAGCCCACAAAATTGTAGTGTTTATTGAACATCCTTTAAGGTCCCTATTACAGCAGGGAGATCTGACAAGCAACATAGCCAGATGGGCAATGGCTTTGGGGCAATATGACTTGGAATTCGCACTGCAATGACAATCAAAGGCCAAGTCTTGGTCGACTTTAGATCGAGTTCACATCGACGCCGCCATATATCGCCCGTTAAGCCGAGATATACGACGTCCAAGTGAACCAGGACAAACCCAGCTGGAGATAGCAGAGCAAAGAAAGGAAAAGAAACTCAGGCCCTATACCATTTACATCAGTGACTACTTCCGGTTGTTTGTTGATGGGAGTTCAAACCGACAAGAAACGGGGGCAAGAGTAGTGCTAGTATCGCCAGATGGGCAGATACTGGAACAATCCATTTGTTTGGGATCTAAGGCCTCAAACAATGAAGCAGAATATGAAGTACTGATCGCAGGATTAAAACTGGCAATAGCAATGAAAGTTGACGAGGTAATAGTCTTCTATGACTCCCAACTTATAGTTAACCAAGCAACAGGCGAATATACAGCCCGAGATAAAATGATGCCGGCCTATGTAAAAGAAGTGGGCAGACTGGTAGCCTTATTCCAGAATTGTCGACTACAGCAAGTTAGCCGAGATAACAACAGCCATGCTGATGCTCTGGCCAACCTGACTAGTGCAATGAAACCTGGAAAGGCAAGGACAATAATGGTTGACTACTTGTTAGGGCCAAGTATAGAGCCACTGAACACAGAACATGAAGCAATGTGCATAGAGATGGGTCCAAGTTAGATGGATGCGATAATAATATTCCTTAGAGATGGGAAATTGTCAGCTGATCACAAAAAGGCGTACAAGATCAGACTGAAGTCGGCAAGGTTCAGTTTGACAGCAGAAGGACATCTCTACAGAAGATCTTTTACTGGACCCTTTCTGAGGTGTGTACATCCTTCACAGATTGAAGACTTTTTGTATGAGATACATGAAGGCATATGTAGAAGCCATGCTGGGGGCAGGTCACTTACCCATAGGGCCATTACTCAGGGGTACTGGTGGCCCCACATGCAGAAAGATGCTAAAACATATGTCAAGAAGTGTGAGAAGTGCTAGAGGTTTGCACCTTTGATACATCAACCAGTAATAGACTTGAACACAGTGTCCAACCCTTGGCCATTTGCCTAATGGGGCATGGATCTTGTTAGACAACTGCCTCAAGCAACCGGATGGAGGAAGTACCTATTGGTGGCAACAGATTACTTCACCAAGTGAGTAGAAGCTGAACCCTTTGTAAAAATTCGGGACGTTGATGTGAAGAACTTCATATGGAAGAACATCATCATCAGGTTTGGGATCCCAAGGGCAATAAAAGCTGACAATGATACTCAGTTTGACAGTAAGCTAATCAAGAGTTTCTGTGCAAAGTACAAAATCAAGAACTATTACTTTACCCTAAGCTTTCCTCAGAGCAATGGTCAAGCGAAAGCCTCCAATAAGGTTATCTTGGATGGGATCAAGAAAATGCTGGAAACAGCAAAGGGAAAGTGGGTAGAAGAGCTGCCTAATGTACTTTAGACATATCGGACTACGCCGAAAAGATCGACTGGGGAGTCCTCATTTGCCATGGCTTATGGCACAGAAGTAGTCATTCCACTGGAGGTTAGCATCCCAGGGATTAGAACCCAGGGAGTAGAAAATGGGACCAATAAGGCATTCCTGGCCCGAAATCTAGATCTGCTAGAAGAAAAAAGGGAGAAAGCAGCAATTCAACAAGGGGCATACTAGCAGCAGCTTGCTAGGGCTTATAATAAGAAAGTTAACCCACGAGAGTTTCAAGTTGGTGACCTCGTCCTGAGAAAAGTCGTCAGCAACAAGAAGAATCCTAAAGAGGGCAAGCTTGGCTCGAATTGGGAGGGACCCTATAAAATCATCTCGGTCTTGGGCAATGGGACATATTGGCTCGAGGATAGTGAAGGAAAAGAGTTGCCAAGACCCTAAAATATTTGCAATCTGAAATTTTTCTATCATTAGATTTTCTTGTTTTTTAAGCTTTTTGTTATTAGCCGAAGTAATAATAAAGTTTTAGCTTGATTTTTAAACTTGTGTAGTGTGACTGACTAGACACTTGACGATGTTTCTGATTGAAATATGACGAATAACTTAGATTTATTATATGGCAGAGTTGAATTATATTTGCATATATAATAGAGTTGAACTAAGTTGGCGATGTTTCTGATTGAAACATGACGAATAACTTAGACTTATTATATGACAGAGTTGAATTATACTTGCATATAATAGAGTTGAACTAAGTTGGCGATATTTCTGATTGAAACACGATGAATAACTTAGACTTATTATGTGGCAGAGTTGAATTATACTTGCATATAATAAAATTGAACTAAGTTGGCGATGTTTCTAATTGAAACATGACGAATAACTTAGATTTATCATATGGCAGAGTAGAATTATACTTGCACATAATAGAGTAGAACTAAGTTGGATTAACTTGGACTTGTCATATCGGCAGAGTCAGACACAGATTGAAACTAAGTACATGTCAATCAGATTAACAAAGAGACCAAGGTTGGTAACCTTGGCTAGTCTTTGTTTGAATTTGACCTCAGCGACAAGGTCAAAGCCACATGCTTAATGAGAACCCAAGTGGAACTTAAGTTCACATTAGGGGGCAAAGGGCTAGAAAATGATGCTTGGGAGTTGGAATTTACAAGCCAAGGATTGGTTTAACACTTGTTAAAATTTTAGGAAAAATTTACAAGTTGAAGTTAAGCCGAGGTTATGCTAAAGGAACATTGGTTTAACACTTGTTGAAATTTTTAAGAAAATTTTACAAGTTAAGCCAAGATTGTATTGAAAGAAGTACTTACGTACTTGCTGAGATTACCATTTTGCCAAGACTTAGAAGATATTGGAAGACAGAGGTCCTAATAGGTATAGAGTGAAGTGGCAAGTTGTAAATAACACTTGTGAAAATATTATAAAAAATATTTTCAAGTGTTAGGTCAAAGCCGAAATAAACTGTTAGTGGGTATAACCGAAGTATTCCACACCGAGAAGATTACACAATTAAGGTGTACGTTGAAGACATGCAAATTATTCAAAATATAGAATCACACAAAAAGAAAACAAACATGCAATCACTTTGAAAGAAGAAATTTGAAAGTTACATTCAGATAAGGAAAGAAGGCACTTCAGCCTGACATTAAAGGATAATTGTTCAAATTACAAAAGTGACACGTCGGCCAAATTAAAGTTTACATTGTTTTAAAAGTAAGAAAAAAAATACAAGGTACAAGAAATAGATTAAAGCATCAAAATGGACTACTCGGCGTCGGTGGCAGATTGTGTCTCGACCCTAAAAGACAGTTGGGAAGACTTCTCGGCAGCTTTCTCAGCCTCGAGCTCGGCATCAATCTCTTGGAGAGTTTGGTCGATGCTCCTCTCGGCGATAGGCTCATCAGATGTTGTATTCTCGGGGGTGGCCTCTTTTGAGACCTCGTCCTCCTCGTCCTGAGTCAAGTCCAAGACTAGCTCATTCAGAGTTAGGGACTTGGCCCTAACAACTTCTTCCGTCTTCTCAGCCTTAGCTTCCTCCTCGGACTCAACCTGGTCCTTGGATTGGCTTAGAGTAGGGGGGAATGGTAGGACGAGGTTGCTCACATTTTTTAGGAGAGAGTCCTCAGGGACAGCCAACTCTTTCAGAGCAGCCATCCAACCAAGGATGAAACCCTTGTTGCATGCCTACTTCACTTGTTTCTTGTAATCTTCCTTGACGCCAGCTGCCCCCTCGACATACGCCTTCTCATCTGCCGATTTGATCTCAGCGTCCTTCGTGGCCAGGGCAGCAATGGGCTTGGCCTAGGCTTCGGTGGTCTTTGTCGCGGCCTCTTTCTTTTCGGCTTCAAGGACTTTGGCAATGGCCTTAGCGGCTCCAGCCCTCTCATTGGCCTCATCCTTAGCTTTTTTGGCTTCCTCGGCCTGGTTTATTAAAGTCTTCATCTTGGCCTCAGCCTTGTTAATGGTCTTCTACAAGCTAGCAGCCTCCTTAGTCTTGTTAGTCAACTCCTTCTTAATGTTAAAGGCTTGCATTGCGAAGGAGTAGGCGTGTTGGATCACCTAGAAGAAATGGACAGAACAAAAGTTAGTAAAATTTTCTAAGTATGAGAAATAGAGAATGTAAAGTACCAAGTGTTAGGGGCTTACTTGTACAGAATGCTGCAACATTAGAATAAAGTTTTCATATTCACTAACCTCGGCGTTGCGTTCGAGGTCTTTTGGAAGAAGTAAAGCCATAGAGAGGGCAACGCCGACTTCGATGTCAATCGCGCTGTCGCCGGCTCTGACCAGCTTGTTCTTGATGGTGATTGGAGGGGCCCAAGGGGCATCGGATTTCATGGACCCCGAGGTTATCGCGGATTCAGACCTCAGCCTTTTTGACCGCGTTGACTCAGAGGGAGCAACCTCGGCGGGCCTCTTTTCGGCGGCGGAGGCAATTTTTTCCGCCTCAGCAATTTTTAAGATCGACAAGGTGTCCTCATAGTCGATCTGAGTTACCGTTGCCTTAGGTTGGGCTTTCTTCAGTCTTTTTGGTTTCGGCTTTGGCTGAGACTAGGATAGTGATGGTTGTACGGTGACAGTGTTAGGGATGTCGGCTAGAAAGTCGTTTGCTACAGCCTTCTTACGACCCATCTCGGCGGCGACTACAGTTTTACGCCAGCATTTGCGTTGAGAATGTGGGATTAGTTGTGGAGCCGAGGTTGATGGCTACTCTGCTGGATCAGATGTTGATCCTTGGTCAAGCCTTGACGATTCAGCTTGTGGAGTTGTTGCTAAAGGAGGAGACTTGCTTTTTCTTGGGACGTCGGGAAGTACAGATTTGTAAGTCGGGATAAAATTCAAGAGCAGAGGAGCCTTGCGCTGATTGATTGGCAAGTTCAACAGCTTTTTGAAGTCCTTGCTGGGAAAGAAAGACTTGTGAAAATCCTTTGGTGGTTGAGAGAGAGCTGCAAGAAAAAACAGACGTCAACACATATATAGAAGGAACAAAGTGTTAAAGACTTGAGAGCAAGTAAGGTGATTCTTGGCTCTTACCATTACCCTCTTTAAAAACTGATTAGTTTAAGGGATAGAGATAGAGGTCCTCATCTGGTGAGAATTTTCAGTTGCCCGAGGTGATGAAATAATCGTCCTCAGCGCCCTTGCTGAAATAAGGGAGGTCGGCGATGAGTTTGTGTTGCGTCGACCTTGTCTTAAGATAGTAGATGTAGCATTTTTCTGACTTAAGGCCACACATGGTGTAGTAGTACTAAATGTCGACAAGAGTAACCCTAGCGTTCTCTTTTTTGGCTAAGGCAATTATACCATTGATAACTCAGTAAGAGTTAATAGCAAGTTGCATTGGGTTCAATTTGTAATGATGGAGGACTTCTCGGAAAAGGATGTCAAGTGGAAACCTGAGTCCACATTCTGTGAAGGCTACGACAGGGAAAGACATGAGTTCCCGTCAGGCATGATGGAGTCTTCCTCCCCTGCCAACCTCAGATAAACGTCGGCTGGGATGGAAAACTCCTGCCTAAAATATTCTAACTTAGTTAGGGTGTCTACCCTATACCTCCACATACCCATAACGTCGGCTTAGAGGGAAGGTGTTGGATTTCAGAAGGAAACGTTTTGTGAAGGTTTGAGGAACCTCAGCAAAACCTAGACGAATGTTGGGTCGAGAGTTTTTGAGGATCTAGGTGAAGTTTGTTTCAGTTTTCCTAAAATTTGTGAGTTCTACAACAAATCCCAAGCCTAAGACTATGGAAACAAGAATTGCAGGCAAGAATTTGGAAAAGACATAGAAAACAGAAACAAGAACAATGATTCAAAATCAAGAATAGTGATGAATTATCAAGAACACTATGACAAAGTGTGTACAAGGGTGTGAGACCAAAAATAGTGGCAAAAAACCAAGTGTATGAACAGAATGTGTATACGTGTGTATACCCAGAGACAAATTGCAAGTAAGGAAAAATTTACAACACAAATGAAGATTTAAGAACATGAATGAAGTCACAGTAGCAGTATACGAATGTAACAGTTTGAAGTAAAACAAGAAACTGAAACAAAGGGAAGCAGTGGATTACCAGATGAGTGAAGCCGGTGTTGAGTACGTCGGAGTCAGATGATGGCAGCAATCGGAAAAGATCAGCAAAAACTTCGCCGGAGGGGAAGAATGGAAGTGGTTGCAGAGCTTGAGAGCTTGAAACAATGGTGGATTTGGGAGAGTAGAGAGAGAGAAAGTTTGAAGCACAAAGATCAGAAAGTGTGAAGTGAAAAGACAGAGAGAAAGAGGTGATTTTGATCAAACACGAAGAATGGCGGCAAAATGGCAATTAGTGTGCCTAAGATGATGTACTTGTCAGACGGCGCACGCAGACGTAATGTGACTTAATGGCGTGTGTCAGGTACGGTTCAGTAGAGGAAAGACACGTGGCAAAAACGGTTGACATACTGTGCGTGACAACTCATACGGGTGTTAAAACTCTTGGAGTTCGTGATTTAATGAAGCAAGACCTCGGCTAGTAGGGTGATCTTGGCTGAGAAACTTAGAACCAATAACCAAGTTTGGTTCTAAAGCATTAAAAAAAACAGCCTATAAGTCTTGGTCATATTGAACCGACGAATTATGACCTCGGTAATGAAGGATAAAGCGAGCTTAACTGATGTGCTAAATGGAAGAAATGATATAGGTTCCATCACCTCAGGATGTCGAGGTAATAGAACCTAGGGGGCAGTTATGGGGACATAATTTTTGAATGACAAGACGTGGCTGAGGTGGCACCGAAGTGTCAGCTGAGGTGCCACGTGTCCTAGTCATAATGCCGAGGTTATCTGTGAAAATACCGAAATTCGAGATAAACGGATAAGGGACAAGAGTCCTAGATTGGGAGAGGACTTCAGTTTGGATGAAGATAAGACTCTTAGAGAATTTATCCCAATCTAACTAGGAGTCCAAGATTAGCATTGAGCCAGAATCTATTGGAGTTAGACTTCTATTGGGATTAGGTCAATGTTGGCTATAAAAGAAAGGCACCCTCATGGGTCTAAGGTACGTTATTTGTATTCTGAATAGTGAGTTAAGCACTTTTACTATTTTTGAGAGATAACTAACTTGATCGTCGGAGTGTCCCCGGGTGGATGAGCCACCGCCAGAATCTCTTCTTTCTGTGACAGGTCGTTCGGGTTTGATCTATTCTGTCGGTAGTCTCCAGCTGAGTATCTGTTTGACAGTGTGGTCAGAAATCGACTTACAAAATGGTCCTCTGTTTCCTGTTGGAGATTTGAGAGTTACAGAGGAGCCCGAAGCTCTTACTACACTTTTTTGTACTTCTCTCTGCTCTCAATTATTGTGGACACACAGAAAGAAAGAGAGATGAAGATTTTTATAGTTTGGGAAAGGCCCAGTTGCAATGCACACACAATTAGATAGGCTCAGCTCAAAAATTATAAAATTATAAAATTAAAAAAAAAAATGGAGGAGGAGGCTACGATAGGTCTTTACAATTAGAGCACTAATAGATATTTTTATAAAAAATTATCAAAGATTCTATAAAATACTTATATTGGTGTGTCCCCACAACACAAAAGACCCACATTTATGAATTATACAAAAAAAAAAATTGAATCTCTAATATTTATGTTTACATAGATCAGAGTTAAATTTTATGAAAGACATCCCAAATTAGTTTAAAAAATAAAGAAAAGGGAGTTGTTGGAGATGCTCAACTGGAACCAAGAATTTGATCACTTCTCGATTTTGGTATTGGGAAGTTATTAGATTTCACCTACCTCGCCTCACTTTATATAATTACACATATACCCTTAATTTAGATTTAAAATTCTATTATATCCTTTATATATATGTACAAGTTAGGGTTAAGATTTACATTTGTATCATTTTACTGTATAATACTATTAACAACATTTTTATATATATAAAGCTAGTGAGGATTTGGATTTACACTTTTGTATCATTTCACATTATAATCATATTTAATAACTTTTTTGTTTAAGTATTTCTGTGACAGTGATTTTTAAATAAAAAAATATAAGAAAAATTTGTGCGGCGAGACGGGTAAGAATGCAACTAATTAAATAATATAATCAATATAAATATTATAAAATATCACATTAGATGGTATTCACATATAATTGTTACTTGTTTCTTAGCGATTAGATCTATTATTTATGCTTTTTGAGACCACGACATTGGTGAATGGTATTAAAATGTTACTTTGAAAAAACCCACTTATGTCTTTGATCCGGAAAATAAGTAGATTTAAAAAGTGGATTTAAATTATTAAATCATAATTAATTTTATTTTAGAACATAACTGAAGATTCTCTTTAATCACAAATAAATTCACTATGATAGGATATCAAATATCAAAGTAGATCTCACAATTAACTTTAATTTGATAATTATCTTGATCACCATCACAATGACTCTCATAAAAAAATTACAATAATTCATAATCAATATTGATTTAAATTATGAATAATATTAGGGATTATGAAAAAAATATCATGAAAATTTTTCATCCTTTGATTAGTGTGTGGTGTTTTATTGTATTTGTAATTTAAGAATGGATAATCTTTTTCATGATCATTTTCATAATATTTTTTTTCATGATCTCTAAAATTACTCTTAAATTATATATATATATATATATGATATATGGAAAATTCTATAATATATACTTAAAAAAAACGTATATTATTTGCTTCGGTTACAATCTTTAATGGTTTTTTTTATTATGACCAAGTGTGATATTAGTTATGACTTAGTTATGATTCATTGTATTGTTAGTTATGATTGGATTATAATCTATTGTAGATGTTATTTTGATTATGAGCAATGAATTTTTTGGTAATCCATAAGTGGTATTTGGTTACGACCATCTTTCGTATGGTAATAACACGAAGCGGTATAACACTACATAATGTCGTAACTTGTATATGGTATACTTTTTTGGACTGTGTGTATCAAAAAATCTCTCGTGATATAGATTAGAAAAAATTTATGTACTTCAAGTTGTAACATAACCTTCTGACCTCAATTTAGAAAATGAAAAAATTATTAAATGTTTAAAGAGTATCATGTGACACTATTAACCTATGTAATATCAAACATAAAATACATATATTTTTTTGTTATCGTTCAAACTTATAATTAAATCAATCATAATAAATAAATAAATAAATAAAAAGTTACGTCATATACGTATCCTTCTCCACACCTAAAAATTTTTTTCAAAAAATGACTCAATTTTTTAACGCACGCCTGGCAGAGAAAACGATTTCGATTTTTCCAAACCAACAAACATGACGCAGTTTAATTAATTATTTCTTTTCATTATTATTTAAAAAAGAAAAAAAGAATGAAGCTAACCAGACACCTGAGCCAAGGTTAAAGTCAACTTGGGTAGTTATGGGGGTTATGTAATGTCATGTATGGATGATAATATAATCAATAGTCATTTTCTAACCCCAAATAATAATAATAATAATAATAATAATAATATAACAGTCATTCACTCAAACTGATCTGATTGATGGAAAGAGTAAGAATCTTTTTTGTCCACAAGACAGCATTAAAATCATTTTAATAAAGAGATATCGGTGAAAAAAAAAAAAAACACCAATATATAAAAGGTATAAATGATATTTACACATTTATAATTTTTTATTTATACCCCTACTGCAAAAAAAAAAAAAACTTACACCCCCACCTGCATATAATTTTGTTTCTATCTCCTGCTACATGTAATTCTTCCTTTTAATAATAAAAGCAAAAAAAAAACAAAAATAAAAACAAAAACAGAGAAAAAGAATACTAATAGACATAATAACCTTTGTTTAATATTAATATATTGAGTGAATGTTAGAATGGCTAAATACGTGGAACGCAAACTCCATTATATTACTAATAAAACTCTGTAGTATCAGAAAATATCGAATTAAAAATAGACTTTTATATTCAAGTATTAATTTATGAATTTATATTTTATTAAATCTTAGATTTTGTTTAGGAAGTAAAAGTTGACGGTTTTTTTTTGCTATTTTAGTCACAAAAAATAAAATAGACTTTTTAGTCCGATAAAACAACACATCACATCTAACCCATAATCATTACATTTTTTTCTCTCACAAAAAAGTCAAAAAAAGTCTAAAGTCTTTCCCAAACTAAACTTTTCAGTTCCAGGCTAAAATAGCCAAAAAGCCAATCTACTTCCCAAACAAACCCTTAATTAAAAAAATTTGAACTTTCAAGTCTCATTAAATTTTTCATAGTCGGAATTACCTTTCAAACAATGATTGTTCATCATTTATGATTATCTATAAAGGAACATAATGATTTAATATTTATTTTGATTTTTAAAAATTTAAAATATCAAATTTTAAATTGAAAAAATTAATATATATATATATGAAAAAAAAACTAATAATTTTTTTCGAAAAAAATTATATTATTTTTTTGTGCAAAACTGAAAATTTTGTGTTTATAAAGGAGCATGATTGTAACGTTCTCAAAATAATACATAAATCCCATCATTCTAGATATACAATGGTATAAAGAAATCAACACATTTCCATTCATCAGAGTAATTCTTATAACAGTATTACATGTTAACAACAAAAGCAACTGCCCTACAAGCTTACAGCTTTCCAAGTTAACACTTGGTTACACAAAAGAAGAGTACTAACTCTATACAAAATAAGCCATTGGCTTGATATACATGTAATACAACATAATAATCAAAAAAAAGTCTTCAACTCTCATATCTATCCAAGCTAAGTCCTTGGAGGTGGTATGCTACCTGTACCTGAAAATAATGTCCCATATAGGGTGAGCCAACGCCCAATAGAGATATGCTAAACACAGTATGGACAGTAACTAAGACATTAGCAATTGATAAATATTTAAATCACATAAATCAATTCATAATTCATTTTCATTATATGACCACTATATTCATGTTCCATTTCATTTTTCATTTCTTATTAAGTTCACAATTCACACCACCGGCTCAGAACCTGGCCAACAACTTACATGAAACAGTAACTCATATTAAACGATTCCTATTTCACAATAGATAAACATACTAGCTATATCAACACTTCGATAAACGAGCATATAAGCTATATCAACATTTCAACAGATAAGCATACAAGCTGTATCCACACTTTAACAAATAAACATATGAGCTATATCAACACTTCCATAGATAAGCATAAGAGTTGTATCAACACATTAACTGACAAGCATATGAGCTGTATCAGCAGAATCCATCCCCTATCTTCTCCCAAACAACGTCCGGTTTAGAGGTTCATCCCCTATCTTCCCCTAAACCGTAGAATACATCCCCTATCTCCTCCCACACACACAACGTATATACACAAAGGTCATATACTCAATCAAACAATACATAGCGTTAATGTATTCTATCAACCGTCATACTCTATGACACATCCAATTGATTAGTTTTAGTTTGCCTAATCATCATGCATTGTCTACAACAATCACAACTACCCTCCATCAATAGCCCAAGCAATTATTTCTAAACAGATAATAAAAGCTCCAACAGATAAAAATATCAATGTTTTAAAAAGGGAGCGATTAATAAATCCAACTCCACCATTCTACTATATAATTAGCCAATTTCATTATTTCCAACTCAATTCCATATAACCACCATTTTCTCAAATTAATTATACCAATTAATTTGTACAACAAATTAGGATTTTCTACCCCATTTCCCAATATTGACCCAATGGTCTAAATATCAACAACCAACAACAATATCATTATTTTGAAACCCAAAATACACATTTTTAGAATCAAAATAATAAAACCCCTTTTTTAACATTTTCTACTACTAACACCCAGAATCAACCATTTAGCAAAATGCCCAAATATCTATGTCAAAACCCATAGTTGTGAGTAGGAATCCTTACCTCAAAAGATGAAACCCAACGAAGGAGATGACGAAAATGAAGATGCTCCAAATCCCGAGATTCTTGGATCACAAGATAGCTCACGACGATCAACAACTTTTTTGTAAAGACCAAAGGTTTGGAAAACACTCTAACTAGATCAACACTTAGAGAGAAGTGAAGACTTTAGAGAGAGAAGCTCTCAAATGGCGTTTTTGAAAAGTAAGAGAGAGAGTGCGAATGTAAAAAGTGATTTTAAAATACCCAGCTGCCAACTGATATGCTGTGACGGCTCGATTCTATACTATAGGTTGCAGTCAAGGAAGAGTCACTAGTGAGTCCTACGGTCAATAACCAAGTAAGATCCCAGATCGCCGGAGGAGTCAAAATAGCCTCCCTTCTAAGTCTAGCTTTCTTAGGCAGCGCACTACCTTTTTGATAGATCTTACCAGGCATTGACACAAGGTCTCATAAGCAACGATAAGGTTCATACATAGAATATAAATACATAACAACTACATTTATACTTGATTCAAAAGATTATTCCATTACATTACATCCTAAAAAGAAAGTTTTAAACTCCAAATGAGTCTTACAAAATATCCAAAAGGAAACTTTTAATATTCTAGGATAGCCAAAAGTCTTTAAAGGTTTCAGGTTCGATGTCTCCCGCTATAAGTTCCTCTTCGTCACCTGGCATGATATGCCGTGAGCTTTGAATGCCCAGTATACACACACACACCCCGTCCCTTTTTCCCAGTCCAATACACAATCACAATTGTAGCATCAAGTAGTATGACATTCAAATAAATAAGTAAAGAGTTAGGTCAGATGTTAGTAAACTAGAAATCCCCCAAAGAGATTTTGTCCTCCCAACCACAAGAATCGGACGCAGATTATTCGGTATGCCCCCTCTTTTGCTGCTTTGTTGCAGAATTAACCTCGGATGCCTACCAACGGTTATATACCGCGTAGCGCCAACCGCAGGGCCTCAAAAGAGACGGTAATGATGGGCCTTGCCCGAATCCCTCCTTATACCAAGCTGCCTAGGGTCCGAATACAACCGCTCTGTTCAAGGGTTCCGAAAACCATTTGTGCAAGACTTCTAACTTTCAAATAGAGAACACATCCCAACAATCCATATATCACATCCTCATCTTTTTATTACTCAAGTGTTCGAAAACCCAATACCCACCCAATTAGGTTTCCCGTTGAATTAAGTGTTTTAAGTCAAGGTTAGTCCAACTAAACAATATAATAATATCCACATAAGCATGCATCCTCAAGATAAAAAAGATAAATAACATAACATGCACATACAAAATCTTGCCAAGATATGATCATAAGCCATTAAACATTTTCATGAATACAAGGGCACAAAACATCCATACATAACAAATTTCCAGATTTAACATCACATAAAGATTAATACGAAAGGACTACTTTAGATCATCCACCGAACTCAGTCATCCTATGGTTCGTAGAGAATTTGATCTAGTTTCTAGAACATTTTTCGGAAATGGGTTTGCTTTTCCAGATTTTAAGTTATTTAGAAAATAGTCCAGCGCTGTATAGAATCTGTCCAGATCCGTCAACCGTTACGAAAACTTGATTTTTTTTCAAACCGCTTAATGTTTTTCGATGAAACCAATTTTAGTTGAAAGCTAACTCCTTAAGGAAGGTTTTGACATAAAATAGAGTTCCAGAATATTTTTGTACATTTGTCTGGAATTTTTGAAAGTGGGCTGCAAAAACAGATTCTAAGGTAGACTGTCCAAAACATGAAGATTTGTGAGAAAAGGGTTCCACCAAGGAAAAGTTTTTATTTATTTTGTGAAAAAAACATGATAACTAACATATATTTACTCAGAAAGTTTGCTTGAAAGTGTGCCTTTGGAAAGTTGAGAGCTTAGTAATAAAAGAAGATGGCTTTGTGCCAAAAAGGGAAAAATACAAGAGAGATGGAATCAATACTCAAATCTTAGTATTTTTAACATAAGAACTCTTTAATGACAGTTCTGAAAACATTATTTAGAACCCTTAGAAACATGTATTTGAAAAAGGAAATGAAAGAGAAGGTTGTGTTGTGGCTAACCTACTAAGCTTTGCACAAGAAGACTCTCTTCTTTCTTCCTCTTCTTCTTCTAGACTTCTCTCTTTTGCTCTCCTCCTTCTCTCTAGCCAAATGTGTGTGTGTGGGTGTGGTGTTTGTGCTTGCCAAGCTTAGTGGAGGTTGGTATTTATAGGCAATTTTGATGTCAAATGTCCTAAAAGCCCATTAGTTGGAAATGGATGGAAAGTTTTAGGATTTGTTTGAAGTTTAAAGGAATAGAAGTGATTTGGGGGGCTTACTCTTAGGTTTAGGCAACTTTTGGTTGTAATGAAACTAGTTTTAGAAATTAGCATCCTAGGTCTAGAATGTTAGGTTGTGTTTTTCTAGAATTTCATGATGATATTTCTTGGAAATTGATTTCTCACTTTCTTCTAGGAAGGCTAGGCATAGGGAAGGGTAATGGGAAATTTCTTTATTATTTTATGTCTAGGCACACTCCTCTAGGTGTATATATATATATATTACAAGATTGATAGTACTAATAATATTAGGGTACATGTACTAGTTTTTGTGGTTTATTTTGAATTTAATAAAGAAGTAAGGGCTTGGTGTTAAATACATGTAATTTATGTAGAATTAAATTAGGTTAGGGTACCTAATCCGGCTAGGAAAATTCCTGTTTTGAAAAAAAGAAAATAAAATTGCTAACCGACAAGATTCGAAATAATTCAAGTAATTGAGGGCTTTAAGAAATAATTCAACATTAGGGTTTTTAAAGTGAATACATATTTTGGGGGCTTCACATATGCAACATTCCCGCTCGAGCGAAAAACACAACGCTCGAGCGTCAAGAACAAAAAAAATTAGGTCCTGTAGACACTCCATTTTTTACTGTCCTCAAGACTTGGACGTCACCACTTGAACATTCGGTAATTATCCATGTTCGTGTTCGTTTGGAGTTCCCGGAGTTCTCGGCTACGCGCCTTGCCTCAGGACCTCCGAACTTGACTGTTTTGTGTCTGGTTTTACACCAAACACTTGTGCTTTGCCTTTGAGGGGCAGGGAATGCCTTCTGAGGCATCCCCACATACCACCGGCTGTGGCTAGAGGCCACCGGCTGGCTGGTGTTGCCACCGGCACTATTTTGTGCCGGTCGTCACTCATTTTGGCAAAATTACCATTTTGCCCTGCCGACTGCTTTACAGCTGCTTTATGAGATATTTTTAGACAATGCTTAGTTTGTTTCCTCCATACACGTGTATGGAGGGATGAGCCCTTGGGAGCCTTAACTTGTAAGCTTTTGGTGCCTATACAAAAAAAGACTCTTCTCTTGGCTAAAAGGGGTTAGCAAATTTAGAGAGTTAGAGAGAAAAAGGGAGAGAGAAGCTCTGGTTTTTCTAGGGTTTGAGTTGCATACACCTTCTATCTCTATCCTTCTCTTGTGTGTCTAGGTGTTTTGTGCCTTACTATTGCACACAAACACCTAGTGTTTCACCTTCTCCTTGCAACTGAGGTTCTAAGGGCTGGTTTTTGAAGTTCTTGACAGATTTTGAGCCTAAGGAAGCATCAACTACATCTTTGTCAAAGAGGTCAACAAGGGTGAGACACTAACTCTCTTTTTACCCCATTTTTGTACCTTATTTTTACCTAGTTTAGAACTGTTTTTGTGCTTAGTATATAACACATAAAAGTTCTATTTTTTAAGCCTCTTTATTGTTCATTAAGAGTGTTTTGTGGTTTGAGCAAGTTTGACCACCCTTAGGCCTTGAAAAGGCCACTTTTGTGCTATTTTGGGAGATCAGACTGTGGTGTTAGGATCTCTTCACCACTGAAATCTTGAGGGATTTCAGTGGTGAAGAGCATGCCTTAGAGTCTCAAGAAGGAGAGGGCCACCCCCTCTCCTTGATGTCCTTGAAAAGGGCAAGTTTTGCTTCCTTATGGAACTTCATGCTTGAGTGTGTGTTGAGCATGTTTGACTTATTTTTCATGCTTATATTGTCATGTTATAACATGATTTTAAGTTGGTTTTAGTTTCTTATGCATGCTTAGCATAGTTGCCTTGTAATGCCCTTTGATGCCTTAACATGCCTAGGTCGTGTGCCTTAGTTTCTAGCATGTTTTAGGCCTACATTTGTGAAACTTTTATGCTTATATTTCCATGTTCAAGGTCTGTCTCATGTTGTTTGAGTCAACCATAGCATGTTTAATATAGTCTCTTTGCATTTGGCTTGTTAGCCTTAAGAGCATGGATATGTAGCATGTCTTGCTTGCATTGTTTTTGGTGGTTTGGAACCCCCTAGCATGCCATTTCAGACCTTATGATGTGCTTATATGCTTGCCTTAGTGGCTTCTTTAATGCTTTAAAGGCATGTGTTAAATGCTCCATGTTTTGGTCATGATTGTGTGCCTTTGTGCTTGAGCCTCTTAGATGCCATCTAGGTGCTCCTTAGGCTTTGTTTAAGTCCGCTTGTGACCTGTTTTGAGTCCCCTTGGCCTTGTGAGGCTTGGTGGACTTGACCTTAGTATAAGCCTCCATGGCTTGCTTCAAGTACTTGGACCTATTGTTGCATACTTGGCTTGCTTTGTTGCATGATTCGACATCATGTTTTGTGCGATTTTCAGAGCTTTATATGCATGTCAATTGTCCATGCTCAACTCATTTCAAGTGTGCTTGAATGTTGTTTGTTATGCTTAAGTGTTGGCACCTTAACATGTGTATGTGTGCATGTGTGTTTGGCCCCCGTAACTTAGCATTTGGCCACTGATTTTGGGCCTTCTTGGAGCTGCCTAGATCATGTCTAAGTCCATCCTCCATGTGGTTTGCATGCTTGCCTTGTGTGCTTACTTAGGTTTGCATTGTATTGCCATATTGCATGCTAGTTGCCATGTCTAGGAGTGCATCACATTGGCATGCATGTTAGGCCTCTTGACCAAGTCATGATAGAGGTTTAACCCCCTTGTTTGCTTGTTTGCATTGCATGCATTTGAAATCAAAGTTGCATTTTTGATCCTTGGGCCATCATGCATGGAAATGCGTGATTGGTGGTCCGAGAACCAAGGCACACCTCCCTTTGAGTCATCAACATGATAAGGATTGTGTTTAGTGCATACATGCTTTGAATTACATTGCCATGCAAGTTGTTGCCCTCTGCTGCTGTGAGTTGCGGGTTCTATAGGTATTAAGTGCCGGCCGGCACTATTTAGTGCCGACCGGCAGTAAATTGGCAGCCGATAGCTTCATTCAAGGTCTTGCGTGGCCCACATCCTTTAGTCGGTGGTGTTCTACTCCAGCCGGTGATGATCTCCAGTGCCCAAGGAAGTGTTTCTGAGACTTTGGCAGCCTTCAGAGGAGGGTAGCAGGGAAAACAGAGGCACACTTGCATGACAGTGCGATTCCGAGCGAGTCCCGGGCGCGCGACGCGTTTAAGCCCTTTTCCCGAAGCATTTATTGTTTAATTAGATTAATTATTTATTTAATTAATTTAGTTAATTTGTAATAATTAATTAGCTTGCGTAGTTAATTAGTTATTCGGTTATGTATATTCTTTCGGTCCCTCCGAGCGAGGGCAAATTTGTAATATTCCAATCCCCATTTCTTTCTCCCTTTTATTTACCTGCTTATGTTGGTGGATTAGGGCACATCTAAATTAGCATACCTTATGCAATGCATGCGTGCATTCATGCATTTGTTGACATGCATCGGGCTCGGCACATCATGCAAACTGCATTGTACTTTCAATTCCAAATTGAATACGTGCATTGAATAAAGTGCATTTCACATGCCATCTTTAGGGTTAGCCGAGCCTACTTTAGATTGCATCTATGCCTGTGTTGCATTAGCCACTTAACATGAACTAGGTCATGCATGTTTGCTAACTGGTTTCTTATTTTGGCACGGAGTACGATGTAAGTATTTTACGCTTTAGCATACCACATACGTGTGAATGTTGCCATGACAGTATGCTTGCCATGCGGCTAAATGCTTATGTGACATTACTGTTTGAATGCCTATGGGTGGAGGTTGGATTGCCTAAGTTAGAACAACTCGTTGAAATCCGTATTTTAGCCTACTTGCGAGTAGCAAAATCTAACGCGTTTTTCGAGACAAAACGGATATGCAATGTTTATTTCCAAGTTAGGCAATCTAGTCTATACTTTTGTGTTGTGCGCATCACATAGTAATTATAGGTTAATAACCGGAATAAGAACATGTAAAGTTTTCAAAATCGGATATCACGGTTAGTAGAGGCGATCTTCTGGACGGCGAAGGGTGCTCATAGTGACCTTCCCAATCGCATCCAAGCTCCGAGCCAAGACATTTGGTGATGACGACACGCGTGGCCTTAAGTCGTGGTTTCCTAAATTTCTCATTTTAAAATATTTAGGTGGCGACTCTGTAATCTGGCAAAGCAGTCCATGTTTGGCACTACTTTTTCAAAATCTATTTTTTCTTCAAAACGATTTGCCAGAGTTGGACTCTTTGGTTCAGATTTAGAACCGTGACACAAATTGAGTCCGAACTGTTAGATGGAAGCCCACGGGCGCGTCTACAGGTCCGCTCGAGCGCAAAAAGTCCCGCTCGAGCTCCAAGACACAGGAATAAAGTACATCCGCTCGAGCGCGAAAACCAGTCCGCTCGAGCGTGGATTTCTCCCTCCCAGAACATACACTAAAAATGTACCACCCGCTCGAGCGCCAATAAGACCGCTCGAGCGCAGGAAACTCGCTCTAGCGTAGAAAACACACTTGCAGAAGTTTTGCAGGGACACAAAATACTGGAAAAGCGTAAACCTCGCTCGAGCACAAAAAGACCTGCGCGAGCGGACCATCCAAAAACTGTGCAACAATAATGGGAGCCAAAACTCTACCAACCTGAATCAACCAAGCCCAACACATCTTAAAACCCAAACGAAACGATTTAAAGGATGACAACAAGACAATTACAACTAACAACTTCAAGGAACCGAGTCCGGAATACAACTGAACAATAAATGGACAACCGGGATCGCTATAATGATGATGGGACATTAATGTGCAAAAAAAAAAAACTTTAAAAAAAATTGCTAATGTTTTCAGTTTTAAAACTAGAAAAAACTAATAATGTTTTTGATTTTATTAGATAGTTGAATTAAACCAATAAATAGAAAGACAAAAACGTTTAATCTCATGCTTTGTGTTTTTTCACTAGGTAGTAAAACAATTATCTGAAACGTTACCATGCAAAATTGATAATATTCTGAGTTTTAAAAATCAGAAAAAAAATGATAATATTCTTAATTTTACTAAATAGGATTGCTGGTTTAAAAAATCTTAGATATGACTTGAACTATCATAACATTTATAAATAAGATTTTTAAGTAATTAATTCTTAAAAATAAATGTATTCATAAATTAATAAGAGTAGCAAGCACTTATTAAAAATAAATTGAAAAGGAACAAATTTAGATGGTTTAATGATGTTTAACAAAAATATAAAGAAAAAATAATAACAAATAACCAAATACATATGATATATATTTTTTAAGGGCCGTGTATCCTAAAATTTTATAGTTAAAAAAAGTTTGTCTTTATTGATATTTTTTAAAAATTATATTAAAATTTTTATAGAATAGACTTTTAAAATATATAATTTATTTTAAATTTAAAATAAGAAAAAATCATTAAAAAATAAATAATAATAATAAAATCACAAAAAAAATTAACCCCAAACAAACGCCCGGTTGAATTGATTTGGTTTTGTATTCTCAATCTCAACTAGAGACTACAGTATAGCTGACTTAACATAATCAAAGCGAATTTCATATAGGAATGAATGATGAATGGAAATCTGCTGCCATGGCAATTTATTATTATTATTATTATTATTATTTTTTTTTTTTTTTTATTTATTTTTTTTTTTGGTCTTACCTCAGAGGATTAACAGAACAGAAATGACAGACTTTTTATTTTTCAGAACTGATTAGTGCCCAGAAAAAAAGGTACTAAAGTCCCGAAATTTCATATCAAGTAAAAAAAAAAAAAAAAAAAACTTACTCAGAATAGAAATTAGGGACATTAATGCCTATCAAATTAATGCCACAAAACATTTTTGTTTATTTTTTTACTCCCATAATCTTCACAAATACATGTTATTTAAAAATAAAAATTAAAAATTAACCGACCACAATGCATTGAGAGTGGTAAAAGCTCTCCAAAATGGGGTCCCACCCAACCTTTTTCCTTAACAGAATCTTTTGCAATTCATTTCACACCCTTTCCAATTTTTTCCCTACCCTACCCTATATACATATATAAATGTAAATAACCCAGAAACAGAAACTTAAGAAAGCACTGCCAAAGAAACAAAACTTGAGGACACAAGACAACTGTCTATGAGAGAGAGAGAGAGAGAGAGAGAGAGAGAGAGAGCACTTTATTTATTGAGTTTGAGATATTTGTTTCTTCTTCTTCTTCTTCTTCTTCTGTGGATGGGGGGATTTTAGGAGGAGGGAACAAAGCAACAGCTACAACCACCACCTACTCTTCAAATTGCAGTCATCACCATCATCATCATCATCATCATCATCATATTCATATGTGACTCTTTACCAAATCATAGTTTCTGAGACATACATACTACCACAGCATGCCCACTTAAAGAGTTTCCAAAGAATCTTCACATAAAAGTGAGTCACTTGTTACTTTCTTTTTCCTTTTTTCTTATCTTTTTTTTCTTCTCGATCTTACGCTTTCTTATCTAATTTTCTCACTTTGTTTATTGTATTGGGTTGAGTAGCTTTTGGGTTTCAAGAACTGGGTCAACTTTACTTTTTCATGAAATTTTGTTTAATTCATGCTTATGATTCCTCACTTCACAAATAGGGTTTACCTTTTTTTAATTCCGACTTTATCAATAATCGAAATATAGTTGCGTTTGATTAGGGTGAATTCTCTCGATTTGGGGTCCACCAGAATGCTCTTTCAGCTTGGGTAATTGAGTTTGTTCTTGTAACTTCATTTTTGTGCTCCAACCAAACTAAAGTTTTCCCAGTTCTTGACGAAATTGTGTATTTTTATTTGGGTTTTTTGTTCTGAATGTATTCTGAGTTGGGTTTTCCCTCTCATACTAGTTCTAGTCAAACCATTTGAGCTTCTACTTAACTGTTATGGTGTCACGCTTCTGTCAAACTCTGTTTGGTTTCTTTCCTCTGAAATGCACTTCTGATTGCAGTTTCAAAGCATTTTATGTTGATGATGTATGTGCGATTCGGGCTGATTGGGTTTTTGAAGACAGACAAAACGAATCCTCCCTGGAAGTTCTACTTCTTGTTTTCATATTTACAAACCTTCTCTGTTTCGGGTCGTGACCTTTTGCATTTTTTGATGATCTAGGGTTTATTATGGAGATGGAGACTTGATGATACTTCATTATGGAAGATGGTGCTTTTATACCTAATATAATGTTGGAAACACTTTCAGACAACACTCTGAATTTTGAACTTTTAGACGAGCTCTTATATGACGGATACTGGTTAGAGACCGCTGAAGAATCCAATTTATGGCAGCCCGTTCTGTCCACTTCTAGCCCTTTAAATTTCTCTTCGTATTGCCCTCCTAATTCAGAGACTAAAATGGACCATTTGAATCTAAACCCACATAAGAAAAGCTGTGAAGAAGGAACAGAAAGATCATATTTTGGTGACAATCCGCCTCTGGTTTATCCCCAAATGGATGACCTTATTGGAAGTCAAACACAAAACATGGAAGTTATCCTGTCTGCAGCATCTCCGGGCCAATCAGAAAATTTTATGGTCGATGGCACCGACATGAGCACAAGATTGTGGATTGCACCAAGTGCAAATCCAAGGCCGATCTTCTCTGTGAAGAAGAGATTAATGCAGGCAATTGAGTACCTAAGAGAATCGACAAGAGACAGAGATGTCCTCATTCAGATATGGGTGCCTATAAAGAGAGGAGGCAAACATGTCCTGACCACTAACAACCAACCGTTCTTTCTCAGTCCCAACTGCAAGAGTCTTGCAGATTACAGAGATATTTCGAGGAACTATCAGTTTGCAGCGGAGGAGAATTCAAAGGACTTTTTTGGGTTGCCTGGCCGTGTTTTCTTGAACAAATTGCCCGAGTGGACTCCTGATGTTCGATTCTTCAGAAGGGAGGAATACCCACGTGTTAATTATGCTCAGCAGTATAATGTAAGCGGGTCTATTGCACTTCCTGTTTTTGAACGGAGCAGAGGCACCTGTTTGGGTGTCCTTGAGATTGTGACTACTGCTCAGAAAGTCAATTATCGCCCTGAACTTGAAAATGTCTGCAAAGCACTTGAGGTAACTAATGTTTTTACTGTTTTTAATGTCTAGTTTGTTTAAACTATGAAGATCTAAAAAAACAACATTTAGGTTGCATATGGATATGTAAATTTGAATTTGATAATGGATTTAAAATTTTTGTTTGGATAAAAAATATACACGGAGGATTTGAAATTTGGTGATGATATTTACACTATTTCTTTATATGTGTGTATATATACATGTGTATGAATATATATATATATATATAATAAGCTTATAGGGAAAAAAATAAATAAATAAACTTTCATATATAATTCATATTCATATTGTAAACATGTTAGTTAATGATTTTGATTCTGGAGATTGATTAGTACTAGAAAAGGTGGTGGATGTTATATGTATATGTCTACACACACACACACACACACACACATATATATATATATAGAGAGAGAGAGAGAGAGAGAGAGAGAGAGAGATGGTTTTGGAATTTTCCAACACCAGCCAACAATTTTCCTTCTAAGAGGCATAAGGATGTTTGTTGTGTGATTGGCAACAGGGAGTGATATATACATATCTATATATATGCGTCGGTGTTACAGTCTAACGTAGGGTTGGAAAGAAATTGAGGGAGAGAGAGGAGCTTGTGTGGATTTGAAATAATGCCTGTTCAGACGTTTTTTGAAATATGTAGCTTCAAGGCACTTAAATCCACAACTGGATTCATAAGGATTTGAAATCATAGCTCCTTATTGACTATCCAAACATATCACATAGATTTGAGTTGTGAATTTCAAATCCATATGATCTGAATCCTTATATCCAAGCAAAGCCTTTTTTCATTGAAGACAAAGGAAATTTAAAGAAAATCTGGACATGACCTGTTGAGTATCCAGTTCCAGTCTGATAGCAGCATGTTATCTTGAATTTTTGTCTAGCATTTGTATAATTTACATGATTTATTCATTTGCTCCTAGCTTTCTAAATGTACCAGTTTTCTTCAGCTTTATTCATTCTATTGTGTCACTTGCAAGCAACTTTATACTAGAGCATGACATGCTGATGGGGATCGGGAAGGCATTGGATGACAATAAATTGCAGAATATAGGAATTTTAGTATATTTAATAGGATTTTATTTCTTTATTGGTAGTTTTCTATTCCTTTTGGTTTCTTAATCAAATAGTGCTTATGCCTTTGGGGGACTTGATTTGAATATTGACTATTGAGATTGATAACTGAGAACATTTGCTTGGGAGTGCAATGCCCAGTAGTTTCTTCACTCTCTCCTTTGTTTTTGGTGCTACATCACACTCTCCCTCATGTTCTTGTCTGAATAAATATTTCTACTTGCAGGCCTTTGATTTAAGGAGTTCTGAAATATTGAGTCCTCCCACAATAAAGGTATATGGATAATATCTGGAAAAACTCGTATAAAAATTAAAAATTCATTCCTAACATCACTCACAGATATGCTTCTTTATTAGGCTTGTGATGATTCTTACCAATCGGCATTGAAAGAGATTCAAGAGGTTTTGAAATCTGTCTGTGACGTGCATGGACTACCTTTAGCTCAGACTTGGGCTCCGTGCATTCAACAAGGTAAAGCTGGCTGCAGACATTCCGACAAGAACTATGCTCGTTGTGTTTCCACTGTTGATTCTGCTTGCTATGTTCCCAATCTGCAAGTCCTAGGCTTTCACGAAGCATGCTCCGAGCACCACCTGCTTAGAGGTGAAGGCGTTGTTGGGGGAGCATTCATGACGAACCAACCGTGTTTTGCCACTGACATTACTGCTTTTAGCAAGACTGAATATCCTCTTTCTCACCATGCCAGGGTGTTTGGATTGCGTGCCTCTGTAGCAATACACCTTCGAAGTGTTTATACTGGATCGGCCGATTTTGTCTTGGAGTTCTTCCTTCCGTTGGATTGCCATGATGCTGAAGAACAGAGGCATATGTTGAGTTCGTTATCCTCTGTGGTACAACATGTTTGCCGGAGTTTACGTGTTGTTACAGACCAGGAGTTAGCGGAAGAAACCATTGTCCCTTCGGGTGGAGGACTTGATGAAGAAAACACCCGGGAATTGGTATCTTCGCTTTCAAAAGAACCCTCTCGAGAAGAAGAATCGTCATGGATTGCCCATATGATGGAGGCTCAACGAAAGGGTAAAGCCGTTGCTGTGTCATTAGGGTTCCAAAAGGAGGAGCCGGAAGAGTTGTTCAAGGTGACAGCCCATTCGGATAATGATGGGATGGAGTTCAATTTTGGGGAGGCTTTTTTGGGGCATAAGCAAATTCATCAAGATTCTGGATCCAAAGGAAGTGCCAAGAGCAGCGGAGATTTTTCTTCTGTCGGCAGACATCGTGTATCAGGTGGCAGAAAACCAGTTGAAAAGAGACAGACTAAGACTGAGAAGACTATTAGCTTGCAAGTTCTTCGGCAGTACTTTTCTGGGAGCCTGAAGGATGCTGCAAAGAGTATTGGGGGTAGGAACATTATTAATTCGTTATTATTCGAACAAATTATATTTGTTCTATTCTGAGTTAGGTAGTTTTTATACTCCACCAGAACACTGAGTAAACTCTTCATTAGGCACTTTAGCCTTTCAGGATGTAGTTAGTCAGAACACCATGAGAAGATTTCTTAAAATTTTTCGCAGCCCAGAATCCATTCTCCACATTAAAAATAAATAAAAAAAGAAGAAAAAAGAAAAGGGTTTCTATTGTTTAAAAAGTGAAAAGAAATGGAAAATATGCTCAAATCCCAAATTTGGAAAATATATAATGAAATCCACTGTCAGTTCAATGACTTCTAATGTAAGCTTATCTTTAATTCAAATTCTTTCATCATCGTTCTCTTTCTATTTGTGTTTTCACTTCCGTCTTCGCTTATTTATTGTAGGTGTCCCAGTATTATATGATAATTCCTTGACAAAAGCTTGAGCTTATTTAAATTATTCCTCATTCCAAATAATTTCCAATTGTCAAACCTCTTATAATGTTATGGATTCCACTGTTGCTGACTACAAGATCACAAAGTTCAGGAAACCATTAGATCACAAAGTTCTTAAGAGTTCAAAACTGTATGCAAGTTGTTCTTAGAATGTCTCGGTTACGTTGAAAGTTCTTGTTCTTGTCATATGATTGCATGCAAATTAGCCATCATCAGCTTGCCTGTGATTCGCTTACCTGGTTTGTTCCGTTTTGCAGTGTGCCCCACTACCTTGAAAAGGATATGCAGGCAACATGGCATCACTCGGTGGCCTTCACGAAAGATAAAAAAGGTCGGACACTCATTAAGGAAACTCCAAAATGTAATTGATTCAGTGCAAGGCGTCAAGGGTGCTATTCAACTCAGCTCGTTCTACACCAACTTCCCAGAACTAAGTTCTCCAAATTTACCTTCCACGACGAGCCCTCTCTCCACATCGAAGATGAATGATCAGTTGAAGCAGCACGACACCCAACCTGAGGCCAGCCTTTTTAGCCCTGTAACCACTACCTCAAAATCTCCCTCCTCTTCCTGCAGCCAAGGCTCCTGTGCAAGTTTCTGCTGTTCCACAGAAGCTAAGAAGATGCCACCTGTCACTGTCCTTCACGCCTCAGGTGGTGGAGATGCTGCATTGGTAGAACAGCCCAGTGGGGTGCTAAAAAGAGCATGCAGTGATGCTGAATTACACAAATCGGGTCAAGAGGAAACCAAGCTTATTGGAAGATCCAAAAGCCACAAATGTTTCAGTGAGCTTCCAATGCTTGATGCTCTGCAGACTTCATTACCAAAGAGTGGCAGCCAGGTTTCAAGACGTGGGAGCAGTTTTAAAATAAAAGCTACTTTCGGGGAAGAAAAGATCCGATTCAGCATGCAACGAAATTGGACTTTTAGATATTTACTGCGAGAGGTCGCAAGGCGTTTTGGTATGGAGGATAGTAGTAGGATCGACATCAAGTATTTGGACGATGATTCTGAGTGGGTCCTTCTGACATGTGATGCTGATCTCGAGGAGTGTATAGACGTGCACAGATCATCTAGGAGCCACACGATTAAACTCACAGTTCACCAAGCTTTGAATTTGAACCTTGGGAGTTCCATTGGCAGCAGTGGTGCACCTTAACACACACGATGATCTGTTTCAACTAAGTTTGTGGTGACTTGGGTTTAAAATAATAATAATAGAAAATAAATGAAGTATATATAGCTATGATCTTTTGAAGTCTGGTCGGTTTGTTTTCTTGATATAGAGCAAGTAGGTTTTTTTTTTCTTTTTTTCTTTTTTTCTTTTTTTCTTTTTCTTATAAGTGTTGGAATGGAGGGAAGTTCATGTTTTCCTTGTATGATGACACAACTGTCACTAGCTAAGCTAGAATTGAGCACTTCAACTTTCAGAGTCATGTAATGATATCAATACAATTTTTGGCCTTACTTCTGAGGCTGGCCATCTACACCTTGTTTTAGTAATGAGAATTGACAGATGTAGTGAAAAAGTCTTTGGGTTCTGCATTTGCAACTAGTTTTGTCTTTTGTACAAAAGGCATCCAAGTTGTGATGCAAGCCAAAAAGGTTCTTTAATGCTTGGATTTGTTGAAATATTTTTAAATATTCAAAGTTGTTTTGGGTTTTTCAAAAGTTTCCATCTTATGTTATTTATTTGCTTTCAGGAAGCCTTGTCCCGCATAAGAAAAAGATGAGAAAAGTAATGTATTAATAAATGAAGTTATGAAAGACTCTTAATTTAAAGAGAATCAAGGCCATACTAATATGTACGAGTGTGCTTCACCAAAGATATTTAAGAGTCTTTTTGTCGACAACGTAGGCTCGGTGTGCACGGTTAATGGGGACAAATAACATTTTAAGGACAGTGACTTATTTGTCAAATGATATTTCTTTTAACTTTTTTGTTTTTTTTTAATTTTTTTTTTATACGAAACTAAACATAAAAATTGAATTTTGTTGACAACATTTTTTTTTTTCTTCGCATTTTCTAGCTTAACCAACAAAAAAAATGCTTTTTCAGTTCAATCCTTTCTTTTTCTTTATTTTTTCCCTCTCCACAAATACTGCTTTGAAACAAAACAAAAAGGATTCCTAATATAATTTTGGTGTATTTTTGTGCCTAATATCTTTCCAATCATAGGTGCTTGCTTAAGGGTTAATTACAATTTACCTCCTTGTGGTTTAATACAAAAACACATTACCTCCCTAATATTTAAAAATGAGATGCAAAATTAACAGTGTGTGTTATGCACTCACTAAATTGAGCGTGTGACAAAATTAAAATATTAAATGACATTTTTGCCCTTTTTTCTTTTTGTTTACCTTTTTTTTTTTTTTTTTTTTCCTTTCTCTCTCTATTCCATTCTTCTTCTTTTTATTTTTTTTCTTTTGTTTTTGTTCTTCATTCTCTCCCTATGTATATCCTCTCTTTTTTTTTTGGTTCTCTCAGCCACTCATCAGCACATGTGCTTCTCTTCCCCCTCCTTTAATGGCTAAAAATCTACACCCACCTACGTGCAATATTGGTTCCCACCCATTCGGTTAACAAAGCACCCCTTACTTACCTCATGGACTAGCCATGATTGACACCAAAACCCAACCTCAAATGCAGAGGTGTTGTGCATATTAAAACTCACTATAGGTGATGTCGTGGTGTTGTGCACAAAACAAAGGTGTTGGGTTGGCCTTGCTAATTTTCACATATTTATGGTGAACATGTAAACGTATACATCAATTCAAGGGAATTTTTATTGATTAAAAAAAAAAATTAAAAATTTCAAGAAAATTAATTTGCCAAAGTGAAAGCATTTGTGGCCAAATCTTCTCACCTCATATATCATGTCCGCCATAAAGTTATAATAAGAATTAAGTTTTGGATTTGTGATTTGTGATTTGAAATTTGAAATTTTCTTTCCTATCTCCTGTTGTTTGGATCTGCAATAGATCACCATTGATGGTAGCTATTTGGGGGGTTTATTCAGCCATGGATTGGCTATCTTGGGTTAGAACCAAATCCTAAAATTCTTCTCTGGTTCTCTCACCATCTGCATAGTGCTACTTATAATTCTTGCAGAGGCACAATGAGTCGGCATCTCAGTAATAGCACTGACATGGATATATATATTTTCCTTGTGTGTGAAAATATTTAAATAATTTACCTTTATGCATGTAATGTGAAATAAGTTTGCTTAAAATAAACTGTATAATGTGTTCTTAATTTAAAACAAATTTTTATACTAACTACATTAAGCGTGTCGTGTTCAAATTGATATTGTTATAAGGTGGTCAAGTTAATGTCTAAGATAATTGACACGTATAGTCAAATAGGTCGTGTTAGTGTTGGAGTGTTTTGGACATAAATCAACGATGACATGACATGAAAATGACATAATACAATCCCTACTATTTGAAGTTACATAATACCATTTGAATTTAAAAGAAAAAAACAATTTTAAATATGTTACAAAAGTCCACATTTGATTCATGAACCAAACAACAGAGAAGTGGAATATTACATTTTTTTTTTTTGGATAGGCAAAAAAGAAAATTCATCATCATTAAAAAGCTGAAATACAAAGGAGGAGGACAAGAAGTTCATAAAAACAAAAGGGAAAGAAAACAAAATAAAAACGAAAGGGAAAGAAAAGGAAAAGAAAACAGAAGGGAAAGAATAAAAAAAATACTGTTGAACAGAAGTGAATCTTTTAGTACATTTAAGCTGGCACAAAGAAACAAAAGGCTGATCTTCTACCCACTTTCTCACCACATCTTGATGGTGGACCAGACATTGAAATCACCTTAAAACCACCTGGACCAGACATTGAAATCATCTTTCTGATAAAAAAAGACATTGAAGTCACCTTCAAACCACCAAGAAGAATCAAGGAAGATACATGTACCTAAAAACACAGGCACGCACGCACACATATTAAAAACAATGCGAGCCTATTTGGTATTGTTTTTCTTTATCAGTTCCCTTTTCATTTTTCAAATTTTCCACAATGAAAGGGTTTAGAAGGCTAAAAACGCTTGTTTTCGTTTCCTTACCATAGATGAGGTGCATTCTGAGACAGCATCCCGCAGAATATAGGATAGTCCAGGCAGAGATGATCTATAACATTTGATCATGAGAAGCAAACAATACTCCAACTTAGCTTAAATGCGACTCCTCTGCAAGAATACATCCACAAGACAAATTAATATTGCTGAGACCATTTATTGGTGATAAAGAAATTCTAAACAGAAATATTGTGTAATCGTAAGGTTATGCGGTTGGGCTGCTAAATCTCCCACAACATGAGGGCTACTTACACTAAAATTTTCTAATATGGATTTTACTAAGCTGAGGTTGTACACATTTTGCAAGTGCACATTGGTCTAATAAAATTGCAAACCTGATTTCCACAGCAATTAGAACTGATTACCATCAATATTTGTGCATGGGAACTAATGGATCTCTTTCCTACATGAGGGTTATATATGTCATAATTGATAATTCTACTAATTTAGTGATTTTATGACTAATATAGCATACCGTGCACAAAGTTTGGCAGCAGCATTCCCTCCTTTTCTACCTAACGTAGCAACTCCATCATGAGAAAATAGAGAGAGAATAACACAATTAAACAGAGTCACACACACGCAACACTTCAAAATTATACAGTTAGTTGGGCAGGCTGACACACGAAGCATGATAGATGTTCCAATAGAACTTGATGTCAATTTTTGATATAACAAAATTTGCAGATGAGACTGGATTCAGTTTTCTAATCAGGATTTCCATTTGATATTCAAGTGTTTGATTAGGCAACATCATTTGCAAACGAGGTTTAAATATAAAGAAAAGAGGGGAAAAAAATGTTACAAAACTCCATAGATATGGTCAATTAGCGTCTCTCTTAGTTCCATACATGATATTAAGCTTGACAGCAGACTGCCCCTAATGAGAGCACGAATGAACACGATACAATATGATACGGTCACATTGATAAGGAAAATAAATATTCATTTTTTAAAATCTCAAAACACAATGAGGTGGGCATACGACAACAAATAAATTTACATTTTTGTATATATAACATGAAAATAATAACTTCTTTGTTTTTTACATTACAAATATATTTATATTTATATTTATTATATCTATAGTAAAAGAACGTTTTTCACATTCTATATGTAGGAAAAGAAATGTGCACAAAAATGTCAAAAAGAGTGGATATCAATTTTAAACAGCTCTATTACCAAACAAATTGGAAGTTCTAGGTCTTTAGGTTTCTAAATTTAAAAAGCCTAAAAGCGGCGTGATTACTAGGTTTGAATCTACATTATAATGATTTTTAATAATTGGCTCTCAAGTTTATTTCTTTAAACTTATAATGTATTTCATATGTATCTAAATAATGAACAGGTACGTTCCCAAAGTGTTTGAAGTGTGCTCAATTCTTTTTTTTTTTTTTTTCAAATAATAGAACAAGTTTGAATGCATGTCCAACACATACCGGGGCATGTCTGAAATGTGTAGGAGGCTTAGAGCATGAGGAGTGTCATTGGCATAGAGCATGTCCAAGTGTCATTCTCCAACATAGACACATACTTTTTTAGAAGTGTATGTGTTTCTTACACTACCTCCGCAATACAATGTGCTTGGACACGTTAAGTAATTAAACTATTAATTTTGAGCACCCTTTGATATTGCATAGATTTTCCTACTTGTCTAAAGAAGGAATCAAATAAACCTCAAATATTGAAAAACTGGAGAACTGCTATAAATGTCAGACGCATATTACCTATGATACAAAAAAGAAAAAAAGAGAATAAAGTCACATTTGATTCACTAACATGGAAGTGAATATTCAAGTACATTTAACCTGGCACAAAGATGAAAAATGCTGATCTTCTAGCCACTTCTCAGCATATCTTGATGGTGGACCAGACACTGAAATCACCTGCAAACCTCCAAGAAGAATAAAGAAAGATACATGTACCTTAGATGAAAAGTTTGAAAACAATGTTGTTTTTTTAGTCGTTTTCGTTTTCTTATCGTAGATGAAACAAAGATGGACTACATTAATAAGGAGGCTACAACTTACCAATATGTTCCGGGCCGGTTAAAGACCAGTCGAGAGGCACCTTCTAAAACAAAATCCAGCAGAATATAGGATAGTCCAGACAGAGATGATCTAACGTTTGATCTTGAGAACTAAACAATACTCCGACTTAGCTTGGTAAATGTGATTCGTCCGCAAGAATACATCAAGAAAACAAATCATAAAGTTTTCTAAAAGGAAGTTTGTGTAATTGCAAGTTATATGCATTTGGGCTAATCTCCCACAACACAAGGTCTATTTACACCATAAAATTTTCTAATTTGGATTTTACTCAGCTGCTGTTATGCCTATTTTGCAAGTGCAAGCTAGTCTAATACAATTACAAACCCAATTTCCATAGCAATTAAAACTGATTACCACAATAATTGTAATGTACTACTTAACGATGAGCCAGAAAATTGGAGCTTTGGGAAGCATCACATAGCTCTGTTAATGGCTTTTACTGCAAAAATTCATCAATCACACAAGCAACTGTATTGCAACCAGTTTTGGTGTAAACATAAATATTTGTGCATAAGAATGGATCTCTTCCCCACGTGAGGGTTATATACATCATAATTTTATTAAGTTGAAGGTAATTAGTGATTTTATGACTAATTACCATGATCTTATTTCTTACCTAATGATGAATGATGTTTCATTGTTTCATTGCTTCAACTTCAGCATTCAACTATCCCTCCAACCAGTATCAGATATTCTCAATGAATTAATAAATTTCATACAATACCATCCCAGCTACCAAAAAAATCATTTTTCTGCGGATGCAGACTTGATATACTTCCTTGACCCCAGCCTTTTTGTACCCGCTTCAGAGTTTTCACCGCTATTCCACTGCCTTCATCTCTGTCCATGATTATTTAATAGACATGATGTCAGCAAGACACCCAAAAAAAAAAAAATAATGGGTTGAAATATAGAATTATACTATGAATGAAACAATGACCAACTATGATCCCAGAAAAGGGCTCTTGACACCCTGTCTAACATTAAAGAAACAAGCTCACAAGGATAGGCCCATCCACCGCACCTCCCATTGTATCGTTTGATGCATCCAAAAGAACTATACCCATTTCCTACATTCTCAACTGGATGGTACTTGAAAAAAGAGTCCTTCACCTTGAGAGAAAAAAACTAAGTCTTTAGATTGGATGATCAACTTTGGTCTAGGGTGAAACCAATCACTAAATTATATCTCCTCTTCATTTGAGCTACAAACATCATTAAGCAATTTTTGTACCATCATTCTAATTTATCATGGTATAGGATTCTCAAACAGGTAATCAAGAATGACCAATCATGAAACAAATTATGAACTACTGAAAAAGGGAAGAAGCAGACAAACCCACCATACTCAAATTGAGTCCCATGCTCATATAAAGCAGCGAGAACAGTTAAGAAAATAAAAATGGAAAGAATAAGAAAAACTCTTAACAGCTATACCTGTGCAGTACGGTCTGCCAATCATTTCCACCATACTTTTTTGGTTTCCCACGATTTAATTCCCTCTCATTTCGGTAAACTTTATTTGCCACCTTACCCTCTGAAGCCATCTCCAGCATCTTCTCTGCAAGTTCGGCAGCCTCCCGTTTATTTCCCCTTTCACCTAAACCATCAATTACTGGCATGAAAGATGCAGGATCAAACCCATATCCGTTGTAAATCATCTTTTTCAGAATATCACTGGCGCCTTCCAAATTCTCATCCTTACAAAGACTGTCAATGAGATCTTTGTAGAGGAAGCTCCCTATGTCAAAATATCTATCTAATGCAGCTTCCAATAGTGCCTTGGCTCCCAAGACATCCCCTCCAGCAAGTAACTCGTTGAACATCAAACTATAAAGTGCTTCCTTATGGCCACATATGCTGCGAGCAATATCAAATACCTCTCGTGCTACTCCAAACTCACCTGCCTTGCTAGAAGCCTTAATTAAGAATCCAAAGGAAGAAATATTAGGGGATATTCCTCTTTGTAACATTTCATTTAAAAGAGAAGTTGCATCTTCTATTCTCCCTATTTCACACAGGCAGCTAATCATATTATTGTACGTGCAAACATTAGGAGAAACACCTTTTTCTTTCATCTCATCCATCAGTCCATACATTTCAAATATTTGATTTTTACTCCCCAACCCAAGGATCAAAGAATTATAAGTTTGTAAGCTCTTGTTGCAACCTTTTTTCTCCATGTCCTTCAGAACCCGGAATGCTGAGGATATCTTTCCATTTTTACAGAAACTATCTATAAAAGTATTATAAATAACTGAGTCAGGGTACAAATTCTTCCCAATCATTTCAATGAACTTTTTTTTAGCTTCGTCAAGTCTCCCATTCTTGCATAACCTATTAATTATGATCGAATATGAGACCAAGTCAGGCAGGCACTTCTTCCTGTTATTACCATCATCCAATATGCCAATAAATGAATTTCCCAGATCACCAAGAGCGTCACTTCCATGACTCCACATTTCACTCACAATTTTAATTGCTTTGTCCACCTTCCCACTTTTACATAGGCCATCAATCACAATATTACAGGTTACAGTATCCAAGCCATAATCTCTCTCTTTCATCTTTTGCAATAAATTTTCTGCTTCTGATACGTTCCCCTTTTTCCAGAGGCTGTGCAGCAAAATGTTGCAAGTGTGACGGGTTGGATAACAGCTACTCCTCCCCATCTCATGCAAAATGTTATTGGCTTCAAGTACCTTCCCTTTTCTACAGTATGCATGGAGTAGAGTACTATAAGTAACTGCATCAGGGGGAACTCCACTACCTCTCATTAAACACATTACCATTCTTAAGGCCAGCAAACATTCCATTCTTGCATAGCCCATCCATTACAATGTTATATGAGTAAACATTTGGCTCTATGCCCTTTTCTGCCATCTCTTTGAGGATTAATTGTGCTTCTAATGGTTTCCCATTTCTCACCAAACCCAACAACCATATATTATAGCTTCCACTTTTGTGAAAACACCATTTCTTTTCATAGACTCAACCAGGGTCTTTGCTTCCTCCAACATTCCTTCCTTGCAAAAACCCTGCAGCATTAGATTAAATGTTATGATATTAGGCTGAGGCAACCCCAAATCTTCATCTATTTGCATATCTCTGAAAATTCTAGAGGCTTCCATAATCTTTCTTGAGCTACAAAGAGCTGCAATCCTAGAATTAAATGTAACAACATCTGGAGACAGAGCCTCCTCTCTCATCCTCTCCACCAATTTCTCAGCTTCGTCAGTCTTACCTTCCTTACAAAAACTTGAAATCAAAGTATTGTATATTACTGTGTTAGGAGAAAAACCCATACCCTTCATTGCATCCAAAAGCTCCAAACCTTGGGTAGCAAGCCCAGCTATGCAATACCCACGAACCAAAATTCCAAAACTAAACTCATTCGGCAGACAACCTTTCTCAGGCATTTTATCAAACAACTTCCGGGCATCTTCCAAACGACCAGAATCACAGAGCTGGCCTATCAGAAGATTAAAGGTGTAAGTGTCAGGCGAAAACCCAGCAAAGATCATGTCTTTGTACAACCACGAGATGTAATCGACACAATTCTCTCGAAGAGAAGACTCAATAAGCAAATTGTAGAAAGACACTGAGTTGGGTTTAGCAGGGAACTGGGTTCGAATGGATTGAAATTGAGAAATGGCCACATTGGAATAACCAGACTCTGCCAAGATTTTCACCACTGTAATTAGAGAGGTATGGGAATGTTCGAGGGGTTGAGAGAGGAGGAGTCGGTGGAGGGAATCGATCGCCGGGAACATTTTGGCGCGAACAAGGATACGGGTAATGAGGGGAACTGATTGAAGGAAGTGAGGGAGGGAATTGGATGAGTTGGGTGAGGAGACAACGATGCGTTTGAAAAGCTGCCATGCCAATTTGGGGTTGTTGGAGTTCTTGAACAGAGCTTTGGCCAGTTTTTTAGTTTGTTCCATGTAACGGTCGATTTACTTTTCAAAAAATATGAACGTTTTCGAGTCGCTGAACTTGTTTTTGTTTGTATAGTTTGCCAGAAATGGCGGGAGAGTCAGTTGACAGATTTCGGACATAAATTTTCAAAAAAAAAAAGAAATTTTGGAGGAAGAGTTAAAAAAAAATTTTAAGTTTGTTTGGTTATATATTTTGAAAATAATTATAGAGAATGGAATTTTGGGATGATTTAATATTTTATTATAGTTAAATAGATGTGTATGAGAAAAAAAATGATTGAAAATGAGAGAGGAAAAAGAAAAAGTGATTGATTGGGATTCACAAGCAACAACCGAGTACCAACTCCTTATTTCGTGTTTACCGGTGGCAAAAGAAATTAATTTCCGACGAAGAAAATGAGTAAATCTACTCAAATCTGATTTAGATCTATCAGATCTGAGTAGATCTATATCAAATTCAACTAAATCTAAACCAAAAAATAGTTGTCAAAGTACAAGTATCTTTCTATATTTGACTCTTCTCTTTGATCTCTCAGTTTTAATACTTTTTTCTATATTACACACTTTTATTTTCCTGTTATAATAGAAATTTTTTTTAGAGAAATGCATCAGACTCCACTGGGGGTGACCCCTACCCCACTGGGGGTGACCCTTAGGACCTCCAGTGGGGTCTGATTGGTCATATATATATATATATATATTTGAAGTCTTGCAAGCACAGTCCACATGGAGCTGGGGGTGACCCCCACTGGGGGTTCCAGCACGGTTGAAATTTTTAAGTTTTGAACAAATTGTTTTCAAGTTTAATTATAGGTGGTGAAAACTGTAAAATTTTATAATTTCAATTTTTTTTGATGCTGAAATGAATCATTCTTTAGAACTATAAAATTTTATAATTTCATAATATGTTTTTCAGCTTGATTAATAAGGATAAATACTTAACGGAATCATATTTTGAAATTGCAACGTTTTATAGTTTCAAAACTTGATTTTTAGTGTGATCAATATTGAAAATTATTTGCTTTAAACCCTACAAAAATTGAAAATAACATATGTTTTTTTCATTGTTATTGTTTGTTATTTTTTTTTTTTTTTTTCTTTTAGTCTATCAATATTTAGCACATTTTGCTATATTTTTTCACTTTAATTTCTTAGTTTATTCTTCTTCTTTTTTGGGCAATATTCTAGATATTTCGGTGAGTCTCTAGTGATATTCTTGACGTCCAGTGAACATTCTAGACATTCCAACGACTTTCGGTAACGTTCAGAACATTCCAGCCATACTTTAACAAATTTCTAGTGATATTCCGACAACTTTTTGGTAATGTTGAACATTCCGGTAAGTCTAATGATCGTTTGACGGAAATCTAACGGTGATAGGATATGACAGAGTGTTTAAAAAAACATATTTTTTAAAATAAGAATTTTTTTTTGTAACAATTAAAAATATATATAATTAATTAGTATAAATATTTTATTTTAAAATTAGATAAATTTTAAGAATAATGTTTGGGACTCCCTTTTGGGGGTCACCCCCTCTCCCCCTTTGTCACGTGGCGGGGAGTGATTGGAGGAGCAAGAAAAAAAAAAAAAGAAAAAAAAAAAGTAACCAATGAGAGAGAGAGAGGGTCAAAGGGGATGGAGAGAAAAGGGGGATGAATCATTGTTGAAATTTTAAATATTGTGTATAGCACATATCATAAGTTCCCAAAAATTTGCCCAATTACTTTCCCACGTTTCGGAAAACACTTTCCATGTTTCCTGTTTGGTTGCTATGACTTGCCGTGCAACTCCAATACTGTTTGGTTGCATGGTTTGAGAAGTAGGCTATTTTGTTTGTTTCGCAATAATCACTTTGTTTGATTTTAATTTTTTAAAAACACTTTTTTAAAAAATTTACTTTCTTATTTTTTATATTTTTTTTATTGAATTTTTTAATATTTTAAACAATTTTTTATTTTATTTTTAGACACACTTAACATAAATACACTTAAAAAGTATAATTTTTATGAAAAAAATCATTAAAAAATTCACTAAATACCAAAAATATAAAAAAAAATATGAAAATCCAGTATATTTTTCATATTTTGTGTATTTATTAATTTTTAAAAATATTTTTTCACAAATATTTTACTTTTTAAATATATATAAGTAAGGTGTATCCAAAAAAGTAAAAAAAAAATGCTTAAAATTTAAAAATATTTACTAAAAAAAAAAAAAACAAAAAGTCAATTTTTAAAAAACTTAATTTAGAAAACTGAAATCAAATACACTGCATAATTTTAGGTAAAATCAGTTCTTTTGTTAGCAAATCAACAACCATAATAGGTAAATTAATTAAGGGAAATTTAGTCAAAACTTCTCTATCGGATCCTTATTTTGTGAAAAAAACAGACCAATATATTTTTCTTCATAGACCTCTTAAGGAGGAAATACATAATTAAGTAAGGATAAAGTAAATATCTTTCTTTCTTTTTTTTTTCCCTTTCTTGGACAATATTATCACATGTTATTATGAGACAGAGTAACATGTTACTGTTAACGGTAATAATTTAAAAAAAATAAAAAATTCATAGTTAACATTGATCTTATTTGATAGATCTTGATGAGATAATTCTAAAAATATTGATTTTATTAAAAACCGACATCTACATCAAAAGTTATATTATTTTAAAGTTTAATATTTTGATAATAATGATATTTGTTGGGTTTGTCAAGAAAAACTTTTTGTATTTATCCTTAATGCATTAAAATCTTATTATGAATAAGTTTTTGACTAAATTCCCCAATAATTAATTTATTACCAACACCACAATAAATATTTCTTTAGTTATAACTAATTCATACCCAACACCTCAATAAATTAAATTAAATCATAACTAATACTCTAATAAATTCTAACCAAATATTACAAAATATCATGTTGGGCATATGGGACACCTTTCTCTGGATAGTATAAAATTTTGGCTCAAACTTCTCTCCAGTTGGGTTGTTGGATCTTTGTGAGTCCATCATGAATCCCACATCTATAATTTGAACCGTTCAATATGTAAAACTTGTTGATTACTTTATATCTGTAAAAAATCACGTTGATTAGATATCGATAGTCACTTGATCAGATCACATTTGTATTAACAATTTATTTTTATGATCATAATTACTATTGACACAAATTTGATCTGACCAAGAGGCTATCAGTATCCGACTAACGTAAATTTTTGCCAAAAGATAAGATACTCGACGAGATTTACATATTGAACGATTCGGATCATCGATGTAAATTCCATGGTAGGTCCACAAAGCCCAACAATACGCTCTAATCCGATTTTAGACGGGAGAGAAGTTGTTCCAAAAATTTCTGCAAAAACAATATATAGAAATTTATAATGAATGATTTGACATATTTAAATCATAAAAAAACTTGAAGACATTGTAGGGCTCACCACATGTCGTGGTTTGATAATTCAAATTATTAATTTTTAAGGCCTTAATATCTATTTTTCATAGAAAAAAATTAAATCGATTTGATAATAGTAATATTTTCATTTTATTTCATTTGTTATTGAAAAAATGAATAGCAAATATATTTTTGAAAATTAACCGTCTATTTTTTCAAATATATATATATATATGTACATTTTTTGTCCTCTTACAGAGAACTTGGGGATCATGGCTGCTTTTTTGTTTTTATTGTTTTTAATTGATATGTGATATTATAATAAAATTCAATTAACTATAATTATAATGAAGATTAATTACGATACATAATTAATATAAAAAAATTCACAAAATGACTGAAAAATATCAAACAAACACAAAGACATAAGATATAAGACTTACACGCATGTAAAAATATTCAAATCATTTGTAAGCTAATAAAGTGTAAGAACAACTTCAACCATATGAATCATTTTTTACATATTGAAGAAGATAAAAAAAAAAAGTATCATTTTTATTTTCATTAGCCACGTTATCTTGTAATTCCTATAACCCTGCTCTTTATCTAGCTGATCTATACAAATTAATCTATGATATTGTTTATGATATGTCACATCAACATTAGAAATATATGGAAAGAAGGTAAATTTCAAGAGCTTTCGAAAAAAGAGAAGCTAAATTAACTTATGATGCTGTTTATGATACATCACATCAACGATAGAAATAGATGGAAAGAAGAAAATTTTAAAAAAGCTTTTAAAAAAAAACAAAAACTAAGGTCTTGTTTGGCATCTACTATATAATCCATCTTTTTATCTTTTTATCTTTTTTTCATCACATTACCTCTCTACTTTTCTGCACATCTTTTCGTAAAAAGACAAAAAGTACACTTTTTGTGGACACCCCAAACCAACCCTAAATTAACGTAATATTTAGAGAGCCTAACGGCTAACCCCTCGACTATGAGTCCGGATCCTCGGCCGCCCTATCCAGCGGCCCTTTCCAACAGCGTCTCAAAACGACATCGTTTTGGGGCTAATTTTCCAAAAAAAAAAACAGAACGAGGGTCTGCTATTGCTAGATTCATCCATATATATATGTATATATATATTTCCTTTGTAAATTTTTGAAAAGAAATGAAGAATGATCCAAATCTGGAAAGCATTCTTGGAAAATCTAGGAAAGCATTCAGTTCTTGAAGAATGATCCAAACACACCCAAGGTCTTCATCATCTACCAACATTCAGTTCATCTTTATCATCAAAAACACACCTTCATCAACAACAAAACAGAGGTCTTCATCATTTTCAAATAAAAAAAAATAAAAAAAAAAACAGATCGGTGACCAAATCAATTTTTGAATGCATAAAAAAACAGATCGGTGGTAAAAAAAAAAAAAAACACAGAGGTCTTCAACACAGGAATCAATTTTTTTTTTCCCCCTTTAGATCCAGATCCAAATCAACTAAAAAAAAAAAAAGGTAGAGAAAGCAGAGGCCATCGGCGATCAAATTTTTTTTTGAACATCATCATCATCTTCAACATCATCATCAGCTTCATCATCTTCATCAACAATCAAATCCAGCTAGGTAATCACATACACACAAACAAATCCAAATTTTGAACAAATTTTTTTTTTTTTTTTTTTTGTTGATGATGAACCCAACAGAACCCAGCAGCTCCTTCTTCCTCTTCTTCTCTTCTTCTTCTTTTTCTTCATCTATAGATATAAAGATATATATATATATATATATATGGATGAACCTAGCAGTAGCAGACCCTCGTTTTGTTTTTTTGTTTTTTGTTTTTTTTTTGTGGAAAATTGGCCCTAAAACGACGTCGTTTTTGGGCACTGATGCAAAGGGCCGCTGAGTAGGGCCGCTGAGGATCCGGACTTCTCGACTATAGCTGCCCTTGGAATAATGTGCAGTTTTGGGCCTTGATATGGTCCCCCTTTTGTGTGTATTCACTTTCATATTCATTGATGCAACTAAATGGTGTTACTTAATGATCTAGTACCCCTCTTTGTTGTTTTGTGTGTATATTCAATATCATATTCAGAGTTGTTTTAGGAAGTTGGTAAAAAGCTGGCTTTTAACTTTTTACCAAGTTTTTTGGCTTTTTTAGAAGTGATTTGGGAAGTTGGTAAAAAGTTAACTTTTTGCTTTTTAGTTTAATATTCATTTATGGTGTCAAATCAAATTAAAATGACCAAAATACCCTTACCCAACATAAGAGATTTATTTTTTTATTTTTTTTTCATAGGCCCTAATTTATAATTTTAGGGCTGCGTTTTTGGCACTTTCCAAAGGGATTTTGTTGCGTTTTTGACAACCACGTTTTTGGATATTTTGTCCAAAAACATGACTTTTTACTATGTTCTCAAAATGGCACTCAGTGGTAGATACGCTGTGCTTTGAGTCATGGGATTATAAAATGAATGTTAGTGTTCTTTTAACAAAATTTTATTTTTTGACAAAATTTCTATGGGCCTTGAGTAATTATTTATAGACTATTACTATTCAAGCAGAAATCGGAAATAGTGTTAAAACTCTCATAAAAAAAAGGTGAATTGTGTGGGCCTATAAGACTCTGCAATGTTAAAGTGACACGTTATCTTTTTTACTATTCAAATTGATTTGGTTTAAATTTGAACATCATTTTCCCTAAAACAAATAACCTCAAAAACTTTTAACAATCCACACACAAATCAATTTCCAAAGGACTGTTTTCTTTGAGCCAAAAAACAATATGCAGCAAATATGCCATTCATCTTCACATGTGATGTGAGGCCAAAAAACATTGCACAAACATACATAAATTTGATAGGTCTAAAACTGTAAATTGAATCTTGAAAACAAAGAAGATATCCAATACCATTCACGAAATAATAAGCAGAGGGTAATATTATTGAACTCCACATTTATTTTATTTTGTATATCATCTTGCCACTAGTATAACATATAACAATTAACACAAGTGCTCTCCAATTCTCTCCCACCTACAATATCTAATGTTGCTTCTTTTTCTTCTCTAAATAAAAGTGATTCTGTTGGAAATTCAAGACTGTCCAAACCAAGTGCCAAAAACCAATCTCTGGCAAAGTGCAGAGGAAGAATACAAATACGAAAATGCGCTCTGCCAAAGAAGAAAATTGCTCAGTCGAGTCTCCCCTGATGTCCGAATCAAGATGTCTGGATCAGGAGTGATTGCCATGTACATATGCTTTTCAATATTCACCAAATTTATTTGATCATGATCATACTCTTCAATCCTGGCTTCATTGAATTCTACTCTTGAGTTTTATTCAGTTTTTAATCGCATGATCTTTGAATAGTATTCACAATCTCATCAGTAGAAGTATAGGCAACACAAATAGACAACACCACTTTAGAATTATTAGCAGTGGCCACGATAACCCTCTCCGTTGCCACCATCACAGATTTGTTCAAGAACTTCAGATTTCCAATAAAATGAACCCTCACTCCATAGCAGTTCACTATGCTTTCTTCCTTCATCAACCCTTCAATCTTTTCTTCCATCAAGTCCATAAGGGCTTGAACTTCTTCGGGTTTTCTCTTTAAATTGTCAATGCTGAAAGCATAGACTGTTTCATACTTCAAACCAAGCTCGTAGCAATACCTGAGTATTAATATGAGAGCCAAGAACCCGACCCTATGGCCAGCACTTTCAACCATATTCCACTTCTTGGCGTATCTACGGTTCCCATCCATGATGAAGGCAATGTGATTGGAGATTGGAGCAACAGAGAGAACATCAAAAATGCAATTTCGCTGGAAACTACACAGAGAGTCAAAAAACAGCCTTCCCCGGTTGCCTACTTTATCCATGACAGATTCAACTATGCAGAACATGAACTGTTCATAAGGACAAAGTTCCGATTATCAGAAAAACATAATGGCGCAATGGGAAAAGAAATCCACTCATGAGTTTTAATAAGCTTCGCAAAGGCATATAACATGGCAAGGACATGGGTAATTTGGTCTATAGTTACTAAAGACTCAGCCAAAAACTGTTCTGGCCAAGTTTTTTAACTCATTGTTTTTGGTGTGTGTGTGTGTTTTTTTTTTTTTTTAGTGAACTTTCTGACATTTTAAGCAACTCCTCGAACATCCAAGATGGTGTCGAAAATTCTACAGAATGCAACAAGGTTTAAAAGCAATTTATTTCACATTTGAATTGAAACTTTGACATCTCCAAGAAACCAGTGGAGAAAGAGGTGTGTTATCATAGCATTGTAAGATGCCAATGTTGATGGAAGATAGATTGGAAAGAAGATATTGGTTGGAAGATTCCAAAACAATTAACCAAACCAAAGCAAACAAAGTCAAGCCTTAAGTCTCATCAAATGGGGTCGGCTACACGAATCCTTCTTCTCCACGCGGCCCTATCAAAGGCCATTTCATTAGTCAAATTAAGCATATCCATATCTCTATTTACAACGCTACCCAACATTAATCTAGGCCTACCCCATTCTCTAACATTTTCATCTACCGTTACAGTATCGTATCTCTTCACTACTGCTTATGTTAGTCTCCGTTGAATATGACCAAACCATCTCAATTGATTCTCTCTCAACTTATCTTCTATCGGTGCTACACCTACCCATTTCCGAATGTACTCATTCCTAATTATGTCTTGTCTAGTCTTGCTACACATCCACCTTAGCATTCTCATCTCAGCCACACTCATCTCAACCACACTCATCTTATCTACATGTTGTTTCTTGGTTGCCCAACACTCCGTCCCATACAACATCACTGGTCTACTAGCCATTCCATAGAACTTACCTTTAAGTCTAGTGGGTATTCGTCTATCGCGCAGTACCCCAGACGCACTTTTCTACTTACACCATCCCGCTTTAATCCTATGGGCCACATCCGTATCAATCTCCCCTGCTGTTGTGATAATCGACCCTAAATAACAAAAATGTTCACTCTTAGGCAGTTCTTGGTTCTCAATCTTCACTTCTCCTCTGCTTTCATTGTTATTGTTACTAAATTTACACTCCATGTACTCTGTCTTAATTCTGCTTATCCGGAATCCTTTAGATTCAAGAGTTTTTCTTCAAATCTCCAATTTTGTATTAACTCCTTCTCTAGTCTCATCCCCTAGCACTATATCATCTGCAAAAAACATACACCATGGCACGTCATCCTAGATATTTCTCGTCAATTCATCCATAACTAAAGCAAAATGATAAGGAGTTAAGGTAGATCCTTGGTGTAACCCTACAGTGAGAAGAAATTCATTTGTCTCTCTAGCAGGCGATCTGGTCACCACCCCTTCATATATGTCCCTAATCACATCAATATAACCTTTTATCACCCCTTTCTTCGCTAACACCCACCATATTATATCCCGAGGCAAATATCATATGCTTTCTCAAGGTCGATAAACACCATATAGATGTCTATTTTCTTTTCTCTATACTTTTCTATTACTCTCCTCAAAAGATAGATCGCTTCCATTGTTGACCTACCAGGCATAAACCCAAATTGATTCTCTGACACTTTTGTTATATCTTGCAATCGACGTTCCATCACCCTTTCCCACACTTTCATTATATGACACATTAGCTTGATTCCTCTATAGTTGTTGTAATTTTGGACATCTCCTTTATTCTTATAGATTGGCACTAAAATACTCTCCCTCCACTTATCTAGCATATTCCTAGTCAACAAAATTTTGCTAAACAACCTAGTTAACCAAGCACCCTTTTTTAACCCAAACACTTCCAAACTTTAATAGGAATATCATCTGGTCCTAAAGCCTTATTTGATTTTATCTTTTTAAGTGCAATCTCCACTTCAAAGTTCCTAATCCTACGATAGAACCTATAGTTTTGGTTTATCATATTACTAGTTATTTCTTGCCCTATTGCGGTACCTCCATGTTCCTCATTTAATAGTTTTTTAAAATAATTTTTCCATCTTTCCTTAATCTCTTCATCCCTCACCAAAACCTTAGAATCCTCACTCTTAATACACTTAATTAAAATCTCTTGTTTTCCTCTCCCGTATCTTAGCAAATTTGTATACCCTTTTCTCTCCCTCCTTACTATCTAGTCTAGTGTATAGGTTATCATAAGCTTTCAACTTAGTCTCTCTCACTACTTTCTTGACCTCTTTATTAGCCAATCTATAGCTCTTAAGGTTTTCCTCAGTTTTATTCTTTTGCCACTTGGGAAATAATCTACAAATTCATAATCATCCCATCCTACTGAGTCATAGAGAGTGAATTTGAAATAATCTCTCTTGAGAAGGTCCAAACTAGAAAACAGTTTTTCTACAACCACCACTTCAAGAGCAAACAATATGAATGCAGGTAAATCAGCGTTACCAAAAAACATTGATACCCTACCCATTTACATTTTGGAACACACATTACATGGTTACACTTTTCGTTCCAAAATGAGAAATTTAACAATTCTAAGCAATTCCAAATGTTTTTTCCAATATATTTCCTTACGGTTTCGTAGGAGTCAAAAAATAAATAAAAATCAAATATAAAGAACCAAAATCTAAGGTAAATGAAGTTTTGACATGACAAAATATAAAAAATAAAAAATAAAAAATAAATAGAAAAAGGTCATAATGCTAATGCTTATGGAATGTGTTGCTACATGATCGATTTGGAGGGAGGAAAAAAAAAACTCTAGACCAGAAGTACTGTTAGAAAAATGGTTTAATATAGGCATATTTTGGGCCGACTTTGAGCCCAAAATTAAGTGGGCCCCGAACATCTTTTGGAGCGGGTCCGAAGAGGTGAAGTGTTCCTTGGCACATGGCAAGTCACACGATGAAGACGATTCGTCAAAACTATTTATGAGTAAATGGGAACATGACGTTGTTTTCAGGTTCGTGGAATGGACATTTAAAATTTTAATATGGGTTTCCTTATGAGGCTTGTCCCACATTGAAATTTTAAGAGAGTTTTATTAAGTTTATAAGCTCTAGCCTACAACATTTGGGTTGGGCCCCAAGGGGCACCCCAAGTTTGTAGAAGGGAGGAGTTATGAACAAAGTGAACCTTACCCCAAACCACCACATACGCGCGCCGCCGCCGTCCATCTGGCTGTGCCGGGCCCGGTTGTGGGTCAGGTCGGTTCTTGTATTAATTTTTTAGACAAAATTCATTTGAATTTTTTCAAAAAATATTGCGAGAATTTAATTCAAATTTGAATTCCAATTTTTTGGCCAACATTTAAGTCTCCTCTGTCTGAAATTCCTTACAGAATCTGCCGAACAGATTCAAACAGAAACTGCCCTGGCAGTTACAGTTTCTACACGGCAGTTACGGATTTAAACATATGTCAAGATCTGTTTGAATTTAAACTTGTATCTGTTCAATTCAAAACACACCTGTTTAATTCAAAATGGTACCTGTTCGGGTTAGCATTTTGTGCCTATAAATACTTGATATTTCCAGCAGTCTAAAAATCTGAAAATTAGTCTGCAAATTGTCTTTTTGCTGTCCAGTATTTATTTTGTGCATTATTCTTCATTTTAGTTTTAGAATAAAATTCAGAGAGTAAGAACACAAGGTTCTAGTTCGCCGTACAAATTTTTGTGGAGTGCTACTATAAGTTTGTGAAGATCATTGTATCTTAGGAGATAGACGCCATTCAACTGTAAGCACCGTAGCGGGGCGAATCTGTTTTAAAGACAGAGTGTCACACACTCGACTTGGTCTTTAATTATTGATTTGGTTCAACAAAATAAATTCTGTAAGTTTTATTTTATTTTGTTTGAATTATTTCAATTTATTTTATTTACACAGAAAATTGTTCCAGCAATCTTAAGACAGATTCAAATTATTCTGTTTACAGAATTTTTCGTTTGTTTCTTTTTCTCTTTCTTCTTTTAAGAAAATTATTTTCTGTGGATTTACAAAATAATATTCTGGTTAAAAAAACAAATAGTGATTATATGCTATTTGACAGATAGTAGTGATATACTGTCTATTTTCTTTGACAACTAGTGTAATATACTAGTGTCATTAACAATTCAGAATATATTTTTGTGAAATTTTTTCAGAAATTAATTTTGATTTTTAGAAATTATTTTCTGTGTTTTCATTAATTAAAATTCTATTTCAATATTTTAATTATTGAAGTGTTACAGAAATTTAATTTTCTGTGTGAAATTAATTTGGTTAAATAATTTTTATTTTATTTTCAAATTAATTGAAAAATAAAAGTTAACAGAATGGTATCAGAGCCATGTGGTGTTGTATCCTGTTTCTGACTGCTTTGTTTCTTCCAATTAATCCATTCTATTGTTCACTTGATTAATCTAGTTTTCAGTTTATCTTAATCACCCACAAGATCAGTCTAGGTCTATCCACCAGGTTTAAGTCACCCACTTTCATCCCTTGTCCAGAGTAAGTCCTTCGGGTTAGGCAGTGTTGAACATTTCGAATAGGGTCTGTACTCAAACCTCTTTGGTCTGTGATAACCTGACTAGAATAGGGTCTGTATTAAGATCTCTGTAAAACTGATTAATTAACAAGAACAATGAATCGATTATTTAGAAGTAACTCATCAATCAGTTCTAGGTCAACAACGTTGCCCTTAATACCTAATCAAGGATTAGTAATAAATGAAGAAGATGTTGAAATACAAAATGATCACATTAATACAGGATGAAATATCCCAAAATTGCAAATTAAAGAAATTTATAAAACTACTTTTTTACAAAATGTTTTTAAAGTTGCCTTACATGTTAAAACCATTGAACAAGTATATGCTTTAGAAAAACCTCGAGAAACCTGCCAATTATTTGATGCTAAATTAATTAGAAGACATTTGAATAATGGTTACAATTTTATGCATATTGGTCTCATTCAAGTTGGTGTTAATCCCTTAACAATTGTAGGTAAGAATACCTCTGTTTTATTATGTTTACGAGATGCTTGTTTTCTTAATTACAATGACAGTTTAATGGGTATAATGGAAACTGGTCTTCATAAAGGTCCAGTACATTTTAATTGTTTCCGATTTTACACTTAGTTTACGGGATCCGCATATTTTAGATGCATTAACATTAAATATTCAATTACATGGTTCATTTACCAACATGAAAGAAAAAGTTCATAATATTGCCTTAATATATCGTGTCCACTATAAATGCATGCAAACTAATTTAAATGTTCATACTTTACATAAAAGTCCCAAAGATAAAACTCTTTTAATCCAAAGTAGTAGTCGCAATGAATCACATATTAATATACCACAAATGATTGAATGGAAAAATGTTGATTTACCTGATCAATGGGTTACTGTCAATGAAAATTACAAACATAATCAACAACAATCCTCAGAACAAGATATCCAAGATATTCAATAATACAATGATGGTTCTGTTCGAATTAAATTTAATCGTAGTCAATCCTCTAGACATAGTACATCTAGGGTTCCTACTGAAATTGAAACTGAAGATGAAATCTTCAATACTCCATTATTTCGAAAAAACAGTCAACTTCATCTTGGTCAAACTGCAACTAGTAAATTAAAAGGCATTGATAACACTACTTCCTCTCAAATTAGTAAACCTGTTTATTCTACCCACACACATTTACCTGAAGAAGAAATTGCTTCTAATAATTCTCCCACTCAAACTGATTTTGACGAATTTACACTACCCATCAATCCTCAATTAACAACAATCAAAAAAGAATTCACTCCTAATCTTGATAAATTACTTATTGAATTTAAATCTCCCGCAAATAGCACTCAACGACATGCTTACTATGCTCAATATACTTCTGCTCAAATGTTCAAAATTTCTAGACAATGGTATGATTTTATGATTGAATATGGTTTTGAATTACCTTTATTAGAATATGTTGACAAATATTACAAACAGCTTAACACAATCACAAAATATAAATGGAAAACTTCTGACACTACTTCTGTTAGTTCTAGTCATCCTCCTTTAGAAAAAATACTTCTTACTCAACAAGGCTCTGAAATTCTTGCGTCACCTTTTAAGTTACCTGGTAATGATAATGAAATTAAAAAAGTTATTGAACAAAATAATTATACTAATCAATGTTTAAGTACCATTGGTAAACAATTAGACAAGATAGAAACCAATTTAGAATCTGTTCACACTACATCCACGACAGAACCTCTAGAGTCACCTTTACTTAATTTACCCAGTAATCATTCTAAACGAACTAGTTTAGTTACTAATGACCAATCTACCGTTAAAGCTATTGAAAAATTATTTACCAAACTAACTACATCTGATAATGCTTCACCCTCTAAAGATAAAGGCCTTACTGTATTAAATCAACAATTTAATACTGAAACTACTTCCACCCAATCTGACACTGATGATGACATAAATCAATTAGCTCAACAATTCCAATCCTCTCATCTTCATAAAATACATTATCCCAAAGTTAATTCTCAAACTACCAAAAATTGGTATTCTCGACCTACTCCTCCCGATCTTCAATTCGAAGAAACTAATCTTAATAATCAATTTTCTGTTTCTGCCAAAAAATTATACGAATGGAATATTGATGGCCTTAGTGAAGATCAAATTCTCCAAAAACTAAATCATTTATCTATGGTCTCCAACAGTTATCTCTCTAATTATCCGCAATACTCTCAATCTGAAATTGTTACTTTAATTACTTCTGGTTTCACTGGTATGCTTAAATCTTGGTGGGAAAAATATTTAACTGACGAACAAAGAGAATCCATAATTTATGCTAATCAAACTGATGAAAATGGTTTACCTATTTTTGATGAAAACATTGGATGTTGCCACCCTGATGGTATTAATGCATTAATTTATACTATTGTTCGACATTTTATTGGTACTCCTACTAATATTTATTCTCGCATACATGATCAACTTAGTAATCTTACTTGTCCAACCTTAAGTGATTTTCGATGGTATAAAGATGTATTCACCTCTAGAGTTATGTTAAGAAAAGACTGCACTAAATCATTTTAGAAAGAAAAATTTATTAATGGATTACCTAGTTTATTTGCTCACAAAATTAGAGACGTTCTTAGCCAACCTACTGGTGTTATAGAATATGATAATTTAACATATGGTGATATAATTAGCACTATTCAAAAAGAAGGATTAAAAATGTGTATTGATCTTAAACTTAGTCAAAAAGTCACTAAAGATAAACATAAGCTAAATATGAATTAGGAAATTTCTGTGAGCAATATGGATTACCTCCTGTAGCACCCTCTCGAAGGAAATCACATAAATATTCTAGACATAAAAATAAATCCAAATATTATAATAAATACAAAAAGCCTTATTCACCTTCCAAATCTAATGATAAATTTTATACCAAACCCAAAAAGAAACATTATAAATCTAAATCACATCCAAAATCAAAATCTAATAAAGATATTACCTGTTATAATTGTGATCAAAAAGGTCATTATGCTAATAAATGTAAAGAAAAACAAAAACTAAAAGATAGAGTTAACCAACTCTAAATTAATGAAGAATCCAAAATTCAGTTATTTGAAATCTTTCAATTAAATCAATCTGATAATGATTCCTCTTCTGTTCCTCCATCTACATCTAATTCCCCTTCTAATAGTGATAAAGAAGGATTACTTCCCACTAAATATTATGAAAAATGTCAAGAGAAATTAACCTCTACTAATGGTAGTAAAATGCATATTAAATACAAGTTACCTAAAGTGCATGTTTATCAAAATAATGTTTGTTTTAAAACCACATTTGTTTTAGTTAAAAATATGACTGATAGAATTATTTTAAGCACACCATTCATATCTTTGTTATATCCTTTTACCACTTCTAGTGAAGGAATAACTACTCATGTTTTAGGACAACCTGTCACATTTAAATTCTTATTTCCACCTGAAATGTTAGAATTAAATCAATTACAAGATTGTTCTATTTCTCATACTATTAATAGATTAACCCGACACATTAATTTTCTTAAAGAAGAAATTAATTATAAACGAATTGATCAACAATTAACCGATCCAATTCTTATTTCTCAAATTAATGAATTTAAATTAAAACTTGAATCAACTGTTTGTTCATCTTTACCTACTGCATTTTGGCATAGGAAAAAGCATGTAGTTACTTTACCATATATTAAGGATTTTAATGAAAAACAAATTCCTACTAAATCTAGATCTATTCAAATGAATCATGAATTGTTAGAAATGTGTAAAAAAGAAATTAATGAATTGTTAAAAAATAGAATTATTAGTCCTAGTAAATCACCCTGGTCTTGTCCTGCTTTTTATGTTAATAAGAATGCTGAATTAGAAAGAGGTGTCCCCCGCTTAGTTATAAATTACAAACCATTAAATGTTGTTTTAGAATGGATTCGATATCCTATTCCCAATAAAAAGGATTTAATTAAACGGCTTAGCCAAGCTATCATTTTTAGTAAATTTGATTTAAAAAGTGGTTTTTGGCAAATTCAAATTCATCCAAAAGATCGATACAAAACTGCTTTTAATACACCTTTTGGTCAATATGAATAGAATGTCATGCCATTTGGTTTAAAAAATGCCCTTAGTGAATTTCAACATATCATGAATGACATATTCAACCCCTTTAGTCATTTCTCTATTGTTTACATTGATGACATATTAAATTTCTCCAAATCCATCAGTGAACATTGGAAACATTTAACTGCATTCTTTTACACAATTAAAAGTCATGGTTTAGTCATATCTGCTCCCAAGATTAAATTATTTCAAACCAAGGTTCGGTTTTTAGGCTATGATATTCACCAAAATACTATTCTCCCCATTAGTCGATCTATTGAATTTGCTTCCAAATTTCCTGACGAAATTCTTGATAAAACCCAATTACAAAGGTTCTTAGGTTCCCTTAATTACATTGCTGAGTTCTATAAAGACCTTAGGAAAATCTGTCAACCTCTGTTTGATAGGTTAAAGGATAATCCTCCTCCTTGGTCTCCTGCTCACACTGCCATTGTTCAACAAGTTAAACACTATGTTAAGACTCTTCCTTGTCTTGGTATTCCTACTGAGAATTCATTTAAAATTATTCAAACTGATGCTTCTGATATTGGTTATGGTGGTATTCTTCTTCAAAAAATCACTCCTCAATCTTCTGAACAAATTGTTCGTTATCATTCTGGTGTCTGGAATAAAGCACAATTAAATTATAGTATTATTAAAAAAGAAATTTTGTCTACTGTTCTGTGTATTCAAAAATTTCAAGATGATATTCTAAATCAAAAATTTTTACTCCGTGTTGATTGCAAATCTGCTAAATATGTTTTGAAAAAAGATGTTCAAAATCTTGGTAGTAAACAAATTTTTGCCCGTTGGTAATTTATTTTAAGTATTTTTGATTTTGATATTACCTATATACCTGGTTGTCAAAATTTCCTTCCTGATTTTTTCACCCGGGAATTTTTACAGGGGGGTAAGGGATAAGTGCAACTCCACATATTCCATATTTAAAAACCCAAATTATCCATTACCAAACCTTGATTAAACAAGTCAACCACCGCATTAATCGCCTTAAATCAACCAAACCCACTACCAAGAGAGCCCAATACATCATTTACCAACAGATTGAAGCTCGTCGCATTCTACGTCATAACTATTACAATGATTTACACTACTACCAAAATTATCTTGATCTTCTTTCTGGTTATTAATCCCTGCTACTAATCATTGTTTCTTGTTTAAACAGATGTCTCGCCCAAGGCCTCCTTCCAAGGCTTTGGTTCCTTCTAGCCAGCCTTTTGTTCCTCCTCTTTTGGAGTTAGTGGGACAATACCCTCAACCCATTCAAATGATCAACCGTTACCAACTCCTTGGTAACATCCCCAGGCCTAATTACTCCACTGCTTTGGCTATTGATCCTTTTGCTTCATCAAGCCAATCAGTCTCAGTTACTTCATTTCCTGCCAACCCAGTTAAGTCATCCCGAACTGATTATATCAAATCACACACTACTAATCTATTCTATAAAGAATCTAGTCATCCTAAAAGTCAATTGATCCATGAAATTGCTAAATCCCATTTTGGCTCTAGATGCCATTTCATCCTCTCACATCCAGAGAAAACACTCACCTATTACAAAGATATTTTGATCCATCATCAATCAGTCTTGATCAAACCCATTTATGATCGAACCTTTATTAGCAAGGTTCTGTATCATTCCATTTACATCCATAGTATTGTTTCCCAAGCTGAATGGGGTCATCTTTATCAGTTTCGAAATTTACCTGGTCATTCTATTCAGTACAATTACCATGATTATGTTGATGCGTGGTTCAAGATCTTCTTGTACCAAAATGAGTCCTTCAGTTATTCCTGGTTCATTTGCTTTGATCAAAAATTCAAATCTGAATTACCTACCTGGTTTCTGAGATGGTGGACTCATTATGGTGCCATTTCAGATATCCTTCCTGGTGATCTCATTGAACTAGTTAACTATTTCTCTTCTGTTTACCCATTCACCACTCATCAGAGACAATTTCCATCTTTGTTAATTTTTATATCCAAATATAAACTCCCATGGATATTTAAATGGCATTATGGAATTGATGGTAACATAATCACCCGTCAGCATTCAGTCAAATGGTGGGCTAAGTTTAATGTGCCCAGGATATTTGAAATTGTTCAAGAAGAATTTCCCATTGATCAATGTGCGCCAACTCCTTGTATGATCAAAGCCCAAAGAACCCAATCAAGAATCACCAAGGAAGTCACCATTTTCCTCCAATCAACCTTGAAGCCCTCATCTAGTGGTTCCAAGCCCAAATCATCTAAATCCAAATCGATTCACCGCCCAATCAAGATCCAAGGCAAAGTCCAAAGCTCCTGTAGTTCCGGACCAACCCAAGGAACATTCACGACCCAAATCAAAGTCTAAAGCTAAGGCTAAGCCCATTTCACCCCATGCTCAGCCCAAAGCTAAATCAAAGGTCAAGCCCAAGCTATCCAAAGATGAATTGCTCCAGTTAGCCCGTCAAATTACAGATCAAGCTGAAGCCCAGTCAACCAGTTCAGAAAATTCAGAAGACAGTTCAGACCATTCACAATCTTCTGAAGGATCAACAACTCAACCCATCTCCTATGACAGATCTGAGTTCCAAGATGCTCAGGACCCATTTGCCTGATCAACATAGGATTCCCTATAAATACAAATTAGCTTCAATCAATACTCTTTTGAGAAAAGCTGCTAATTTGTATCTATATTAATTCCCATATTCACGTGTTCCACCGAAAGTAATGAATAGTAAAAGTTACTGTTCACTTTTACTGTTCACACTGTTCACTTTTACTGTTCACCCAATCAACTTTTGTTAAAGCTACATATTCGTGCAATCACTCCACCGAAAGCAACCGACAGCATCTACTTTACCCCATGAGCTGCCAGCTGCTTTCATCAATCAAAGAAGTCACAAGATTACTGTATTAGTCACATGATTACTGTATTTTCCTTTTCTATATATTGTAACGTATTCATTCAGAAAGCTTCAAGTTTTTTCCATTCTTCAGCCTTAAGAAAAAACAGAGAGCCTTAAGTGACAATTACTCCTTTCCTGTTGTAACCCAATCAAAGATCCTTGCAGTTGCTACAATTGTAAGTTATTTTCTGTATTTCAAATAAGTTATTTTCCATTTCAAATAATTTATTTTCTGTTTAAATGTGCATTCCAAATTTCGTAATCAATGTTCTTCATTCTGCTTGCTACTTCCGCGATCAATGGTAATTAATTTGAAAAATAAAAGTTATATTCTTATTTCTTTTATTTTACAGAATTTAATTTTCTATAGGGAATTAATTTGGTTAAATAATTTTTATTTTATTTCCAAATTAATTGGAAAAATAAAAGTTATATTCTTATTTCTTTTATTTTACAGAATTTAATTTCCTTTGTGTAATTAATTTGTTTAAATAAAATTTTATTTTATTTTCAAATTAATTGGAAATAAAAGTTACAATTATTGTTTTTTTTATTTTTTATAGAATTTAATTATGTGCATTTGGATTACTTTTCTGTGTAGTACAAAATTCTTACAAAATTCTAATTATAATTGCGTTTTATAATTTAGAATTCATGGCTACTGAAACTGGTCAAACTAATGTTCAAACTAGTACTGGTATGGTGATTGCCATTACGCCAACCCCTCCTTATGTTGGGACTATGCCAGTGAATCATGGTAAAAAGCCAAAGAAGTTCTTAGAAATTGATTTTCGTAAAGGCAAAGGACGATCAAGTAAGAAGGTTGCTAAAGCCAAAATGACCGAAATAGATAAAATTTCCAATGGTGTAGATGTCATAAATCTTTCTGCGGTTGTTTTCGAGGCAAGTCTTGTCGGAAATCCTAAAGAGTGGTGGTGGGTGGACACTGGTGCTACTCACCATATCTGTGCCGATAAAAAGATGTTCACATCTTATTCTACTGTGGACAATGGTGAACAACTTTTTATGGGCAACTCTTCGACTTCTAAAGTTGAAGGACAAGGAAAGATTATTCTGAAAATGACATCTGGAAAGGAACTCACTCTTAACAATGTGTTGCATGTACCGAACATTCATAAGAATCTTGTTTCCGGATCTTTGTTGAGTAAGAATGAGTTTAGGCTAGTTTTTAAAAGTGACAAGTTTGTACTTACTAAAAACGGGATGTATGTAAGAAAATGTTACATGTCTGATGGCCTTTTTAAAATGAATGTAATGACAGTTGTACCCTTTGGTATTAATAAAGATACATCTTCTTCTTACTTGCTTGAGTCTTCAAATTTATGGCATGGTAGATTAGGACATGTTAATTATGGATCTTTGCGTAGATTAATTAATATGGAATATTTACCTAAATTTGACATTGATTCAAATCATAAATGTGAAATTTGCGTTGAGGCAAAATTATCCAAAACTTATTTTCATTCAATTGAAAGAAGTACAGAACCACTTGAATTAATTCAAAGTGACATATGTGATTTTAAATCAATTCAAACAAGAGGTGGGAAAAAATATTTTATCACTTTTATAGATGACTATACTAGATATAGTTATGTTTATTTAATTCGAACCAAGGATGAAGTTTTGGAAACTTTCATTCAATATAAGAATGAAGTTGAAAATCAACTTGGTAAGAAAATCAAGAAAATTAGAAGTGATAGAGGTAGTGAATATAAATCACCTTTTGGTGAGTTTTGTAAAGAACGTGGAATAATTCATCAAACTACCGCTCCTTACTCACCTTAGCAAAATGAAATTACTAAAAGGAAAAATAAGACTTTAAAAGAAATGATGAATGCCATGTTAATAAGTTATGGATTACCTCAGAACTTGTAGGGGGAAGCAATACTTTCTGCTAATTACATACTTAATAAAGTATCCCGAAAGAAAATGAATCAAACACCTTATGAAATGTGGCATGGGAGAGTACCATCCTACAAATACTTAAAAGTGTGGGAGTGTTTGGCTAAAGTGGCTATTCCTAGTCCTAAAAAGACTAAGATATGTCTTAAGACCATTGATTGCATTTTTATTGGTTATGCCAAGAATAGTAGTGCATATCGATTTTTGATTCATAAATCAGAACATTTCGAAATGCATGTAAATACTATTATTGAATCTTGGAATGCATCTTTCTTTGAACATGTATTTCCAAATAAGACTGGACAAGAGACTAGTAACAATAAAAGATCTCATGATACTATTACTAGTCAGGATCAAGAATAAGAGTTAGATCAAAATGAGAAAGAGGAACCTAGGCATAGTAAACGTGCTAGAACCTCAAAATCTTGTGGTCTAGATTTCCTAAAATTTTTGTTAGAAAATAAGCCTTTAACTTTTAAAGAGGTTATGTCCAGTCCTGAAGCTCCTTTATAGAAAGAAGCTGACAATAGTGAAGTTGAATCCATCTTGCAAAATCACACTTGGGAATTGGTGGATTTGCCACCAGGTTGTAAACCTCTTGGGTGCAAGTAGATTTTCAAAGAAAATTGAAAGCGGATTGATCAATTGACAAATACATGACAAGACTTGTGGTCAAAGGTTTTAGGCAAAAAAAGGTCTTGATTACTTTGACACATACTCATCGGTTACTAGAATAACATCCATTAGAATGCTAATTGCTATTGCGTCTTTGTACAATCTAGAAATTCATCAAATGAATGTGAAAACAGCTTTCTTAAATGGTAAGTTAAATGAAGAAATTTACATGGAACAACCAGAAGGTTTTTCTGTTCCAAGAAAAGAAAAGAAAGTGTGTAAATTGGTTAAATCATTATATGGTTTAAAACAAGAGCCAAAGCAGTGGCATGAGAAATTTGACAAGGCAATGATGTCAAATGGTTTTAAAATTAATGAGTGTGACAAATGTGTTTATATTAAAAATACAGACAAATGTTATGTCATTGTATGTCTTTATGTGGATGACATGCTTATCATAGGTAGTAATAATGACATGATTAAACCTACTAAGAAAATGTTGAATAAACTTTTTGACATGAAGGACATGGGCATTGCTGATGTAATTCTTGGTATGAAAATTACCAAAACATCAGAAGGATATGCTTTGTCACAATCTCATTACATTGAGAAAATACTTGACAAATTTAGCAAAGATGATGATCATCTTGCTAAAACACTTGTAGATGTTAATTTGTATCTTTCTAAGAATGTAGAGGAAAGTATTTCTCAATTAGAGTATGCCCAAATTATTGGAAGCTTAATGTACTTGATGAACTGCACTCGCCCATATATAGCTTATGCAGTAAGTAAATTAAGTAGATATACGAGTAATCTGAGAGTAGAACACTGGAAAGCAATTATAAGGGTTCTAAGATATCTCCGATTTACTCGTAACATTGGGCTTAATTATACTAGATATCCAACAGTACTTGAAGGATACTGTGATGCAAATTGGATATCGGATACTAGAGACTCAAAGTCCACCAGTGGGTATGTCTTTACTCTTGGTGGGGTGGCTGTATCTTGAAATCTTCCAAACAGACTTGTATTGCTAGGTCTACTATGGAATCAGAATTCATAACTTTAGACAAAGCTGGGGAAGAAGCAGAATAGCTTCACCACTTCCTTGAAGATATTTCAATGTGGCCTAAACCGGTGCCTGCTATATGCATACTGTCATGACCCGAACCCGCCCCTATGGGTTAAGGACATAACTGGCCAGTAATCCTGTGATTACCTACGGCCTCAGACCAAAACAAACATAACTCGTCAGAGTAAAGGGGCCAAACGAAAGCAAAAATTTAAAACTTTGTCCATAGAGCCGTGCTTATATGCACATTAAATAAACCATACTCATATACGTTGATAACCCGCATCAAAAGTACAGTAGCATAAACTTCTTTACAGACAGGATCATCTAAACTGAGCCAACCCATAACAGACTATATACAAATATACACAAAGTCCTTGCCAACAAAACAAAACGTAAATGCATAACAAAATGTCAAGGATGGGTCTCGTGCGTGAGACACGAGGCTGACTCTCCAAAACTCATGTTGTTCATGGCAGACTTCACTGGGGCTGGGTTTGGACTTCTCTTGGCTCACCTACAAACACATGAATGAGCGTGAGCGATAGCCCAGTGAATAATATCAAATACAGAAGTTACATAACAATGTAGAATAACAGGTTCCAAACGGCCTTGGGCCCAATTTATATTTCTATTTAATAGATATATAACTATACGAATTTCAAATCAAGTGACTTGTAGTTTCAACATTCTGGCCTTTGGCCCGTTCAGATTTCCATTCATGTCAAAATGGCCTTCGGCCCACTCATTTATGTCAAAACGGCCTTCGGCCAGTTCATTCTTGTCAAACGGCCTTCGGCCCACTCATTCATGTCAAAACAGCCTTCGACCCACTCATTTATGTCAAAACGACCTTCGGTCCATTCATATAAGTCAAAACGACCTTTGGTCCATTCATATATGTCAAAACGACCTTTGGTCCATTCATATATGTCAAAACGACCTTCGGTCCGTTCATTTTTATCAAAACGACCTTTGGTCCATTCGATTATATTAAAACGACCTTTGGTCCGTTTAGGTTTATCAAAACGACCTTTGGTCCATTTATGTTTATCAAAACGACCTTCGGTCTATTCATTTATTCATGTCAAACTTTTGTCCACAATCCCAATTAGCAACTCATAGAGCTTATAAGGAAATAAACAATTGGACATTTACAAGCATTCAAATATCGATATTACTTATAGTGATCGGCTTGTGGATTCACCTTGGAGCTTGACCTTACACATTCCATGAACACAAGAGGGTCGTTAACAATTCAATCCGTTCCTTAATTCACATATTCTTCTCTAGGCTTTATTCTTATCTCATTAACTCATTTACAATATTTAACATATGCCTAAGAGTGATTACAAGTGAAAGAGAACGGAAAACGAAACACGGAACGCATGAACAAAATTTCAGAAAACAGGGTCCCGGCTTGAGTGTCGACTTACCCACTCGAGCGGACCCTTAAGGCTTGCAAAAGTACTGGTTGCATGAAAAATAAGCTCGAGTGTGGAATAGAGAGCTCGAGCGGAAGGCCTGTCTACAAAACTCCCCGCTCAAGCGTGATATATCCCGCTCGAGCGGACATCCAACTCTGTAAAAAGTGCTAGGAGCACGATTTTCCCGCTCGAGCGGCTCTTTCCCCGCTTAAGTGGACATAAAAAATCTGAGTTTTCCAGATTGAGTTCTTGAGCTCTAATTTGAATTCCAACCAACCAAATATGCATGTTATGGCTTAAATCTCAAATATAGTCATACTAACATGGCACCAATGCAAGATTATAACATTATGGAGCTTAATTTCTTAATTTATCTACATGCATGTCCTAAAATATGTCAAACTCAACACCAACATAACAAACTCATGCATTCAAGCTCATATCTTCTCAAATTGTACATGCATGTGATGAATTAGCCACTTTCTCAACTTAGATAACACAAATGGTGATCAAGACATGAGTTTCCTTTAACATTTCACATGGATTATATACATTTGTGCTCAAACATGCAATATCAAGGTGATTTCCTACATGCATGCACATATTAAGCTTCAATTCAACAAATACAACCCAATTTCATTTCAATCTTACTCTTGATCACCAAATTAGCTTGAGCACACAAAATTATAAACTATAATCTAAGAATTACTCACCTAGAAGCTTTGATCTTCTAAGCTCTAGTCAATTCTTGAGCTAAATCTCCAAGATTTCCAAGCTTTAGGCCAAATTAGCACAATTCTCTTCCTTTCTCTCACTATGGCCGGCCCTCTCTCTCACACAATTGTCTAACTCAGATTTTTGAGTTCCAAAGAGTTAAAGGAGAGTGTAATGCTAACATACAACAAGCCCCACTAGCATCTTATTTCAATATAAAATATTTGGGCACTTAATTCATCAATTTAATCAGTTTAATCTGACCAGAATCAATTTCTAATTAAATTTTACCGTAGGCTCTAAAAATTATGCCAATCACAATGACGTAATCAATTTCAGGTTCTGTGGCCGATAAGGCCCTCAATTTAATTTCCGAAGCGAATTATTCAAACAGATATTCCTATGGTGAACAGATAGAATTTCAAAATCACATATATTCACATAATGACACATAAAATCATGTTAAACACATAATCATACTCAAATTAAGGACCAATTAGTGTACTACGGAACAGGGGTATCACACAAACATTGCAACAAATCAATCGAATAGGTAGAGCACATAGTCATATGTATAACGGTAAGTCACGACACATTCGTTGTCGACATAACACCGTGAGACAACTACTCTCTAATGGAATTATTTCTATTGAATATGTGAAGTCGAAAGACAACATAGCGGATCCACTAACCAAAGGGTTAGCAAGAGAGTTAGTTAAGAATTCATCGAGGGGAATGGGACTTAAGCCTATTAAATAAGAGTTACCACAACGGCAACCCAACCTAGTTGACTGGAGATCCCAAGATCTAGGTTCAAAGGGACAACCGAGTTGTGAATGACTCAGAAGGATCACTGGGGAGTCTAACTCCTACCCATTTCTTTGACGAAATAGTGATGACTGCAGCATTTGAGGTTAAATAAAATTTTAATGATTCTTATATCTAGGTAAACCTAGTAGAGTATGGCAGGATACTCTTCATAAGAATCACCTATATGAGTGTGAACTGGGCCGGTTCTATGAGATTTGTGAAGGGCTACAAGTCTTTAGAGTACTTATGAAAGACTAGGTTGTTCAGGGCCAAAATGAACACAATAGTGAGAACTAAACTGTGTCTGGGGATATACTGTGTGAGTTCTATTGTCTTACACAAACGGCTGAACAGTTCAAGGCATCATGTTCACTGGTTAGCTAGTAAATTCGATAGTGTCTCACAATGGAAAGTTCAAAGCCAAAGCCTACCTATCATTTGCAAAATATTTCCAATTTCTGTACTCTCTGTATTTAGATCATGTTGTTGCATTTTCTCTCTGTCAAATTCCATTCATGGGGGGGGATTATTGAAAAAATAGCTTAATATAGGCATATTTTGGGCCGACTTTGAGCCTAAAATTAAGTGGGCCCCAAACATCTTTTGGGGCGGGTCCGAAGAGGTGAAGCGTTCCTTGCCGCATAGCAAGTCACACGGTGAAGACGGTTCGTCAAAAGCATTTATGAGTGAATGGGAACATGATGTCGTTTTTCAGGTTCGTGAAATGGACATTTAAAGTTTTAATGTGGGTTTCCTTGTAAGGCTTGTTCCATATTGAAACTTTAAGAGAGTTTTGTTGAGTTTATAAGCTCTAGCCTACAACACTTGGGTTGGGCCCCAAGGGGCACCCTAAGTTTATACAATGGATGAGTTATGGACAAAATGAACCTTAGCCCAAACCACCACACGCGCGCCGCTGTCCGGGCACGGTTGTGGGTCGGTTCGGTTCTTGTATTAATTTTTTGGACAAAATTCATTTGAATTTTTTCAAAAAATATTACGGGAATTTAATTCAAATTTGAATTCAAATTTGAATTCCAATTTTTTGTCCAACATTTAAGTCTCCTCTGTCTGAAATTCCTTCTAATCGCCAACAGATTCAAATGCAGCCTTACTGGCGATTCAGTTTCTACGGCGATTCTGATTCAAACATATGTCAAGATCTGTTTGAATTTAAACTTGTATCTGTTCAATTCAAAACACACCTGTTTAATTCAAAATGGTACCTGTTCGGGTTAGCATTTCGTGCCTATAAATACTTGACATTTCCAACAGTCTAAAATCCAAAAATCAGTCTGCAAATTGTCTCTTTGCTGTCCAGTATTTATTTTGTGCATTATTCTTCATTTTAGTTTTAGAATAAAATTCAAAGAGTAAGAACACAAGGTTCTAGTTCGCCGTACAAATTTGTGTGGAGTGCTACTACAAATTTATGAAGATCATTGTATCTTGGGAGATAGACGTCACTCAACCGTAAGCACCATAGCGTAGTGAATCTGTCTTAAGGACAGAGTGTCACACACTCGACTTGGTCTTTAATTATTGATTCGGTTCAACAAAATAAATTCTGTAAGTTTTATTTTATTTTGTTTGAATTATTTCAATTTATTTTATTTACACAGAAGATTGTTCCAACAAGTACCGCGTTCTTGCTCCCATTCCACTCACCGGCATGATCTACATTCCAGATAACTTCGAGATTAATCTTGCGTTAGGTAAATTATAGTATGAGACAAAATATGTTATGCCTCATTGATGGTTATCCTCGACAATTTACACATAGGCTAGCAACATTAACAATTTGAAAATGAAACTAAACTGTCAGAATCATGAGCATGAAATGTGACTGATGATATGAATATTCATAAAATTGAACAAAAAATGGGTGTTGTTCCCATAAAGAAAAAAGAAAAAAGAACCAAAAAAGGAGAGCAAGATAAAAAGAAGCATCAAAATAGTTGGGAAAGGACTACCATAAGCAAGGCCCCTGAGTTCACTTGAAGGGCCATGACATTACCAAAATCCTACTATATAAGAGGAGGGCGGACAAGCTTTAAAGCTACAAAGAAAAATGTGCCCTTGGGGAAGGGCATGTGAGCACATTTACATCGGCGAGTACATTTAATTAATTTTAGGAATTGTATTTCTGTGGATATCAATTGGAATATGCTAGTAGGTATGAGCGAGTACATCAGCGAGTAAATTTAATGAGTAATGCTAGAGATCTCAAATATTTTATTAAAAGTTTTATCAAATATCTCACATGGGTGTGGGACCCACACAATGTTCCCATGTGAGTCCCACATCCATGTGTGACATTTGATAAAACTTTTGGTAGAATTTTTGGGACCTCTAGCATTTTTGAAATTTAATTAAATGGGCGTGGAAATTGTGGAAGACACTATAGCAAAAAATAGCCTAACTTTATAAATAGGGAAAAGTTAGGGATCATGAAAATGATCATGAAAAATTTATGATCCTTAGATTACTTTGATTAGTGTGTGATGTTTTATTCTAAGTGTAATCCAAGGGTCACAAAACTTTCATGATTATTTTCATGAAAGGTTTTTCATGATACCTAGCATTGCTGTTATAAATACATAGCATTAAGGACCACAATAACAGGTATGCGCATGCATAATACTATGCTCACCAAAATTTAGATGAGTAAATATTCACTCTTAACTATAAAAAAAAGGAAAAGATATGTTTACTTTATAAATAATTAGTTTCATCATCACCACCATCGCTATCAGGAATGCCATATTCTTCACAATCCCTCATTTCAACTGTTTAAATTCACGAAACAATGTATACAATCAATCTACAAATTTTATCACTCCATATAATTTCCTCTTAGTGTACATATAATGACCATGCTACATATCCAAGCACAAGAATAAGATCCTGATCTATCGAATACAAGCCAGCAATAGAACAACAAAACTCATTACAATTTTCATGAGCTCACATAACAGAAGAAACAGGGACCGTTTGATATAACAATAATAATCAGCAAACATATATTCAAAACCTGCCCTTCATTGGAAGTGGTGTATTGAAGTTACGAGGATCGTGGTGGGAGTTGATAGGACTGATTTCCATCTTGCCAAGGGTGAAGCGGAGGTCGATGATGCAAACGCTGCTGGCCACGTCGATTAGCAGTATGGCGTGTAGAATTAATTCTAGGCTCCTTTGGTTTTTCATTGCCTGCATCAATACGTTCCAGTGTCTGCAAAACTTCTTTCATTGATGGCCTTGTTTTGGGTTCAATTCCAAGACAATTTAGAGCAAGCTGAGCTATTTGCAGTGCAGCTTTGGAAGGATATTTTCCTTCCAACCGCGAGTCCATTATGTTCTTCAACTTTCTTCTGTCAGTTAAGTATGGTTTGACCCAGTCAACCAGATTATGTTGCCCACTTGGTCGGTTTTGATCAACTGCTCGTAAGCTTGTTAGCATCTCAACCAATACAACGCCAAAACCATACACGTCGCTCTTCACATACAAATGCCCTGCTTACCCAGCATAGAATTAGTATAATGACACAATATTTGAGTGGGTTTAGTTCAAAAGCTTGATTCTGATAATCATCAGCATTAAGAGCCTAAAGCTTAAAAGGGTTCAGAGATTACCTGTGGCAACATACTCCGGAGCAGCATAGCCAGATGTGCCCATAACCCGTGTTGTCACATGTGATTGACTAGCCGAGGGACCCAATTTTGCTAAACCAAAGTCTGAAATCTTGGCATTGTAGGACTACCAAAAAGAAACAAATATGTCAGACCAAGTTTAAGAAATCGTGCTTGACCTTCCTAAAATCTTCTGATATATATATGATACATTTTTGTTACCACTTCACTTTTTTTCCTTTTTCTTAACCTATTTTCCACCAACATAATGCGGTGGGGAAAAAAAAGTCTAAGCAATAGAATGGAGAGAAGTGGGGGTGTTACTGAATGAGTGCAATTTATAAGTTGCTACTTTCAAATGGTTTATAAGAAAAGCTAGGAAGCACATATATGAATGATGGACACAAACAAATACGACACGGTACGGATACACTAACATGATAGTTTTCATAAAATTCGAACATGCCAAGGACACAAGAACAAATAAATAAATATTTGTGTACATATATATGAAAATAACAATTAATTCTTCATTTTCTACTATAACAAAATAGAAAGAAATCTGTTTTTATATTCTATATATTGAAGAAGAAAAAAAAAAGTGTGAAGAAATTAATATCTATTCCAAAAACTATCTATTAAAATTTTTTGGTTATAGAATAAGTATTTCTTGTATTCATCCCGCATCGGGCGTGAACCCTTTAGGTGAAGAGTAGGTAAGGTCCTCCACCTGTTTAAAAGTTAGACTAGTCCTTTTAGGGTGTGTGACGTGTTTGACCCTTATGAAACCCTTGTTAGGTATTCCTCATTGTGTAAATACAAATACCCTTTCCTTTTCGTCTGATAGATTGGCTCACATCTCCCAAGTATTAAAAATGTGTCAGGTTTAGTAAGAGTATTCTAAAATCAACGCGACACATTTTTGTCCAATAGATTGGCTCCCGAGTTACTTTTTCAAACTTGGCATGAGATTTATGTGTGTCTAAGTAATAAACGCACATCTCCCAAGTATTCAAAGTGTGTCAAGTTTAGTAAGAATATTCTAAAATCAATACGACATATTTGGGCACGTGTCAATAATGAATGCACATCTCCCAAGTATTCAAATTGTGTTAGGTTAAGTAAGAAAGAATATTCTAAAATCAATAGGACACATTGCGGCACGAATATTTTAAAATCAATAAGACACATTGCGGCACATGTCTGACACGTGCCGGGCGTGTCCAACAAGTGTCAATGTCTAACATAAATACACCACCTTCTTAGAAATGTTCGCATTTCTTAGAAGAAAAGTATGACGTTCAACCATGAAACAAAATTTGCATTGCTTTGTATGTCACTCGGTGCTTAATTAATTGATTGAGTAAACTTACCCCATCAAGCAATATATTTGACGCCTTGAAATCTCTATATATTACTTGTTTATCTGATGTGTGCAAACACGCCAGGCCTTGAGCTGCTCCTATTAGTATCTTAAGCCGTATGTCCCATGGAAGTGGCTGAACAGCAGATCCCCCTGCACAAACCAAACCATAAGCCGTATAGTCAGCCAAATTAATTTGGTTAATTTAAAGAAGACAAAATCAGTTTGCACATTGCTAATTAACACTTGCACATTATATTAACATAAATCAATTATATTAGCTCTTACTTCCAAAAAGGTGGTTCTCCAAACTGCCCTTTTGCATGAATTCATAGACAAGGAGTAGCTCTTTATCTTCCCAACAGTATCCTAATAGCTTAACGAGGTTTGGGTGAGAAAGCCTTCCTAAGAAATTGACTTCAGACTGCCCAAAAATTGAACAAACAAGTAAGCAGACGACATTCAAAAGAATTTAAATAAATAAAAATAAATTGGTGAAACAATTAGTTATCCCAAATATGAGAGCGATAAAGAGTTTTATTAAAAAATTACTAATATAACAGAACCAAAAAAAAAAAAAAAAGATTCTAAGAATGCAGAACAGGTCTTGTTTATATTCTCAAACTAAACAATACCCTAATCTTCTTTGAAATGGTTGCAGATGCCAGGAAACAACTAATTAGATCAGTTAAACCACGACAAAACTAGGCAGCCAAATGAAAACCTCGTCATAATAACTCTCAACTCAACCATTTACCTAAATTAATTTTAACTTATAAGGTCCATTTTTTTATTTTTATTTTTTTCTTTTTTTGGTACTCTCTCTCTCTCCTTGTTGTTTACTCTTTCTAAATGAGAGGAAAGCAGGGTTTTTGGAAAACCTTTAAGCTCAATCACATACTGAGAAGGAAATTAGATAACAAAGGTGTTTCTAAGAGATCAACCTAACTTTCCTTAGCACCAAAAATATATATATATAATAAAAAAATAAAAGAAATTTGGCAAAAAAAAGGAGAAGAAATAGTTAAATTTTAGGCTTAGATAACACTCAGATTTGATTACATTAGAATAGAAGTAGCAAAGCCTAATAGGTAAAGGCAAGGAATTGAAAGGCTATTTGTGACTTCTTCACAAATTATTCAGCAACTAATTGAACCAATGAGAGTGACCACACCATAATTCGGTGGGCCTCTCCGTATCCGATCATCACCCATACAACATTGGTGGTAATCCTTCCCGCAGGTGAGTCGAAGAATCTGGAACAGAATGAGTTTGAGTTCAAACTTATACAAACGCAATGGTTCATAAACCATTGCACCTATTTCTAGAGTGAGATTGATGTTAACAGTTGCAACTATTTGAATGATCACCTTGATGCCTATATAAGCATCATAGATGGATTGGTTCAGAACACTTGAAGACCACCAAATATCTCACGCTTTCCATGCTTCCGATTTATCGACTCTCTTGTGTGATAAACACCCTTACGGGAATTTCGATCTATTGCCATTGTTTGTTTTACTTTCACTAATCAGTGCTAGTTGAATTACCTGCCACTCCTGAAATCCTTGCATGCTCTCAGAGTTCAACTTCTTGACAGCAACAACTGATCCACTACCGTTCTTGGATGTCACCTTCTCGTCAAGCCAACCCTTGTAAACTTTACCAAAACCTCCTTCTCCCAACACTGTATCAGTTCTGAAATTTCTAGTAGCATTCTTCAGTTCTGCAAAACTGAAGATCCTTAAATTGGGGGTCGGTAAGATCTGCCCATTGGGATATATCTCATCGCTGCCACTAGCTGCCGAGAACTGGCTGTTTCCAGAGATGTTGGTTTCATCTGAAGATGTAGTGTTGTTGGTTGTCTGAGATATCCCTACTGCTAAATACAACCATGCAAGTCAGAAAAGGGAAATCCAATTCCAATTACACAAAACCCACATAAGAAAGTAAAGTCATTAATGGAACATTGCACAAAATAAGAAGGAAGCAGACAATTTTTTTTTGGTTAAAAACAGAGGAAATGAATTTATTATTATTATTATTTGGGTAAGTGAGTATGTAGTACAAATGATTGGAAATAAATACATATAAAGAAAAGGGCATACCCAAAGACAATACGGACACGGATGAGAATCATGTAAAGCAAGCAAAATATGAGAAACTTAGAAACAATCTAGAGCTTGGTCTGCAGCTGAAATGAACATATAACAGGTACAACATGCAGAGACCATGAGCAAATATAGAAATAGCTGCACAGATAGACAAAGCAGCAGCCACAGAGCATATAAAAAAAGCAGTCAAATTCAGAATCATGGTTTCAAATAAGGTATCGTCGGGGGTCATATATATATCTGTAAATAAAGTTATTGAAAATTCCAAAATCTCGGTCAGTTCACTATATGAAAGCTATATAATTGTTGTTACGAATTGAAACAATAACAAAACAGGCATGATGGAAAATACCTTTGGAACTAAATTGACGAGTCGAGACAGGGCTTGGATTATTGGAAGGAGAAGCCCAGCAAATCCCCATTTTGAACCACCCACCACCTCTCTTACTCTTCTATCTTCCCCTATATTTTCTCTCTCTCTCTCTCTCTCTCTCTCTCCTCCTATGCCGCGTGAAAAAGGCAAAGAGAAAAGAAAACAGAGCCTGTTGTTGTGGTTGGAGGGTTGATCTTGACGTTTAATGATCTTCCCACCCACAAGCTGCTTTGAAGACCTGTTCAAATGTCTTCTTCTTCGTCTTCTTCTCCCTTCTCTTCTCTGTTTCTTCTTATTTATTTTATTTTATTTTTTATGACCAAGAACAAGGATTCATTTTTTCTAATTTTCCACTTCTCCGTGTCTCTCTCTGCTCGTTTGTCTTGTCGGGTCGTCTTTCACATTAACTAACTAAAACGCGACCACCGAGGGTGGTGGCGCAGTGAAAAAGGCATTATCTTTCTACAGTTACGAGTCAAGTTTGTTTTTTGAGGGTATAAAAAATTCAGAATTTTTTAGGGTCTTTTTTTTGGAGACTTCGGCCTATTTTGAGAAGTGAGTAATAATTAGTTTTTTTACTTTTAACTAAGATTTTTTAGAATGATTTGAGAAGTGGGTAAAAAATTATTTTTTTTTTTAGATTAATATTTATTTATGGTGTCACATCACATTAAAATGATTAAAATACCCTCACTCAACATAAAAAATTATATTTTAACCATTTATACAAAATATAAAATTTGAGGACAATTAGGTCATTTTTCAACCTGATTTTGGCACTCCCCAAATGAAGATAAAAACGTAGCCTTGCGTTTTGAGCCAAAACGCCAACCCAGCGTTTTGCTCTCTTCCCAAAAGAGCACTTCGTGTTATATTTCGATTGATACTTGTTCGTGATTGAAGTGGTTAATGAGTTCTGCTGGTGTTATATTTCGATCAAAACTTGTCCGTGGCTGGGGCAATTGATGAGCTCTACTGGTGCTATATTCCGATCGAAACTTGTCCGTGACTGGAGCAGTTGATGAGCTCTATTGGTGCCTCGGTGATGGATCCCTTCTTATGAATTGGGTTAAATCAGGCTAACAACCGACTATCCGAGACCTGGACCTACGGATGTAGTGATGATATTTCAGAACATTCTTTTTTCTGTTCAAAAAAAAAAAAAAAAAACTAACTAAAACGCAGTGATGTGATGAGTGAGCTGTGATGCGCGTCACCGCACTGGACCAATCTTTCCACTATCACCCCTTTTTCATTTTTTTTCTTTTTTTTCTTTTCAAAAATGCTAGCCTAGATACATTAATTTTTTTTGACTAAATTACCCTGACTTCCCCTAAAATTTAATGAAATTACAGAAATCCCCTCTCAGATTTTTAAAATAACTTAAACCTCTTTGAGATTTAGGCTAAGTTTGGGAAGTCCCAAATAAGCCAAAAAGTTAAAAAGTTACTCAAAAAGTTAAAAAGTTAACACTATTCACCAAAAGTCAACAATTACGGCTGCACAACTCCCAATTCAAATTTTCCTCTAAAAACTAATTTTTACAATTTTTTATTACACATTTTTTCATAAAAAGTCAAAAAGTTAACCCAAACATCTATATTTTCAACCTCAATTTTTTAGTCAAAAAAGACAAAAAATGCACTTATTTAGTCTTCCCAAACAAGGCCTTACCCTAAGATTTAATGAAATGTAAGAACCTTCCCTAAAATTTCTAAAATGGCAGAAAAATCTCTTGAGATTTAGTTTTCAATTATACTAACCTCACTTGAGATTTAAGGCCAAGTTTGAAAACTTGTAAAAAAGTTAAAAAGTCAAAAAGTTATTTAAAAAGTCAAAAAATTACTCAAAAAGTTAAAAAGTTAATACTATTCACCAAAAGTCATCAATTACGGCTGCACAACTCCCAATTCAAATTTTTCCCTACAAATCAATTTTTACAATTTTTTATTACACATTTTTTCATAAAAAGTCAAAAACTTAACCCAAACATCCATATTTTCAACTTCAATTTTTTAGTCCAAAAAGACAAAAAGTACACTTATTTAAGACACCCCAAACAACCCCTAAGTTTGGCATCTTAAAAAAAATCAAAAAGTCACTATCCTATTTAAGTCACATTACCTCTCTACCACATCACTTCAAACCCAATCCATATTTTATAAACAGCAATGCTAGGTGTCATGAAAAATTTTTCATGAAAATAATCATGAAAGTTTTGTGACCCTTGGATTACACTTAGAATAACGCACCACACACTAATCAAGGTAATTCAAGGATCATAAATTTTTTATAATCATTTTTATGACAAAATTTTCATGATCCCTAACTTTTTCTTTTTATAAAACAAATCAAAAAGTACACTTATTTAGAACATCTCAAATAACCCCTTAATGAAATTGTCAAAACCTCACCCTGAGGTCTCTAAAGTGAAAGAAACTTCCCTCGATGTTTAGTTTTATATTTTTAATTTATTCACTATGTCCAATTACAAATAAATAAAGGGTGAATTACACTAATAGTCCCTATGGTTTGGGATTTGTGTTACTTTGATCCTTGACTTTTTAATTGTGACAGATTTGACCCTGAATTTTAAATCTTGTTCCAAATAAGAACAATTGAAAATATTATTAGATTTTTCAAGGGTAAAATTGTCAATTTAATAAAATATAAACTAATTTGACAAAAATAAATGTCAAACAAATATTTTTAGATTTTTAAAAATTATTTCTATCCACTACAAATAAAATTATGTAAAATTGTTAAATCTTTTACACATTTATTTATTTTTTTTACCAAATTAATTTTTATTATGTGTTTGGATGATGATCATGTAAAATTAATTTTAAAAAATTAATCATGTAATTTTTTATTAATTTTTATCAATTTTACATAATTTTATCATTGGTGGATAAAAATAATTTTTAAAAAATTAAAAATATTTTTTTGACATTTATTTTTGTCAAATTAGTTTATATTTTATTAAAATGACGATTTTGCCCTTGAAATTAAACAATGGTAACTTCAATTGTCCTTATTTGGAACAATATTCAAAATTCATGGTCAAATGTGTCACAATTAAAAAGTCAGAGACCAAAGTAATACAAGCCCCAAATTATAGGGACTATTTGTGTAATTTATTCATAAATAAAAATATATATAATTTTTATTTTCTTGTTGTGTGTGCCTCCTTTATCACAAACCCCCTCGCATAGTAAAAAAAAAACAAAAAAAGAAAATGTTGATATCATTAAATAATTTAAATACATTTCTAATTTTACCCATTAAAATTGTGTCCAACAACAATAACAACAATAATAATAATAATAAAAATTATAAAATAACAATTCTTTTTTTTTTGTTATGCTTGTGTTACTTTAGAAACCTTAAGGAGGTTCCTATAATTTTATAAACTTCATGAGAGGTTTCTATATTTTATTAAGGCTTGGTTTGGGATAATTTATAAAAGTCAAAACGATATTAAAAAAGTCAAAGAATTCATACTATTTGGGGAAGGCCTAGAAGATAAAATTATTATTTTTTCCTTTAAATTTAACTATCCAAAAGTCAAAAAATTAAAAATCAAAAAGTCAATAAGGGGAGAATAGTCATTTTGATTTTATTATAATATTTTATTATATATCTTTTCGTAAAAAGTTAAAAAGTCATCCCAACCATACATATTTTTTAGGATAAATTATATTGACACCTCCTGAAGTTTATATTTATTACAGTTCCCCCCTCACCTTTTGAAAATTACATCTTCTTCCCTGAGGTTTGAAGTTTTATCACAGATTGTTCCTTTAGTTAGTTAACTGTTAAGTCAACTAATAGATTTTGCTGATGTCAGCAATTTAATTTTTAAAATATCAATTTTTCCCTCACTAGGTATATTACATTGACACCCCTCACATTTAGAAATTACAATCCCCTCCCTAAGGTTTAAAGTAACATTACCAATTTCCCTATCGGTTAGTATCAGTTGGAAAAAAAAATCATTGAAAAAAAAAATAATTGGAAAAAAAATTATTGAAAAAAAAAAGTATTTGAAAAAAAATTTTGTTAGTAAAATTTTTAAATTCTGTTTAAAAAAACGTAAACTCATTTTTTGAATTTACATTTTTTCCTCAAATTTACAAACTGAGACAACAATTTATAAACCAAAAAAAATTATCAAACAAGTTTTTATAACAGTTTTTTAAATTTTTGTAAATATAAATTGAAAACTGAAAATGAAATGGTTACTAAACAGGCCTTAGATGGTAAAAATGTCATAAAATTAACAAATAATTAAATAAGTTACCAACGTAAGAAATAACTTGTCAAAAGATTCTTAGGTTATGTATAGTTTGATTTTTAGAAAAAAAATTAAAAATTAAAAATTAATTTGGTTAAGAAATAAAAAATAAAAAATAATTAACATTTTTGTATAATTTTTATCTATCGAGTGGTTAGAAATAATTTTTTACAAATTAAATATATTTCTTCATATTTATTTTTAGGGTAAATTACACTGACATCCTCTGATATTTATGTTTATTACAGTTCCCTCCCTCACCTTTTGGAAATTATATCTCCTTCCCTGAGGTTTAAAATTTCATTACAGATTCCCCTTAGCAATTTAATTTTTTTAAATACCAATTTTTTCTTCTCTGGATAAATTACATTGACACTCCTTATATTTTAGAAATTACAATCCCCTCCTTAAGGTTTAAAGTAGAATTACCAATTGCCCCATCGGTTAGTACTAGTTAGAAAAAAAATTCATAAAAAAAAATTAATTAGAAAAAAAATTATTTGAAAAAAAATTATTAGTAAAATTTTTAAATTTCTGTTTAAAAAACAACATAAACTCATTTTTTGAATTTACGTTTTTTTCTCAAATTTACAAACTGAGACAACAATTTATAAACCAAAAAAATTATCAAACAAGTTTTTATGACAGTTTTTAAAATTTTTGTAAATATAAAATAAAAACTGAAAATGAAATAGTTACCAAACAGGTTTCAGATGGTAAAAATGTCGTAAATTTAACAAATAATTAAATAAGTTACTAACGTAAGAAATGACTTATCAAAAGATTCTTAAACTATATATGGTTTGATTTTTAAAAAAAAAAATTTAAAAATTAAAAATTAAAAATTAATTTAGTTAAGAAATAAAAAATAAAAAATAATTATCATTTTAACTTTTGGGCAGGTCATATACATACATATGGTTGTTTAAATTTAATTTGTAAAAAATTATTTCTAATCACTCGAAAGATAAAAATTATATAAAAATGATAATTATTTTTTATTTTTTATTTCTTAACCAAATTAATTTTTAATTTTAAAAAAAAAATTCTAAAAATCAAACCATACATAGCCTAAGAATCTTTTGATAAATCATTTTTTACGTTGGTAACTTATTTAATTATTTGTTAATTTTAAAATATTTTTACTATCTAAAGCATGTTTGGTAACCATTTCGTTTTCAGTTTTCAATTTATATTTACAAAAATTTTAAAAACTGTCATAAAAACTTGTTTGATAATTTTTTTGATTTATATATGATTGTCTCAGTTTGTAAATTTGAGGAAAAAATATAAATTTAAAAAATGAGTTTACATTAGTTTTTAAATAGAAATTAAAAAAAATTACTAACAAAATTCTTTTTCAATTAATTTTTTTTTTCAAATAATTTTTTTTCCAATTAATTTTTTTTTTCAATGAATTTTTTTTCCAACTAATACTAATCGATGAGACAATTGGTACTACTACTTTAAACCTTAGGGAGGAGATTGTAATTTTTAAAATGTGAGAGGTGTCAATGTAATTTACCTAGTGAGGGCAAAATTGGTATTTAAAAAAATTAAATTGCTAAGAGAGGAAATCTGTAATAAAACTTTAGACCTCAGGGAGGGAGATGTAATTTCTAAAAGGTAAGGGGGAGAAACTATAATAAACATAAACCTTAAGGCCCATGAGGTTTAAAAAAATTTTAAATACCAATTTTGCCCTCGCTGAGTAAATTACATTGACACCCCTCACATTTTAAAAATTACAATCCTTTCCCTAAGGTTTAAAGGAGTATTACCAGTTGCCCCCTCGGTTTGTATTAATTGCAAAAAAACTCATTAAAAAAGATTAATTAGAAAAAAAAATATTTGAAAAAAAAAATTAATTGAAAAAAAATTTATCAATAAAATTTTTAAATTTCTAGTTAAAAACTAACGTAAACTCATTTTTTGGATTTACGTTTTTTCCTCAAATTTACAAACTGAGACAACAATTTATAAACCAAAAAAAATTATTAAATAAGTTTTTATGACAGTTTTTTAAATTTTTGTAAATATAAATTAAAAACTGAAAATGAAATAGTGCCCAAACATGCTTCAGATGGTAAAAATATCATAAAATTAACAAATAATTAAATAAGTTACCGACGTAAGAAATGACTTATCAAAAGATTCTTAGGCTGTGTATAATTTGATTTTTAGAAATTTATTTTTAAAAATTAAAAATTAATTTGGTAAAGAAATAAAAAATAAAAAATAATTAACAAATGTCATAAAATTATAAATGTCGTTAAATTAATTTTTACGTTTTTTTCCAACTAATTATTTGTTAATTTTACGACATTTTTATTATCTGAGACCTGTTTGGTAATCATTTCGTTTTCAATTTTCAATTTATATTTATAAAAATTTTAAAAACCATCATAAAAACTTGTTTATAATTTTTTTTGGTTTATAAACTGTTGTCTCAGTTTGTAAATTTGAGAAAAAAACGTAATTTCAAAAAATGAGTTTACGTTGGTTTTTAAATAGAAATTTAAAAATTTTACTAAATTTTTTTTTTCAATTATTTTTTTTTCAATGAATTTTTTTTCCAACTAATACTAACCGAGGGGGCAGTTGGTAATGCTACTTTAAACTTTAGGGAGGGGATTGTAATTTTTAAAATGTGAAGGGTGTCAATGTAATTTACCCAATGAGGGCGAAATTGATATTTAAAAAAATTAAATTGTTGAGAGAGAATCTATAATGAAACTTTAAATCTCGGAGCAGAAGATGTAATTTCCAAAAGGTAAGAAAGGGAACTGTAATAAATATAAATCTCATGGGGTGTTAGTGTAATTTACCCTTGTCCTTTAAAGTATATGTAAAGGTTAAGAATAATATGTCATTTTAACTTAAAAGTTAACACCGTCAAATAATTACACTGACAATGGGAGTCAGTGTAATTTTTCAGATGTAAGGGAGAAAACTGTAATAAACATAAATTTCATGGGTGTCAGTGTAATTTACCTTATTTTTTTCTCTAACTTTTTAGTCAAAAAATTAAAAATTATATAAATCTTAGGAGACGTCAGTACAATTGAAAATTGAACCTCAAAAGAGGTTTAAGTCATTTAAAAAACCTGGAGGGAAGTTTCTGGAATTTCATTAAATCTTAAAGAAGATAAGTGTAATATACCCTCATTTTTTTTTTTATCAAAACTCTTACCAAAGACTAAAGATAATGCCAGTCCTAGATAAATGTGGGTCCTACATAGATATAGGCCTCAAACCTATGTTAATGTTTAATAAAAAAATTTGTATCCATAACATTGCCCCCCTCCCCCCTTTTTTTTTTTTTTTTTTTTTTTTTTTTTTTTTTTTTTTTTTTTTTTTTTGGCTCCGTTTAGCAAGAGTTTTTTTTGGTTATTTTAGTTATAAAAGATAAAATAGACTTTTTTAATCACAACAAATAAAATATTACATCCAACCTATATTCATTCACTATTTTCTCATAAAAAAAGTCAAAAAACCTTTTACAAACCAAATTTTTTAACCCAAATTAAAATAACTAAAAAAATCAAAAATTTAAAAAGTCAATCCACTTCCAAACGGAGGCTCTCTCTCTTAAGATCAGATGAGTTTTTGGTTATGAATTTGTATTTTCTTTCATTGGTTCATTTCTATTTGTATCCGTAAATTTGTTTTTTGTTTCATTGGTTCATTTCCATGGTTCATTACTATTTTTGAATCAACGACTTCAATTTTTTTCTCAAGTGGTTATGATAATAATAAGCAAAATCTTGTATGTAGTGCCACAAATGTAATATTTATAATATAATTTATAAAAATTTCGGGTACAGTTAAAATTCAAGTTTTTTGGGCGATTTCTTGATCATTTCTTATAAATGATATTGTTTGAGAACAGTCTCTTTTTTTTTTTTTTTTAAGTAATTTTTTGATTTTTTGGATAAAAATATGAGATAAAATAAATTAATATGTTTAGAAAGATTTTTTTAATTTTTTATCAAAAAATATGTAAAAAGTAAAGTAAATAAAAATAAATCTTTGACTTTTAGTATTTATTGATTTTTTCAATGACTTTTTAATTTTTAGGACAAATTACACAAATAGTCCCTATAGTTTGAGGCTTGTGTCACTTTGGTCCCTGACTTTTCAATTGTGACACATTTGACTCTGAATTTTGAATCTTGTTCCAAATATGGACAATTGAATATATAATTAGATTTTTTAAGAGTAAAATTGTCAATTTGATAAAATATAAACTAATTTGACAAAAATAAATGTCAAACAAATATTTTTGAATTTTAAAAAATTATTTCTACCTACTAAAAATAAAATTATGTAAAATTGATAAATCTTTTAGACATTTTTTTTTCCAAATTAATTTTTATCATATATTTGGATGATGATCATGTAAAATTAATTTTAAAAAATTAATTATGTAATTTTTATTAATTTTACATAATTTTATCATTGATGGATAAAAATAATTTTTTAAAAATTAAAAATATTTTTTTAACATTTATTTTTTTCAAATTAGTTTATATTTTATCAAATTGATAATTTTGCCCTTGAAAAATCTAATGATATTTTCAATTGTCCTTAGTTGGAACAAAATTCAAAATTCAAGGTCAAATGTGTTACAATTGAAAAGTCAGGGACCAAAGTAATACAAGTCCCAAATTATAGGGACTATTAGTGTAATTAATCCTAATTTTTATGCTAACATATTAACTCCCCAAACAATTCCTAAAAAGAATAGAAATTTTTTAAAATACGTGATTAAAAAAAAAAGTTGCAAGTAATTTATATTTAATTGAGAAGTAGGTGGCTCTGTTTGGTAGGGTTTATTTTTAGCTTATTTTAGCTTTTAGTTTAATTTAAGTTATTTTGATGTATTTGGTTCAACTTAACAATACAGCTTATAGCTTTTTGTAAGTCAAAAATCAACTTATTCTTTGAGTGGGGAAGGATAAGCTTAATTTATAAGTTAAAAATTAACTTATGTTTACAGTTATAAACTATAAGTTATTAGGTTATAAGTTATAATCACTTTTCTATAATTCTACCCAACGGAAAAAACTAGGGATAATAAGAAGTTGGGTACGAAAGGAAATTAACAGCATAATCAAATGTAATATTAAAAAAAGTTAATGCTACCCAATGTTATGCACCACACAATAATGACTTCCCGATGCCTGATTTAGGCATTCATCCATTTTGACGAGTGCTCTCGTTTGAGTAGCATTAGAGCATCTCCTGCTTATTGTTATATTACTATTATTATTGTTATAATTTGATAATGAATAGTATTATTTTGTCAAATTATAGTAATGGTGTTTCAATAGTCATTTATTATTTTGATAATTCTCAATCAACTTTTCTTCTAAGTTTGTAGGTGTTGTTTGGATATAAATTTTTTTGTGATTTTATTTTTTTGTCTTTTATGACCTTTTTTTTAACTATTTGTTAAAAAAAAATTATATATTTATATTATTCCTGACTAGACAAACATAAAAAATTAAAAAAATTAGAAAAAAAAATTAAATATAATTAAATTTGAAAAATTAAATTTAAAAAATTACTTGGTTTTTTACTGTTTCAATTCTGCTTTTTCAACTGAATTTAGAGCCACAAATATGATTATATTTGCTAATGTGACATGTTTGGCAATTGCTATTTTACTTGCTAAATTTGAGAACAGATATAACATATGTTATCTTTGACAAATAAAATAAAAAGCCATTCGAGACTCACTTTTTATCACTATTGTTAAATTATAGCTTTAACAAGTGTTTTGAGAGCTCCATTGAAGATGCTCTTACTTGTTAAAATATACAAAGTAATCAATAAAATAAATAATTTAGATTGTGAAAACAAAATTCGTGGTAGGTTTCATGTCTTTAATAGCTCCCTCTAGTCTGGATTATTAGAGGAAATCCTCCTCGTTAAAGTATATTTATGATTATTTACGTTAATTTCTTTTATTTTATGCATTAGCAAATTTTCTACCTTTAAAATTTATATCCCTACGTCCATAATGCATCGATTTTTGTATTTTGATATTTTTATCTCATCACAATATGCAACATAAATTTTTGAACCAAAAAAAATCTTATATTCTAGGTTAGCAAGTTGGAATAGTAAAGGATTTCATGTTGTATCTTGTTGTTATTCCATGTTGTAACTGCCTACCCATTCATAATGTGCCAAATGATTGTTGTTGAAAGGAGTTGGATTGCCTTCCGTCTAGCAATTGAATTGGAGGGGGCTGTTTGGATTTATGGGCGTGGTTTTAATGATTTGATAATTTATTTTGTTAGATAATTTATGTATATTATTTGTAAAAAAAATTAAGTTAATAATATAATTGTAACATATTCAATTTATTTCATTTGTCACTAAAAAACATAAATGACAATTGTGTTTTTAAAAATAAACCAATCATATTTTGTGAGAAAACACAATAAATTAAATAAATTACAATTATTGGATCGATCTAATTATTTTTTTGTAAATTATTATAGAAAATATCTAACAAAATGAACGATACAAATTATTAAAACAAGACCCATATTAAATCTCACAAGCCCAAACAATGTCCTCCAATCAAAAAAAGGAAGTATCCTATTTTTGTACTTTATAAAATTGTCATTACCCTAACTTGATAGCTTAGTTCTATTTTTTCAAAAATATTTTTCAGAAAATTTTATTTTCTTATTTTTCGTTTTTTTTGTTTTTTTGTTTACTGAATTGTTTTAATATTTTAAGCAATTTTTATTTTTATTTTTTAGACATACCTAACATCAATATACCTAAAAAGTAAAAAAATTGTGAAAAAAAACTTTTAAAAATTCATTAAATACCAAAAATACAAAAAAAAGAAAAGAAAAGAAAGAGAATTTAGTATATTTTTTGTATTTTTATGTATTTATTAATTTTTTAAAATATTTTTTCACAAATTTTTTACTTTTTAAATACATCTAAGTAATGTGCATCTAAAATAGTAAAAAAAATGTTCAAAATTTTAAAAATATTCACTAAAAGGGTTTGGTTATGGTGTGTAACTTACACCTTACACTTTATACCTTGCACTTACACCTTTTGTGAAAATTAAACCTTACACTTACACCTTTTTTGAGGTTGCACACCATATGCAACCCACTTACACCTTACACTTACACTTTATACTTATACTTATACCTTACACTTACACCTTTTGTGTAAGTGGCATATGGTGTGCACTTGCACACTTAAGAAAACTCCTCACTAAAATAAAAAAAACACAAAAACCAAAAAACTTAATCCAAAAAATTCAAACCAAACATTTTACAAGTTTAAACACATCATTAGTTAAACACATCATCAGTTGTCTCCTATAACTCTAATATAAAAGTGATGGATCCTATAATTTAAACCGAGCAATGCTGCAGACTACCAGTTGGGGCAGACCCCACCACTCCCACATATATGTGGGGGACAGGAAGAGGATGAAAAAAAAAAAAAAAACTCAATAAAATGGGGCCAATCAGCACCCAGTGGGGGTGCTTGGGGGTCCCCATTTTCCAATTTAAACCAGTAATTATTATTTTGGAACACCACTTAGATATGGTCTAGGAGATTGAATAATTTCTCCACATGGACTCACCTGATTTTAGGGGCATGAGAGTTTTGTTTAATCATAATACATCATATGATAATTAATAATATTTTTTTTATCAAACACTATTAAAAAATGTCACTAATTATTAATTTTTAACAACAATTTAAAAATTTTGTCACAAAAAATATATTTCAACAAGTCCTATTGAAAATAAGTTTTAATAAAATCGTCGTTAAAAATAATTTTTTATAACGATTATTTGCATATGTCGTTAAAAATTGAGAATTAATGATTTTTTTTTGTTACGGTTTTATAAATTGTCACTAAAACTTAAAATTAATGATATTTTTCTATGACAAATTTTTTAAACAGTCACTGAAGTTGAAAATTAGTGACTTTTTTGTGATATTTTTTTAAACTATCACTAAAACTTATAATAAGTGACATTTTTTGTGACAAAATTTTTAAATTGTTACTGAAAATTAACAATTAGTAACATTTTTTAATAGTGTTCGTAGAAAAATATCATTAATTATTGTAGAATCTATTGGACAATAAGTCCATTTATTAGGACTTACACATAAATCTTCCAAAACTATAAACTGAGTACATGACTTTTGAACTTAATTTTTTATTTTATTTTATTTTATTTTTTGAGAATTTTTTATTTATTTATGAGAATCGAAAAAGTATATTAAGAGTATTTCTAATGGCAAGCTATTGGAGTTGCTGTTGCCATACTTTGGCAGCTGCAGCATAGCAGTGTGATCCAATGGTAAGAAATAGCAGTAGCTAAATTTGAGAAATGCCAAAACTTGTGCTAAATTTGACACAAACTTTGATAGCTGTTATTTGTGTCATCATTTCTTCCCTTCATCTTCCTAACAAAACATCTCTCCCTCTCGCTCGCCATTTTTGCAAAAGAAACATAAAAACTGGTGTATTCAGTCAACCGAACAGTCGTCCGAACACACCAATTTCTATACCAAAATGATAGCTGAACCATTGGAGCACCATTGCTATTTTTCATCCATTTTCTACTATTCATTGTCATAATTTAACAATAATAATGCTATTATAGCATTTGCTATTAAAGATACTCTAAGATGCACATCAATAAGAGAATTAGCGAGATAAGCAAGGAGGGAAGAAAGGCAAATCTACAAAGTATCCAAACAAATGCCTAATTTTGAAACTTTTTAAAAGTGATTTTTAATTTATTTTAAGTCACATCACTTATCTTTTTACACGTTTTTTTTTTTTAAAAAATCAAAAAAAATTAATTGTTAATTAACTTTTCAAAACAATTCAAAAATAAATTAATCCCAATTTAAATTGACCCCATTAAGATTACTCAATCAAACATGCATCGGACAGCAGAATAGACCAAGTCATCCCTTGGAAAAGTTACAGAAAATTCATGGTTTACCTCTTTATACACACACAATTTATTACAAATGCTTACCAGTCAAACAGCCGTGTATCATGGCTCAGTCAATTTGTCAATTACCCCTCTCTCTCTCTCTCTCCTTTTCTTTGAACGGAGCAGAAATTCAAAGTGACAATATAGCAATGATGATGTTGCCCCATATCCAAAATATAGGGCAACATATATATATATATATATATGTATTCAGCTTCAACCACTCTAATATATATATATATATATGTAATTTTTTAAATAGTCGTTAAAAGTTAAAAATTAATAATTTTTTTGTGATATTCTTTTTAAGTTATCACTAAAATTTATAATAAATGATATTTTTTATGATAAAATTTTTAAATTATTACTAAAAATTAGTAATAAGTGACATTTTTTAATAGTATTTGATAAAAAATATCATTAATTATCGTAGAATCTATTAGACAATAAGTCCATCTATAAGAACTTACACATAAATCTTCCAAAACGATAAACTGAGTACATGACTTTTGAACTTAATTTTTCATTTTATTTATTTTATTTTTTTTGAGAATTTTTTATTTATTTATGAGAATCTAAAAAGTACATTAAGAGCATCTATAATGACAAGCCATTGGAGCTGCTGTTGTCATAATTTGACAACTGCAGCATAGTAGTGTGCTCCAATGACAAGAAATAACAGTAGCTAAATTTGAGAAATGTCAAAACTTGTGCCAAATTTGACACAAGTTTTGACAACTGTTATTTGTGTTAAATCATCAAGAAACACCTCATGTCTTTCCTTCATCTTCCCAACAAAATATCTCTTCCTCCCGCTCGCCATTTTTGCAAAAAAAACATAGAAACTGATATATTCAATTGATTGAACAGTCGTTTGAACACACTATTTTCTATGCCAAAATGACAGTTGAATCATTGGAGCACCATTGTTATTTTTCATCTATTTTCTACTATTCATTGTCATAATTTAATAATGATAATGCTACTATAACATTTGCTATTAAAGATACTCTAACATGCACATCAATAAGAGAATTAGCAAGATAAGCAAGGCGGGTAGAAATGCAAATCTACAAAGTATTCAAATTTTAATTTATTTTGAGTTACATCACTTCTCTATCTTTTTATATTTTTTTTTAATAACCAAAAATAATCTAAAAAATTAGCTGTTAATTAACTTTTTAAAAAAATTTAAAAATAAATTAATCCCAATTAAATTGACACTATTAAGATTAGTCAATCAAACATACATCGGACAGCAGTATAGACCAAGTCATCCCTTGGAAAAGTTACAGAAAATTCGTGGTTTACCTCTTTATACACACAATTTATTACAAATGCGTTAGTCTTTAGTCAAACAGCCGTGTACCAATTACCTCTCTCAGCCGTGATCAGTCAATTTGTCAATTACCCCTCTCTCCCTCTCTCTCTCTCTCTCTCTGAACGGAGCAGAAATTCAAAGTGACAATAGCAATGATGATGTTGCCCCATATCCAATATATACATATATATTCAGCTTCAATCACTCTCATATATATATATATATATATGTAATTTTTTGTATACCTCTGACCATATTTTATGTATTAATTCAAATCAAACCTTAAAAAATAATTGAATATAAAAAAAAAAAAACTCCTGAATTAAAATAAAATAAAAACAGAGAATCAGATTGTCATATTTTATGATTTTGCCAGTTTTTTGTTTGGGTTTTGATATGCAGCTCGAAATTCAGGGCACTAATGTCCCGAATTTCTATATAAGGTAAAAAAAAAAAAAAAAAACAAAGTTATCAAAACTGAAAATTAGTGCCATTAGTGCCAACAGTTTTAGTGCCACAAATCATTTTTCTTTTTGTTTAGTTGTCAAAAAATCAAACCAAAATAATTTATTCTTTATAGAAGACTGACTCTGTGTCTATCTGTTTGTCTGACTCTGTGTCTGTCTGTTTGTCTTACTCTCTCCCCGGGGGACTCATTATTATGTTTTAGAAAAATGATTTGTGGCACTAATAATGCAAAGGCTACATTTTTTTTTTTTTTTACAGAAACTAAGGGCGTGTTTGATTCACGGGATAAAGGGATGGACTATCTACTGTTTGAATTGTAATTCAAATAGTGTTTTTTTATCCGTCGTTTGATTTTATTTTAGTTTGTCGGACTCCATGTCCGGCCAGACTCCTTAGCCCCCATATGGGGGACTATTGTGTCCTGAGGGATATGGGATTGTTTTGAAGGGACTAATCACTGTTTGGATTAGATGATGAAATGACCATTTTGACCCTTTACTATTTAATTATGTATTATATTTAATAAAATTCAATAAAAATGTCTCAATTTAAAAATAAAAGAATTTTATTTAACTTTTTATTGATGTTTTATTTATTTAATTTTTTAAAATAATTTTTTATAAATATTTTATTGATGTTTTATTTTAAAATTTTGTTTATGTTTTATTTAATTTCATTATTTAAATTTAATAAATGTTTTATTTAATTTCATTTTTTGATTATTATTATTTTTAAAAACAAATTTATTTAAAATTTTAATTAAAAAATAATATATATTTTTATTGATATTTTATTTATATATTTATTTATTTTTTAAAAAATAAATTTATTTAATTGTGTAAAAAATAAAATAAAATAAATTTTTATTTAATCTAGCTAAAAATAATTAAAATATTAAAGATGTGTTTAATATTGCTATTACTTAGTAAACAATTAAAAAAGGGTAAAATAGTCATTTATTCATTTATCCTATCCAGTCCGTCCAACCAAACGTTGGATTCACTAAAAATAGTCATTTCTAGACATCTAATTCCATGAAAAAACAAACACAAGATACATATCCAATCCAACCAAATAGTCCGGGGAATTCACAGTCCAAGACTCAAGTCCGATGGATTCTAATCCCTCTTATCCAGTCTGTCCAATCAAACATACTCTAATTGACTCCTAAAATTAATTTGTAATCTATATTCATTTTAAATTATATAAGATTGGAATTTAAACCATACATTAGTACATATTCTACATAAATAGCTTTTCAGATTTAATTTTCCAATTCTATTTCTTTCCCTACATCAGTATTATACACAATATAATTGTGCCATCTACTGCATTGGATTATCTCTTCTTCTACGCTCCCATATTGGTTGATTGTGGATTGTCTAATTTGACCTAATTATTATGATATTTGAAAATTTTAATGCTTTCCTACTAATTCACGCGCACACACAAACAAGATAATTAAAAAAAAAATAATAATCCACTGTAAATAATGTACCAATGTACGGATAACAACCAAATTAAATTTTATACAAATATATTTTTTAAGGGCTTTGATAGAGACCCCCTCCAACCACCACCACCCCTACTACCCCACACGCACATGGCGGGTGATGATTAGAGGAGAAGGGGAAAAAAAAAAAATATGACCAATCAGATCAAGGGGGAGTCAAGGGGTAGGGAAAAAGGGAGATCTGGTTCTTTTTTCATTTTTTAATTATTAAAAGGAAAAAGACCTGGATCCCATTTTTTCCGACTCCCTTGACCCCCTCTCTCTCACATTGGTTAGATTTTCTTTTTCTTTATCTTTTTCTTTTTTCCCTTTCTCCTCTAATCACCACCCGCCATGTGTGTGTGTCTGTGGGGGTGGTGGGGATGGTGATTGGAGAGGGTCTCTATCAAAGTTCCCCCCTCTCTCTCTCTTATTTATTTGTTTTTTACATGATAAATTACAAATACATTCCTTGAAATTTACTTAAAATATGAATTGTATCTTATAATTTGAAAAACTACAAATACTCCCTTGTCACTATTTTTCATTTAACATAATTAATTAAAAAAATAAAATTTCTAAATAATCTCATATACAATAATAAAATTACCTGAATTATTAATTGAAATAAATATATAATATCATTTAAGCCTGTTAATTAATTTTATAATTTATTAATATAATAGGCCATTTGTTATAAAATTTAAAATTTTAAGCAACGAAATATAATTTTTAAAATTATAGAGAGTAATTATATTTTAAACATTTTTTTTTTTTTTTTTTGGGGTAATTTATCCTTTTATGGTGTTGAATGAATAAATGCCTTTGGTTGGGAAATGTTGATGCCCACAGTCCACCCTGTACCAACCAACTAATATATAAGAAAAAGTCTACTGACCCAGACTAAACCACGCAGATTTTGCCGGGTGGAGTATATAATATCCTAACATAATAGCTTTATAAATAAATTAAAATAAATATTATTCAATTAAGATTGAATCAATGAGAGACGTATGCATTAAGGAGCTTTTGTTGAATAAGTACGTCTGTGTTCATAATTATACAAACCCAGGAAAAAAACTTTTCTTTTTCTCTTTTCTTATTTATTTATTTTAATTTATTCAAATTTCAAAACAAACCTTCAAGACCTCTTCTAGTGACTGGGGACATGCGATGTATGGTTGCTTGATTTACCATGATTGTCATTTACTACCCATGAAACTGGTCTTTTGGAAATAATGGTAAAAAGTCAGTTTTTTAGTTTTAAAAATTTTTTAACTAAAAAAGTCAGTTTTTTTACTCAAAATAATCCATTTTTGCCAAAAAAAAAGTCATCAAAAAAGTCAAAAAGTTAACTTTTTACCAACTTTTCAAAACACCACATATTCAAAAAAATATTTACAAAAATACATTAATAGATCACAATTATTCTAAATGTGATTTAAATTGTACCAAATTTAAGGTTTCGTTTGGGATGTGCATTAGCTTTTTGACTTTTTGCCTATTTTTAGACTAGAGCTAAAAAGTCTCTTTTAGATTGGACTTTTTGGTTTTTTTTTTTTTAATTTTTGTAAGAAAAAAAAATAAAATGATTATAATTTGAATATGATATTTTGTCTTATTAAATTTTTAACCTATCTTATTTTTGTGTGACTATTTTAACCTTTTAATCCCTAAAATCAACATGCCAAACGAGAGCTAAATATACATTACACCATACACCTCGTTTCAAGATAAATTCGTGAAATTTGATTAATTTTCTTCAAACTTGGAAAAAAGATTAGTGTCATTGAAATTTATATGGTGTTTTTGAAAGTCAAGGCCACGAATGAAGGGTGGTTTTGGTATAGGTCAATTACATGGTAATTTCTTCTACAACTTCAAACTAGCTTTTTTCTTGTTCAACGAGGCCCAAGTCGCACGTTGTGGGTTTCAATCGACCGACCCTACCCATTTTTTTTAAGGGAAAATTAATACTAAAACATCTCTCTAATATTTTCTTTTATTAGGTTAGATCCCTTAATGAAATTTCTATTTAATCATATTAGAAAAATTTTAAAATTTTTTTGAGTGAAAATTAAAATTTCTCTGTGTCAATGCTGAAATTTCTCTGAGTCGGATAAAATTTTTCTGTGAAATCAAAGAAATTCTCCGTGTCAAAATCAAAATTTCTCTAAGTCGAATTTTCTCTATAAAAATATTGAAAGACCTTAACTACTGTGAAAATATTATATATCATTTATCTTATAAAATCTTAATATCAAAAATGTTAAAAAAAAATCACCATTTTCCAACACAAAATTTCAAAAAGCCAAGCCTCAACATCATTTTCTACATTTTTTTGGCTTCACTTTTTCTTTTTCTTTTTTTGCTCCCTTTTTTTTAAAACTTTTTTGACTTACCTTTCTACGAAATAAGTCTGTTTGATTTTAATTTTCTAAATATGGTCTTCTAAAAATTAAGTTTTTTGTTTTTTATATTTTTTATTTTTAGTTAATATTTTTAGAATTTTAAGCAATTTTTTTATTTTTTTAGATTTACCTTACTTAGATGTATCTAAATAATATTTTTAAAAATTAATAAATACATAAAATATAAAAAAATGCACTAAATTTTTCATTTTTTTTTTTATATTTTTGGTATTTAGTGATTTTTTTTTTTTAAATTCACCAATATTATATTTTTTAAGTGTATTTATATTAAGTGTGTCTACAAAATTTAAAAAATTACGTAAAATATTAAAAAAATTCATTCAAAACAATAGAATACAAAAAATAAAGAGCAAATTACAAAGATGGTCCCTATAGTTTACTCGTGATTTCATTTTGGTCCCTGTACTTCTAAATGTATCAATTTTACCCTTGCAATTTGATTTTTGGCTCGAAATGGTCCAATACTTAACAACCGTTAGACTTTTGGACAGAAACTCCCCGCGTGCCTTGCACACACAGGACTTGCACAGGCTCTATGTTTCATCATGTTTATCAATCAACAATTTTGACTTTCTTGACTGTTTTTGCAACAATTCAATTTGTTTTCTAATATCATCACTCAAATTCAACTCATTCAAAGGGAAAACATCCAAAAGCGTTGAAATTTCTTGATTGAGATCATGAAAATGGCCTGAAATAGAATGGTTGTGAAGCAACGATCGAGAATTCTTTCGTTGAAACGGTAAAGCCCTCCTCGGGAACGATGTGATGAGCTCCACCGAAACCAAAGCTAGGGTTTCGACCAAAGCCACCTCCGTCAGATCCACCAATGCCAAGAACGCCTCTACCGACGGCGACCTCCTCTTCCTCAGCGATGAAACTATTGCCGCCAACGCCATAACCAAATCTCCCCCCCTCTCTCTTTCTCTCTCTCTATATATATATTACAGTTTGAAACACTAGATCTCTTGAAATTTGTATCTCTATAAATAGATTTGTAACAAGTTGAGATTGATTAGCTGAGTCTGAAATGAGGATTCTAAGCAAATATATGAATTATTATGGAAAAAAGTTTGATACTGAATCACGCGTGATATGATGAAGAAGAAGAAGAAGAGGAAGAAGAAACGCGTAAGAAGAGAAATGGGTGGGAAGAAATCGTACCCTCACTAAAATAGCTTAAAGAAAAATTTAATAAAAATAGTACCCGGAGCTGTTTGTCAATTCAATAATAGTGAAAATTCTAAAGGCGAAATTGATAAAAATAAAAAATTAGAGAATCAAAAGTAATATGAAATGCATACTTTAAAGCTGCTAGTATATTTTTTTTGGGGAAGGATTTTTTTGGTTTTTTTTTTGTTTTTTTTCACTAAAAGACAAAAAGACAAATTGGTTACAAGACAAAAAAAAAAAAAAAAAAACAAATCCAAACAAAATATCACATAAAACCCCATAATTATTTCACTTTTTCTCTCACAAACATCACATTCAACCACAAAAAAATCAAACTATCTTCCCAAATACAAAAAAAAATTTCTCTAATAATATCTTATAACTAAAAAAACCTACAAAAAAACTCACTTCCCAAACAACCGCTAGGTGTGTGTATATTTTATCTTTGGTGTGTGAATTTCAGGACTATTTAGTTGGATTAGATATGTATCCCATATTTGGTGTCTGAAAATGATTATTTTCGTGAATCTAATGTTTGGTTGGATGGATAAACGTTCAAAATACTATTTTACCCTTCTAATTTATAATTTATATTTTTTATTTAATATATAATTTTAAATTTGCAATGTATAATTTATAATTTAACAACGCTAAAAAAAATTTAATTTAAAGGCCATAATTTTTAATTTATTATTTTCAATTAAATTAAATTTATAATTTATAATTTATATTTTTTATTTAATATATAATTTTAAATTAACAACACTAAAAAAAATAATTTTATTTAATATATAAATTTAATTTTTTAACAATACTAAAAAAATTTAATTTATAAAGCCATAATTTTTAATTTATTATTTTTAATTAAATTCAATTTATAATTTATATTTTTTATTTTTTATTTAATATATAAAAAGTACACGTAATCTTCTTCTTATCCATTGGTTGTTTCGTTTGGTGGTAACCCCAGTTATTGCATGATGAGCCATGTGAAGATGGCCAACCAACTATGAATGGCTGATTTCTTCCCTTACAAGTCCAGTGCGTGCAAGTAACGCGTGGAATTTTTGTTCAAAAGTTTAACGGCTGTTAACTATTGGATCATTTCAAGCCAAAAATCAAATTGCAGGGATAAAATTGATACATTTAGAAGTGCAAGGACCAAAACAAAATCACGAGTAAATTAGAGGGACCATTTCTATAATTTGCCCAAAAATAAAATAATAGAATTTTTTGAAAATTAAAATTAAACAAGCTGATTTTATTTATTTATTTATTTTAAATTTTATTGAACCCAACTGTTTGTTTATTTATTTAAAAATTGGAAAAAAGCCTTTTCAGGCCGCCACTGCTTTGTATAACAGAATGTGATAATATCATTAATTAACAATAAAAAATCTCATATTATATTGATAGTAAAAATTATAAAATAAGATTATTAACAAATAATGAATGTTCTAATAATTCTACTGATAAAAAAAAGTGACTTGTCTCCGATGGCGGAATCAAAAAACTAAATCAGAATGGACACTTTTTAATTACAATTTTAATTTTTTTTTTCCATAACTAACAATAAAAAGATAATAATAATTTTTGAATTAATATTAAGTACAAAAACTTAAATAAATTATTACAAGAGTATTTCACATAAAATTTTATAATTAATTTCGAGTAAAATCGAAAAAAAAAGTATTGCGTATAGCTAGTGTATCATGAACAATGTAAAAACAGTCATATATTTAAGTCTTAAAATAAATTATATAATGGTAAAATAAATCAAATTTTTACAAAATTTGAGTAAAAATTTTATATAATAGTGATATTATGTCATTATTGACATATGATATCACTAACTAATAGTAAAGCAACATATGAAGGGTGAACTTCACATGCAAATATAACTAACACTTTAATAATTTTTACATATATATAGTAAGATTAATTATATTTATATATAAATAATGATGCATATTACCTTTATATTGAAATTTTTTTTATAAAATTTTCATACATAAAAATATAATTTGTTGTAGTCACTTCATTTTCAATAAAACAATCACAATTGTTTTCATAAATTTAAAAATACCCTTGATATGTTATTCTAAATATTATTTTTGTTTAAAATTTTATTTATATACATATATATATATATATATATAAAAATAAAAAAAAAACCGGGGGAGGGGGGACGTGACCCCCTCTGCCCTATGTGGCTCTACCATTGCTTGTCTCTAGTCCCACTACTATCCAATTTTGGACTGAGAAGACTCAATTTTGATAATCTAATTTATTTACTTATAAAATAATTGTAAACCATTCTTTAAAAAAAATATATTATTTTTTAAATCCTACTTGTGATCTATTTTTTTTTATATAAAAAAAAAGCTAAATAAAAAAAATCAAAAATCTACAAAATAAAATAACTAAAAAAATAACAATATAAATGATAAAAAAAAAAAAGAGCTCATATTAGGCACAAGCTCAAAATTGAACTCTATAAGACTGGATAAAAATCAACTTTATTTCGATCAAAATATATATATATATATATATTTATAAACTTCTATTTATCAATAGTGTTGTGGATGTTTCTCAGACGGATGTGAGACAATCCCATTTTGGGTTCCTAAATAAGTCTCTAGTTGACTATATACTTCGAACGCCAAGAGACTTACATCGAAAGGAGTTTGTTGGAAAATGACTTTTGTATAATCTTAATTTTTTACTAACTTTGAGCATTAATTAAGGTAGGACCCAAGCGTTATTTTTAACGTTTCTAATTGGGTTCATGTTTAATGTCGCGTAGTGAATAAAACCGTGTATTTAGTTGTCCAAAACCATTTCTGGATGAATGAGAATTCAACGCACATTTTTGGGTTCGTGGAATGATTTTAGGTGGGTTTTTTCACATATTTGTGAAATGTGCTTGTCCTACATTAGAAATATGCTAGACCCATTAGACCCAAAACTAAAACCACACGCGCGCCGCCTCTGGTCAGTCGGCCTGGACTTGGGCGTGGGTGCGTGATGTAAGGTTGGTTTGGGCTTGTCCTGTTAGGGAAAATCGATAATTCCCACAAGTAAATCAATCAATGGAAATAAAAACTAATGCGGAAAAATTAAATCAGAAGCAACACAAAAATTTTTACGTGGTTCCCTCAATGTGAGGTACGTCCACGGGATCGAAATCCGATTCTACTATCAACCAAATAAGTTTCAAACGATTACAAACGAGACACTAATGGTCTCACAAAATCACCCTTAGGTGAATTCCAAATAATCACAAATAAACAAGAGGAAAGACCTCACCAAATAGATGAACCAAAATCTTCAGAATCAGAGTTAAAGAAGATCCAAAATAACGAACCAAACACCAACCGAAGATACCCCAAAAACCAAGCTTCAAAAACCAAAATTGAACCAATATATAAAATTTCGGCACTGTTACCGAAGTATGTAAGCCGCCGCACCTTTTTTTGTGTGTGTATGGAACAAAAATAATATATATATTAGATATATATATATTATTAAATCTTGGGTTTTGTAATCAAATCCTAATTGTATCCAAATTGAATTGTGCCTCCACAAATATAATATATAAAAATATATTATACTAAATCAAGCCAAATTAAAACTCTTTTTCCAAAATCAATTGGGTCCCACACTCCAATAAGGAGGTATACCCAACAATTCTCCCCCTACCGACTTAGGTGGAGACATCAACCATACCCGCCAAAGTTCGACACTTCAAATGTTTATCCATTGACAAAGTCTTAGTCAACATATCCGAAATATTATCATCCGTGTGAACCTTTTCGAGTTGTAACAATTTCGAGTCTAACACATCACGAATCCAATCGTATCTCACATCAATGTGTTTCGATCTCGAATGAAAAGTAGAATTTTTACTCAAGTGAATAGCACTTTGACTATCACAATAAAGCACATACTTTTCTTGCTTTAAACCCAACTCTTGCAAAAATTTCTTCAACCATAACTCTTCTTTGCAAGCTTCTGTAATGGTAATAAATTCAGCTTCGGTAGTTAAGAGAGCAACACATTTTTGTAATTTAGATTGCCATACCACAGCTTCCCCTGCAAAAGTCATCAAATACCCCGAAGTAGATTTCCTAGAATCAACATCACCGGCCATGTCAGAATCCGTGAACCCATCAAGTATCAGCTTACCATCTCCAAAACACAAACACACCTTCGAAGTCCCTCGAAGATACCTGAGAATCCATTTTACCGCTGCCCAATGTTCTTTACCCGGATTAGAGAGAAACCGACTCACCACACCAACGGCGTGAGTAATATCCGGCCTTGTACAAACCATGGCGTACATCAAAGAACCAACTGCTGAAGCATAAGGAACTTTCAACATCTCTTCTTTGTCTTTCTCACTTGTAGAACATTGATTCGAACTAAGTTTGAAGTGACCTGCAAGTGGACAACCAACTGGCTTTGCTTTATTCATGTTGAACCTCTCAAGAACTTTCTCAATGTAGCTTTCTTGAGACAACCAAATCAGTCCCTCTTTGCGATCACGAACAATTTTCATACTGTAGGCACCCCATTTTTGACCGCCCTCAAGACTTGGGCATTACTGATGGTTTGCTCGGTGTTGAGAGATGTGCAGGCCAAAGATTCAATTCCTTCGGTAAGAAGAGAGGCAAATCTTCCCAAACACTCTGTTTAAGGGTTTGGAGTTGAAGAAAAGAGGAGAGGAGGGGAGAAAATAGGTTGGAGAAGAAGTTCGCCATGAATCCGGGTAGGAGAGAATCGAGCAGCCCTCGCTGAATCGGGCTTATTCAATTGCATACTTGGAGTTAAGCTATGAGGCCACCATCGTTGGAAAGAAGACTTCCGGGGCTTCACTTTGTACTCAAGAATCTCCCAAAGCCAAGTCCGGGTGGAGGAGATATGTTGGGTTGAAGCAGGGGATCATCCCGGTTGGATCGAGTCTGCGCGACTTCACGGAAAAGGGCATAACTTTTTGCATAGGAGGAATTTTAATGCAAGGTTTGCGCCATTGGAAAGCTAACTTCCGGGGATTCGATTTGCATACCCACCGGCCATGTTTTGACCAAGGAATCATCCATCGGCACTCTATTTAGCCGACCGGCAGAAAAGAGTGCCGATCGGCACTTTATTTTGGACAATGATCGAACCTCCTGGCCGACCTGAACCCTTTGCACCCCCAAGCTCTTGCATACCACTGTGGCTACCGATGCACAGAATCAGATCCACGTGCATCCATGTGCCTATTTTGCACCCTTTTGGCCCTTATTTTGCACCCTTTGCTCATGGCTTCTTGAGGAAGCCTTGACCCTCTGTCTTGGCTTCCTCAAGAAGCCTTACCAGCTGTCCAAGCTTCCCTTACAAGCCTTGCACCCTTTGACCCTTTGAAACTTAGCCTCTAAGTCTTGTTTTGCTTGGCCTATATAAGGAAGCCCTCTCCTCCTTTGTCTAGGGTTAGAGGCTTGAACAAAAAACCAGCAGATATATATGTATATCTGATATATACATATATATCCCACCCACTCTCTCCATATCTCTCCCATCCAACCTCCAAAGTCCATTGTTCTTGAGCCATTCCTTCACCACCACCTAGCACCACCACCACCACTCCATTTCCAACGACTTGGGGCTGTTTTTCAGAGCTTAGGAGCACCTAAACTTGGATCAAAACCTGCTGGTTTGCTGGTCTTCAAGGGTAAGTCACTCTCTTCCATTTTCTTTCATTTTCTTGCTTCATTTCTTAGCCCTAGTTGCTTGCACATTTTGGCTCCGACCCAAACTTTAAATAGTCTTATTTTGGGGTCCTCTTCATGTTTGATTGAGGACCCCTTGCTGTTTGGTGATTGCATCTAGCACCTATCTCTTTACCCCCTTGTATGCCACTATTCTTGCATAGTATATTTGGCTGATGTGTGATCTGATTCAGAGCATGATGTAAGCTAAGAATAGGCTTATTTTGAGCCCTTCTTCAACATTGTTGAAGGGCTCAACATTGTTTGGATAATCCTTATGCTACTTGCTTTGAAATCCATGTCTTAGCCTCATTTTTGCATGGTTTGTTAGCCTTGTATGCTTACTGATTTTGGGGCTGTCATATACTACAAATATGATTATTTTGGGACTGTCTAGCTGCTGTCTTCATGCTCCATGTTCATATTATGCATGTTTGGCATAGCTATAGGCCATTTCGGAGGCCTAGTTTTGCATTTCGGGAGTGATTCCATACATCGGGTGTCATTTCGCCTTGTTTCGGGGCTGTTTTGCCCCTCATTTAACTACTGAAATTTGTATGTGTAGTATGCCATGCTTCATGTTTCATTAGAGTGCCATTTCATGCTTGTATGCCATCGCCTTGGTTTATGCGTCTGCAGCACGATCTCGAGGCATCCCATTTTCACCCATCGGCCTCTTATGTGAGTGTGGCTGAGGCTCTCATGTTAAGTATAAGTCCATTTTGTATCTTTTATGCTATTTCATGCTTGTATGCCCTCGCCTCGATTTGCGTGCCCATATGCACGCATTTCGAGGCATCTCTTTTTCATCTTATGGCCGCTGATTTTGGCATGCTTGTGAGCTATCCATGTTAGTTTAAGTCCATTGTTGCATGTTTGTTGCATACCATGCTTGTTGGTTTAGGTTGTGTGCCTAATACATGTTGCATGTTTGCATACTTGCCTTTATGCTCATATTGCATACTTAGCTCACATGTTTAGGTTGCATTTGGCATGCATACCTTGCCTCTTGAATCACCATGATAGAGGTTGGGCCTCTTGTTTGTTTGTGCTTGCATTCCATTCCATTGAAAGTTGCTAACTTGGCTTTCGGGCCATCATGCATTGAAATGCGGGATTGATGGCCCGGGGGTCGAGGGCCATGCTCCCTTGAGTCTATTGCATGATAGGGAGTGTGTCCGTGCATACATTTGTCCCAAAATTCCAATGCCATGCTCATTGCCTCATTCTTTGCCAAACTGCCTCCTCTGCAGGAATTTAGTGCCGACCGGCACTCTTTAGTGCCGACCGGCATTTTGTTGTTGGCCGGTGGACTCCATAGAAGCCGGTAGCCTCTGTCAGCAGCCGATGGAAACTTTCCCCAGCCGATGGTGTTCTGCAAGGCCCAAGGAAGGTGTCCTGGGACTTTGGGAATTTTTGGAAAGGCGGTATAAGAAGAACAGAGACAGTGGCAGCGGTGTGGGCTTTTCGGGCAAGTCGGATCGAGCATGCATCATTCGCGCATCCCGAGGCGAGGGGCTGTGGCCCCCTTTTATTTCACATTTATTTATTCAGTAATTAGAATTTGTAATAATTTATTCATTTATTCTTTGAACTGTATTATTATTTCGGTCCCTCCGAGTGAGGGCGAATTTGTAATAAGTGTGTGTGAGTGGGTGTATGTCTTCCAACCCCCATTTCTTTCTCCCTTTTATTTACCTGCTTATGATGGTAGATTAGGGCATATTTAAATTAGCATACCTTATGCAATGCATGTGTGCATCCATGCATTTGTTTACATGCACCGGGCTCGGTACATCATACAAACTGCATAGCAATTTTCCACTCCAATTTGAATACATGCTACTCGCGCATTTCACATGCCATGTTTAGGGTTAGCCGAGCCTACTCTAGATTGCATCTATGCCTGTGTTGCATTAGCCACTTAACATGAACTAGGTCATGCATATTTGCTAACCGGGTTATTGTTTTTGGCACGGAGTACGATGTAAGTTTTTGCGCTTTAGCATATCGCATGCGTGTGAATGTTTGCCATGACAGTATGATTGCCATGCGGCTAAATGCTTATGTGTTATAAACTGTTTGAATGCCTGTGGGTGGAGGTTGGATTGCGTGAGTTGGAACAACTCATTGAAATCCGTATTTTAGCCTACTTGCGAGTAGCAAAAACCAACACGTTTTTCGAGACAAAACGGATATGCAATGCTTGTTTCCAAATTAGGCAATCTAGTCTATACTTGTTTTGTCGCATAACATAGTAATTTTAGGCTAATAATTGGAACAAGAGCATGTAATGTTTTCAAAACGGATATCACGGTTAGTAGAGGCGGTCTTGACCGGCGAAAGGGGGTGCTCATAGCTGACCTTCCCCGATCGTACCCAAGCTCCCGAGCCAAGACCACTTTGGTGATGACGGACACGTGGCCTTCCGCACCGAGTCAGGGTTTCCTAAATTTCCCATTTTAAAATATTTAGGTGGCGACTCTGTATCTGGCAAAGCAGTCCATGTTTGGCACTACTTTTTCAAAATCTGTTTTTCTTCAAAACGATTTGCCGGATTTGGACTCTTTGGTTCAGATTTAGAACCGACACAAATTGAGTCCGAACTGTAGCCGAGGTCCCCCACGGACGTGTTACAGTTTCTGGCGACTCTGCTGGGGATTTTAGAGAGCTTGACTCGAACTCGTGATATCCTGTTTTGACTACACTTATGTGTTTCTTTGCATTGCATGTGCATTGGTGCGCCTAGGACACCGTGTTGGCCATCTGCTATTCCTGAGCGGTTTGCCGGAGGCTTGTCTTGTCAAGGCATGTCTATAAGGTTGACCGGCTATGCTCGCCAAGATATGGGAACACAAACCCCGGTTTTACCGGGGCACCCTTTTCGACCATTTGACCTAGTGCATAGTCGGAATCCATAGTGACCATTCCAAACTAGGACAGGTTGCTTACCTGATGTTAGGTTGTTTGAAACCGCTGCGTGCGTAGTGAAACCCTAGCTCCTGACAAAATAGGACAGGGAAACCCTACCCCAACATAGGGGTGTATTGGCTCTCATTTACCTGCTATGTGCTTTTAGAGTGTATCTCTACAGGGAATGCATATACCAGTTTGCAAGTCTGGGTACCCGGCCTACGGGCACCAGTATTAGTATTTTTGAGAATCAGTTATATCTGCGGGTATCAGATTCAGATTTGGGGCAGTGATTTGAGAACGATGATCGATAATAGAATCTGATCGTTCAGCTCCACTCGTATCTGTTTTGGTGAAGTTGAGCTGAGATGCTGTCTGTTTTTCCTTTTGCTAGGTAGTCTTGGAACCTTAGCTTCAGGAGGCTCCACTATCTTCCGGGTACATTGGATTTGTACTGATAGACTTTGTCGGGTCAGAGATTTTCAAAGGCGAGTAAAATGGCGGTCGAGCACGGATCAATTCAGAAGCATTAGATCGATGGTCCTTATCCCCCACCGATGAATTGTCGCCGAGGTCTCGGCCACCACAGGAATAGATATACCAGTCAGTCAGATGGATCAACAGAATACGTCAGGGGTGGAGGCAATGATGCGTCAGATGCAGGAAACTATGAAACTCATGCAGCAAGACGCTGTTCGCCAAACGGAATTCTCCAAACAGCAAGCTGCAATCATGGCTCAGCAGGCTGAGCTCATCACTGTTACAACAAAGAAAGCGGCGCGTCTGCTTCACAACAAGTTCCTCCCCCAGCAGGAGCTCCAGCACCTGGGGAGACGCCAAATGTCCAAAATGTCCAAGAGGATCTGAGACCTTCCATGGCGGCTCCGCCCGATTCTACCAAGAACTATCCAAGGCAGCCACGCCTATCAATGTACCGGACTCTCCCTTTGAGTTCGAAGTAGACCCCACAGCACTAAAGCTGAGTAAGTTGGAAAAAATGTTCAAGAGATCCCAGGGAGTCAAGACCATCCCTGACATCGAAGATGGATACACCGATGCAGCTGTGACGCTGCCCGACAGATTCAAGATGCCACATATCGATCGATTCGATGGCTCTGGAGACCCAATGGTGCACCTCCACCTATTTTCTGATATCCTGAGGCCAATGGGTTTGACCACAGCCCAGAAGCTGTCATTATTCGGCCGGACCTTGTCAAGTATAGCGGCTATCTGGTACGCAAAATTGGAGGATCCCGTCAAAAGGAACTGGGAGGAGATGGCTGAGGCCTTCGCTGCTCAATACTCCTATAATACTCAGATCGAGGTCACCACCCGTGATCTTGAGACAACCAGGCAAGAGCCAAATGAGAGCTTCTCCGACTTTGTGGCCCGCTGGAGGGCTAAGGCTTCGACAATGACCGTCAGGCCCGTTGATAAGGATCAGATCCGGATGGTTGTGCGCAACCTCCAGCCAAAACTCATGCAAAAGCTGATCGTCCTACCCCTTCCCACCTTCGCGGACTTGCACGAGATTGGGGTACAAATCGAGGATGCTATGAAACAGGGCCTCATTGAGCAGGAGAAGGAGCAGCCCAGGAGGGCGTTTACCCGCAGTTCGAATGCAACCGCCAATGGTGATGCAGCTGCAAGATTTTCAGATATGGGCATGGTTGCCACCACCCCGAGAGCAGCCACCCCCTTTGTTGGTGCATCCACTTCAAACCCCCGAACTTCAGACTATCTGCCCCGAGGCAAGAGGGTTTTCACCCCACTCTACATGTCTTTGTCTAAAGCTCTAGGGGTCCTACTCAGGAAAGGACATCTGAAACCGTTAGAACAACGACCCCTACCCGATCCTCTCCCTGCAAATCATGACCGGCTAAATCAGTGCCTTCCATCAACAAACCGGTCATGACACCGACAGCGTCCGTCTCCGCCATGAGATACAAAATTTGATTGACAACAAGGTCATCGTCGCACACCAGAAAGTCTATCATCGATCGGTGAACTTGGGGACAAGATGAGTATGTGATCAGGGGATGGACCACCTGCGAGCGGCACTTAGTTTACTCCAGATGTGGCGTATGGCAGGCACCGTTTTGAGCATTTGTGAATACTGATTTTTGTACATTCGGACTTGGGTATTGGGTCGGTTTTGTTGTGTTATTTTGAGTCTGTCTCTTTGTCTTGAGTCATTCTTTTTGTTTCGGGTCTGTCTTGTCATATTAAGTCAGTCCTATTGTATAGGAGTCGGGTGATTCTGGGAATGTTACCTCGGACACCCCTTTTTCAGTTTGTGTTTGTCTTTTTTGCTTTCTTTTGAGTCTGTTTCTGCCTTGGAGCCAGTTATGCCAACAGATCTGAATGGAACAGCAGTGATTTTCACACTCTTGTGTCTGCTTCTGCCGTGTGCCAGTTGTGCCAGAAATTCTAAATGAGATGGCAGTATTTGACTAGAAGCTATGTCTTTTCTGTGCCTTGAAGTCATTGCATTGGCCTAAGTTTTTCAAAACTTTTTCAAACACTGTGGTGAAAACGAAGAGGAAGGAATTCCTTGGGATTTGCAAAAATTTGATCAATTGAGAGAAAGAGAGGCGTGCTAAGCCCTTAATGAATGAAATCATGCTTGTTAGTGTGAGTACTAAGAAGGACCCTAGCTTTGATCCAGATTGGTTCCACACCATCTTCAGCGCGAGCGATTCGTCGCCTTCTTAAAAACTTTCAAAAAATGTTTTGCGCAGTCCTGCGAAGACTTGTGTGGAATCGCTCTTGAGATTGTGCAGCTTAGGATCGCTCTCAGCCTCAAGATTCAATCCCTTTGCCCTCGAAAAACTTTGACCTTGGGTTCAGAGTATTCAACGATCAACCATCAAGAAAGGCCTGTGTGGCCAGATTTGAAGCAACCCTCGAACAAGAGGCACCAAAGTCAGACCAAGAAGATCAGATCTCATCAGAAGAAGCTTGCAAAGTTAGATCAGAAGCACCCCTCGAACTAGGGGCAAAAAATATCCGATGTGCTCGAAGAGCTAAAGGTGGATTTTTCTGCAAATCAATACAACAGCCACTCTCCTGGATACAGAGGGCTTCAATCTCAAAACCATTTGGCATGGACTTGTTACACTTTTACCCTTTGAGAGGCTCGCTGGGCCGAAAACCCGAAAGGGTGACCCAGGCAAAAGTTAGAGCGAAGAAAAGAATGAAGAAAAAGAAAAAAGAACAAAAATGCAAAGATACAAAAAAAATGCAAAAAGAAAAGAAAAGAAAAATGCAAAAAAGAAGAAGAAAAAGGATCGAAAAGAATAAAAAAAAAAAGAGAAAAGAAAAAAAGAACAAAGCTCGCAAGGTCGAAAACCTGCAATAGGCACCTTGGCAAAAGTTAGAGCATAAAAAGGAGAGGTTAAATACCCGAGTGTACCTTAACCCCGAACTACGTAAGGCTTGATTCCCATCTTTGGGATACGTTGGCAACTTCATTCTGAAGTCCAGCCCTAAAAACAATTCAAATTCGATTGTGTCCATGCGATGGTTCTGGCCATCTTTGTCTTCTCTGTATCTAAGAGTCTGGTTGTGTTCGTCGCTCTGAGGACTGATCACAATACGCTGCGGTGCCATTTAGACAAGGGGCAACTTTCCGTTGCCATTCAATGCACTGCGGTGTCATTTCAAACAAGGGGCAACTTTCCGTTGCCATGTAGTGTCCTTCAGACAAGGGGCAATTTTCCATTGCTATGGGTCCGAGGTTGTGCATCTCAAAGAGTTGGTTCCCTGCTTGTTGAGCGGTGGCCGTTTGCAAAAACAGTTTTTGAGAATTTTTACCGAGGTTGACTATTCTCTCAAAAATCATTCCATTTTTCCAAAACTGGCCCATTTTCTTGGACCCAAAAAAAAAAGGAAAATTTTCAGTGCTCATAGCCTGACTTGCATGATTTTAAATCAGAAAATCGAACAAGCATGTTAATCTAACTTTCATGTTGGTCAAAATTGTTTTAAAACAAAAAATGGTCGAAATGATGAACTAGGGGCACAGTTGAGTCAGGCTTCCTGTCTTTCCCCCATTTTCAACATACCTGCCAGAAGAGGGCACAACTGAAGTCAACAACAAAGGGGTGAAAGCTCTCTCGTCCTCCAGGCAGCGAGATATCAAGCCATGCGCGAAGCATAAATTGGAATGGGGCGAGATGTTCCACTTCCTCATCTGGACAGATCTAACCACATCCAAACTCCCCAGCAAGGCATTATCAACCGATGTTAGCTACAGATTTGCTACACACCCAGTTGTGGCACAACCTCTCTGTGGGAAAGTTCACTACTGTATGCAGAAGAAAAAGAATCTAGCAGAATGCTAGGGGCAAGAGCCCGCAACTTCTGTCTATCCACCAACCGCTCTGGGGAGGGATAAAAAATGAGAGATTAAAGAATAGAGAGATGTGCGTTGAGAGAAAAAGTGAGGAAAGGGCTTTTTCAGAAAAACAGAGCTTGAGGGCCGAGTGATGTGAGAATCACAAATGAGAAAGGGTGGGAAGTAATACCCGGTGAAACAGGCTCCCTGTGCACATTTGAGTCTTGTGTTTTGTTTTGTCTGTTTCGATTCTTGTTTTGAGTCGTTTCGAGTGTCAATAGATGTGTTTAGGTTATTTACCTTTGTTTTTGTTTGTTGAGTCTTTTTCGCTGTGTTCAGTCATAGGCTCAATACCCGGTTAAGAACTCATTTCTTAATTTAAAAAAAAAAGAAGAAATCAAATCATCTTGTGCTCAGAGTGCCGTGCCATTCTCTACATTTGTGCAAAACAGATTCGTTCTTTCATAAAACTGCAGGGCCCACCCCCGATAAGTGTGAACAGTAAAACCAGGACCTATTTGAAGCTATGTGGTTCCGGACTGCAAAGTAAAAGCAAAAGAGGAAAACGTCGGGTATCTGAGTTTGTTTTAACTTCAGTAAGTTCCGAGACTACATCCCGTGTATACCTCTTCAGGCCTTGCCAATGCTCCGAAGTATGAGTGTACCTCTACCTCAAACTCAAGTGTAAGCCTGCTTCAAGTCAGAATGGCAATTAAAGCAGCAGCAGATGTTATCTCTCTCTAATATGAACAGGGTGTGCCCGTTCTTGAGCTGAATGTGTTGCAAACCCCTCCGAAAGGTAAATCGGAGGTCGCGTTGTTATCTGGTCTCGTTAAGGCTTGTATACCCTTATTCGGCATTTTGTTTCAACTATGCGTTGTCACGCACATTCCACTTGCATTGTTATGCATCCTTCCACTTGCATTGTTATGCACCCACTTCACTTGCATTGTGATGCACGTTCCAATCGCATTGTTATGCACACTCTTCTTCCGAAACACTGGGATACGTCCCTAAGTTTCTTTTCCTTTTCCGAAACACCGGGATACGTCCCCACGTTTCTCTCTCTTCTTTTGCAACACCGGGATACGTCCCTATGTTCCTCTTTTCTCCGAAACACCGGGATACGTCCCTATGTTTCTGCTTCTTTTCTAACCTCTGGGATACGTCCCTACGTTTCTTTCTCCTTTCCAAAACACCGGGATACGTCCTTGCGTTTCTCTCTCTTTTCGAAACACCGGGATACGTCCCTACGTTTCTCCTCTCCTTGCGAAACATCAGGATACGTCCCTACGTTTCTCCCTTCTTTCTGAAACACCGGGATACATCCCTAAGTTTCTCCTTCTTCCCAAAACACCGGGATGCGTCCTTATGGTTCTTATACCTTTCGAAACACTGGGATACGTCCCTATGTTTCTCTCTCTTTCTGAAACACCGGGATACGTCCCTATGTTTCTCATTCCTTGCGGAACACCGGGATACGTCCCTATGTTTCTCCTTCTTTTCTAATCTTTGGGATACGTCCCTAATCTTTGGGATACGTCCCTAATCTTTGGGATACGTCCCTAATCCTTGGGATTTGTCCCTAACCTTTGGGATACGTCCCTAACCTTTGGGATACGTCCCTAATCTCTGGGATACGTCCCTAACCTCTGGGATACGTCCCTAGTCTCTGGGATACGTCCCTAACATCTGGGATACGTCCCTAATCTTTGGGATACGTCCCTAACCTCTGGGATACGTCCCTAGTCTCTGGGATACGTCCCTAACATCTGGGATACGTCCCTAACCTCTCGGGATCGTCCCACGTTTCTCCTCTTCGGTTAAAAGCGTTATATCGTTCCAATGCTCATACCATTCCAAACACCGGGATATGTCCTTTGTTTCTCTCTTTGTTCCTTCCTCACATGATTGCGGCATGTTTGGAATTGCTTACCTCCGCCACGAGTCCAGCGTGGTTGGAATTTGTCACCCTTTTGCATCAATTCTACTCTCTTTTGCATCGCATCTATTATCTATTACATGAAATGTAGTTAGAACTGTATTCACTTGCTTAAAATGTTGCATTTATTTGGCATAATTGCTTCATTACAGCTCTCTTTGCATGATCATAAGTTATGCACTTGCATTGTGCATCACTATGCATCTTGCCCTTGAACTACGCTGGTTTGATTCCTTGCAAAGGGATACGTAGGCAGCCTGCGGGCACAACCATTTATCTATTTATATTTTGTCTGTTTGTCCAAGTCTTCGGCCTTGTCAAAAATGGGTCATCTCTGGGCTTTGACATTCACTCCCGTCATTGTTATGACTTTCGAGTTCTGTCAAAGAGGGGCAACTGTAGACACCCCATTTTTGACCGCCCTCAAGACTTGGGCATTACTGATGGTTTGCTCGGTGTTGAGAGATGTGCAGGCCACAGATTCAATTCCTTCGGCAAGAAGAGAGGCAAATCTTCCCAAACACTCTGTTTAAGGGTTTGGAGTTGAAGAAAAGAGGAGAGGAGGGGAGAAAATAGGTTGGAGAAGAAGTTCGCCATGAATCCGGGTAGGAGAGAATCGAGCAGCCCTCGCTGAATCGGGCTTATTCAATTGCATACTTGGAGTTAAGCTATGAGGCCACCATCGTTGGAAAGAAGACTTCCGGGGCTTCACTTTGTACTCAAGAATCTCCCAAAGCCAAGTCCGGGTGGAGGAGATATGTTGGGTTGAAGCAGGGGATCATCCCGGTTGGATCGAGTCTGTGCGACTTCACGGAAAAGGGCATAACTTTTTGCATAGGAAGAATTTTAATGCAAGGTTTACGCCATTGGAAAGCTAACTTCCGGGGCTTCGATTTGCATACCCACCGGCCATGTTTTGACCAAGGAATCATCCATCGACACTCTATTTAGCCGACCGGCACTTTATTTTGGACAATGATCGAACCTCCTGGCCGACCTGAACCCTTTGCACCCCCCAAGCCTGCTGCATACCAGCTGTGCCAGCTGGGATGCACAGAATCAGATCCACGTGCATCCATGTGCCTATTTTGCACCCTTTTGGCCCTTATTTTGCACCCTTTGCTCATGGCTTCTTGAGGAAGCCTTGACCCTTTGTCTTGGCTTCCTCAAGAAGCCTTACCAGCTGTCCAAGCTTCCCTTACAAGCCTTGCACCCTTTGACCCTTTGAAACTTAGCCTCTAAGTCTTGTTTTGCTTGGCCTATATAAGGAAGCCCTCTCCTCCTTTGTCTAGGGTTAGAGGCTTGAACAAAAAACCAGCAGATATATATGTATATCTGATATATACATATATATCCCACCCCCTCTCTCCATATCTCTCCCATCCAACCTCCAAAGTCCATTGTTCTTGAGCCATTCCTTCACCACCACCTAGCACCACCACCACCACTCCATTTCCAACGACTTGGGGCTGTTTTGCAGAGCTTAGGAGCACCTAAACTTGGATCAAAACCTTTGGTTTCTTTGGTCTTCAAGGGTAAGTCACTCTCTTCCCTTTTCTTTCATTTTCTTGCTTCATTTCTTAGCCCTAGTTTCTTGCACATTTTGGCTCCGACCCAAACTTCAAATAGTCTTATTTTGGGGTCCTCTTCATGTTTGATTGAGGACCCCTTGCTGTTTGGTGATTGCATCTAGCACCTATCTCTTTACCCCCTTGTATGCCACTATTCTTGCATAGTATATTTGGCTGATGTGTGATCTGATTCAGAGCATGATGTAAGCTAAGAATAGGCTTATTTTGAGCCCTTCTTCAACATTGTTGAAGGGCTCAACATTGTTTGGATAATCCTTATGCTACTTGCTTTGAAATCCATGTCTTAGCCTCATTTTTGCATGGTTTGTTAGCCTTGTATGCTTACTGATTTTGGGGCTGTCATATACTACAAATATGATTATTTTGGGACTGTCTAGATGCTGTCTTCATGCTCCATGTTCATATTATGCATGTTTGGCATAGCTATAGGCCATTTCGGAGGCCTAGTTTTGCATTTCGGGAGTGATTCCATGCATCGGGTGTCATTTCGCCTTGTTTCAGGGCTGTTTTGCCCCTCATTTAACTACTGAAATTTGTATGTGTAGTATGCCATGCTTCATGTTTCATTAGAGTGCCATTTCATGCTTGTATGCCATCGCCTTGGTTTGCGTGCCCGTGTGCACGCATCTCGAGGCATCCCATTTTCACCCATCGGCCTCTTATGTGAGTGTGGCTGAGGCTCTCATGTTAAGTATAAGTCCATTTTGTATCTTTTATGCTATTTCATGCTTGTATGCCCTCGCCTCGATTTGCGTGCCCGTATGCACGCATTTCGAGGCATCTCTTTTTCATCTTATGGCTGCTGATTTTGGCATGCTTGTGAGCTATCCATGTTAGTTTAAGTCCATTGTTGCATGTTTGTTGCATGCCATGCTTGTTGGTTTAGGTTGTGTGCCTAATACATGTTGCATGTTTGCATACTTGCCTTTATGCTCATATTGCATACTTAGCTCACATGTTTAGGTTGCATTTGGCATGCATACCTTGCCTCTTGAATCACCATGATAGAGGTTGGGCCTCTTGTTTGTTTGTGCTTGCATTCCATTCCATTGAAAGTTGCTAACTTGGCTTTCGGGCCATCATGCATTGAAATGCGGGATTGATGGCCCGGGGGTCGAGGGCCATGCTCCCTTGAGTCTATTGCATGATAGGGAATGTGTCCGTGCATACATTTGTCCCAAAATTCCAATGCCATGCTCTCTTGTCTCATTCTTTATCAAAAGCCTCTCTGAGAATTTAGTGCCGACCGGCATTTTGTTGTTGGCCGGTGGACTCCATAGAAGCCGGTAGCCTCTGTCAGCAGCCGATGGAAACTTTCCCCAGCCGATGGTGTTCTGCAAGGCCCAAGGAAGGTGTCCTGGGACTTTGGGAATTTTTGGAAAGGCAGGGCAGTAAGAACAGAGACAGCAGTGGTGCGGTGTGGGCTTTTCGGGCAAGTCGGATCGAGCATGCATCATTCGCGCATCCCGAGGCGAGGGGCTGTGGCCCCCTTTTATTTCACATTTATTTATTCAGTAATTAGAATTTGTAATAATTTATTCATTTATTCTTTGGACTGTATTATTATTTCGGTCCCTCCGAGTGAGGGCGAATTTGTAATAAGTGTGTGTGAGTGGGTGTATGTCTTCCAACCCCCATTTCTTTCTCCCTTTATTTACCTGCTTATGATGGTAGATTAGGGCATATTTAAATTAGCATACCTTATGCAATGCATGTGTGCATCCATGCATTTGTTTACATGCACCGGGCTCGGTACATCATACAAACTGCATAGCAATTTTCCACTCCAATTTGAATACGTGCTACTCGCGCATTTCACATGCCATGTTTAGGGTTAGCCGAGCCTACTCTAGATTGCATCTATGCCTGTGTTGCATTAGCCACTTAACATGAACTAGGTCATCCGGGTTATTGTTTTTGGCACGGAGTACGATGTAAGTTTTTGCGCTTTAGCATATCGCATGCGTGTGAATGTTTGCCATGACAGTATGATTGCCATGCGGCTAAATGCTTATGTGTTATAAACTGTTTGAATGCCTGTGGGTGGAGGTTGGATTGCGTGAGTTGGAACAACTCATTGAAATCCGTATTTTAGCCTACTTGCGAGTAGCAAAAACCAACACGTTTTTCGAGACAAAACGGATATGCAATGCTTGTTTCCAAATTAGGCAATCTAGTCTATACTTGTTTGCTGTGCGCATAACATAGTAATTTTAGGCTAATAATTGGAACAAGAGCATGTAATGTTTTCAAAAACGGATATCACGGTTAGTAGAGGTCGGTCTTCGGACCGGGCGAAAGGGGGTGCTCATAGCTGACCTTCCCCGATCGTACCCAAGCTCCCGAGCCAAGACCACTTTGGTGATGACGGACACGTGGCCTTCCGCACCGAGTCAGGGTTTCCTAAATTTCCCATTTTAAAATATTTAGGTGGCGACTCTGTATCTGGCAAAGCAGTCCATATTTGGCACTACTTTTTCAAAATCTGTTTTTCTTCAAAACGATTTGCCGGATTTGGACTATTTGGTTCAGATTTAGAACCGACACAAATTGAGTCCGAACTGTAGCCGAGGTCCCCCGCGGACGTGTTACACATACCAAGTATTTGCTTTGCCGGTCCCAAATCTTTCATAGCAAAAGATTTGCTCAACTCCAACTTCAACTTGTTAATCATGGTAGAATCTTGACCCACAATTAACATGTCATCAACATAAAGCAAAAGAATAATAAATTTACCATCCGAAATTTTTTTCACAAACACACAATGGTCCGAAGTGGTTTTAGAAAAACCATTATTCATCATGAAAGAGTCAAATTTTTTGTACCATTGCCGTGGAGCTTGCTTGAGGCCATACAAACTTTTCTTCAATTTGCAAACAAATTTCTCTTTCCCTTTCTCTACAAAACCTTCCGGTTGCTCCATGTAAATTTCTTCTTCAAGATCACCATGAAGAAATGCGGTCTTCACATCAAGTTGCTCAACTTCAAGGTTCATACTTGCAGCCATGCCAAGTACAACCCGAATAGAAGACATCTTTACAACCGGTGAGAAAATCTCGTCAAAGTCAATACCTTTCTTTTGCCCAAAGCCTTTCACAACAAGACGTGCTTTGTACCTCAGATTCTTTCTATCATTCTTCAATTTGAAGACCCACTTATTTTTTAGAATTTTCCTCCCTTTAGGCAACTTCACTAAATCATAAGTTTGGTTTTCAAGCAAGAAATTCATCTCCTCTTCCATGGCCTTTTTTCAATCATCTTTCTTTGCATGCTCAATTGCTTCTTGGTAGCTCTCCGGCTCCCCTTGATCGGAAATCAACACAAATTCATTGGGAGGATACTTTCTTGAAGGTTGTCGGTCCCTTGTAGATTTTCTTAACTCAAGTTGTCGTGGCGGTTCTTGAGTTGGATGCTCTTCCTCAATTTCTGGCTCAACTTCATTAGGATTAGCATCATTCTCCACTTCTTCAATAGGTGGCTGCACATCTCCCATATTTTCATCATCAACTAAAGGTGAAGGAGATGGATCCATGTCAATGAGATCACTAGTTTTTGGCTCCGGTTGATCACCTTTACCAAGGTCTTCAATTGTTTGGTCTTCAAGAAACACAACATCATGGCTTCGAATGACTTTCTTGTCGACCGGATCCCATAATCTATACCCGAATTCATCACGCCTATAGCCAAGAAAAATATATTATCTTGACTTACTATCAAGCTTGGACCTCTCATCCTTTGGAATGTGAACAAAAGCTCGGCAACCAAACACTCTCAAGTGCTCATAAGACACATCTTTGCCAGTCCAAACTCTTTCAGGAACATCACCATTCAAAGGATAGCAAGGAGATAAATTGATCACGTCAACCGCTGTACTCATTGCCTCACCCCAAAAGGATCTTGGCAATTTAGCTTGTGAAAGCAAACACCTTGTTCTTTCCACAATGGTGCGGTTCATCCTCTCGGCAACGCCATTTTGTTGAGGAGTCTTTTTAACTGTCTTTTGGTGCCGAATACCTTGGCTGCGACAATACTTATCAAATGGCCCAGTGTATTCACCACCATTGTCTGATCGGATACACTTCAATTTCTGCCTTGTTTCTCTTTCAACCATGGCCTGAAAATGCTTAAATACTTCTAGAACTTGATCTTTAGTTTTTAGTAGAAAAACCCAAACTTTCCTTGAATAATCATCAATGAAAGTAACAAAATAAAGTGCATCACCATGTGTTCTAACTTTTAAAGGACCACAAACATCCGAATAAATCAACTCCAAAACATTTTCTTTTCTAGAAGCAACATTTTTATGAAAAGAAACTCTATGTTGTTTACCCGCCAAACAATGAACACAAGTTTTAAGATGTGTACCTTTCAAACCGGGTAGAAGCTCTTTCTTGAACAAAACTTGCAACCCCTTTTCACTCATGTGCCCAAGTCGCTTATGCCATAATTCAGTAGAAGTGTCATCTTCAAGTGCATTGATAACACCTTTAAAAATTTTTCCTTGCATCGAATAAAGTGTATGAGTCTTCTTACACTTAGCCACCACCAAAGAACTCTTTGTGAGCTTCCATATTTATCACCAAATTTGTTGTTGAAGCCTTCATCATCTAGTTTCCCAGTAGAGATCAAATTGAGGCGAATGTTGGGAACATGCCTCACATCTTTAAGCAACAATTTGCAGCCCAAATTTGTTTCCAAGCAAACATCACCCATGCCGATAATCTTAGACAAACCTTCATTACCCATTCGAACAGAACCATAATCTCCTGCTGTGTAGGTAGTGAAGAAATCAACTCGAGAAGTCACATGAAAAGAAGCACCAGAATCAATCACCCAACTGCTCTCTTGGCCCACAAAATTGATACAATCATCTTCACAAACGACCATGAGATCATCGGTAGTAACTGCCGTTGTGTCTTCTTACTTCTTATCCACACTTTTGTCACGCCTTTTCTCCTTGTTCTTGAGCTTTCGGCATTCCCGCTTCATGTGCCCTTTCTCATGGCAATAATAACACTCAACGTCTTTCTTTGAAAGAGAACCATCTCTTGACTTGTCACGGCTTTAATCACGACCATGAGGAGTCTTACTTCTCCCCCTTGTTTTGCTTCGGCCTCTCACAAAAAATGCTTCCGAATGAGAGGAACCGGCTGATTTTCTTCTAGTTTCTTCATTCAATAAACTACTAGTGACTTGGCCTATTGTGACAACTTCATCGGGTGCCGAATTACTAACTGTCACAACCAAAGTCTCCCAACTTTCGGGTAAGGAACTAAGTAGTGTCAAAGCCTGCAACTCATCATCAAAAATAATTTTCATAGAAGCAAGTTGGTTAACAATACTCTTTATTTCTTTAGATGTTCCGGAATAGGGCTGCCCTCTTTATATTTTAAATTAACCAACTTACGAAATAGAAAGGCTTTATTTATGGCTGATTTTCTATCATAAAGACTCTAATTTTTTTTTCCATAAATCATGTGCCGAAGTTTTAGTAGCAATATGATGAAACACACTGTCATCAATCCATTGACGGATAACACTAACGGCTTTTCGATTAAGCCTCTTCCACTCATCATCTTTCATATCAGCAGGTTTGCCACTATCACCCTCAATGGGTCCATACAAGTCTTTACAAAATAATAGGTCCTCCATTTTAGTTTTCCAAGTTACCCAATTACTTCCATTGAAGCTAGACATGCGACCCACATACCCCTCCATTGATTTACACAAATAAATAAACCCAAATAAACCGTAAGCTCTGATACCAGTTGTTAGGGAAAATTGATGATTCCCACAAGTAAATCAATCAATGGGAATAAAAACTAATGCGGAAAAATTAAATCAGAAGCAACACAAGAATTTTTACGTGGTTCCCTCAATGTGAGGTACGTCCACGGGATCAAAATCCGATTCCACTATCAACCAAATAAATTCCAAACGATTACAAACGAGACACTAATGGTCTCACAAAATCACCCTTAGGTGAAATCCAAATAATCTCAAATAAATAAGAGGAAAGACCTCACCAAATAGATGAACCAAAATCTTCAGAATCAGAGTTGAAGAAGATGCAAAATAACGAACCAAACACCAACCGAAGATGCCCCAAAAACCAAGCTTCAAAAACCAAAATTGAACCAATATATAAAACTTCGGCACTGTTACCGAAGTATGTAAGCCGCCGCACCTTTTTTTGTGTGTGTATGGAACAAAAATAATATATATTAGATATATATATATTATTAGATCTTGGGTTTTGTAATCAAACCCTAATTGTATCCAAATTGAATTGGGCTTCTGCAAATATAATATATAAAAATATATTATACTAAATCAAGCCAAATTAAAACTCTTTTTTCAAAACCAATTGGGTCCCACACTCTAATAAGGAGGTACACCCAATATGTCCGACCCAATACTTATCTTTTTGAGCCAAAAACATTTGTAATTTATTTATTTATTTTTAATTTTGGTTTCAAAATTCAAAATAAATTAGTCCAAATTTTTTTGCTTCACCCAAACAAATCCTACCCCACCCGAACAGGTCTGAACCTGTTGAATCCTTTCCGGACAAATCTGGAACTATCCAAACAGTTCAAATAGAATTCCTATATGTTGAAATATGTCCGAACAGTTGCCTATCTGTTGGCACCTGTTCGAACAGCAACCAAACTGCCTATATAAAGGTTGCTTCAAGCAACTCATTTCATTCAATTTTTTCCTTAGAATTTTGTCCTTCTTCTTCTGTTCTTCCTGTGGTCTTGCATCTGCTTCTGCATTTATATTTTAGGAAGAAAAAGAGAGAGTTACAACAGAGTTTTGGTTTGCCGGGCTTGGATTTGTAGTGCTGCAAATTTAAGTGTTAGTCGTTGCATCCTGGGAAGTAGACGCCGATAAACTCAAAGCACCGGAGCGAGGACGAAATCTACTTTAAAGAGATTGTGTCCAACACAAGTGTCGACATTAATTTCTGTAAGCGTTTAATTTGGAAAATAATTTTATATAATTATTTTTTGAATTATTTTATTTTATTGTTTATTTAATTTATACATTTAATTTACATACACACACCTCTGTGGGGTTAATAATCTTAAAGTAGATTTATATTTATTTTTATTTTTATTTTTTTGTTGGACAAACGAATATTTTGTTTCAGGAAATTAAATAGTAGTAATATACTATTTAATAATTTTTTTGATAACATAGTAGTAATATACTGTTTATCATTGAAATTTTGTTACAAAATATTATTTTATATATTTTGTGTGTAAATTATTTTTTGTATAAAATTGTGATTGGTACATTTTTTTTTATTTCGTCAAAAATATGACACCTAATAGTACGGAAACTGTTATTACACTGACCCCTACACCTATTGTGCTAGTGATGACTCCGGCAGTATTGGTAAATCATGAGGAGAAGTTAGAAAAATTCAATGGCAATAATTTTAAAAGATGGCAACAAAAAATGATGTTTTATCTTACGACATTGAATTTGGCTCGCTTCACTCATGAAAAGGCACTAGCACTGAACAAGGGAGAAACTGACCGGAAAGTGGTTGCCACAGTCGATGCATGGAAACATGGTGATTTTCTGTGTCGAAATTAAATCCTCAATGGGTTGACAATGCACTGTACAATGTTTATAGTGTCAAAAGCGCTGCTAAAGAGCTGTGGGAATTTGTAGATCATAAGTATAAGACAGAGGATGCTGGTACAAAGAAATTTGTTATTGGCCGTTTTCTAAATTTTAAAATAATGGATTCCAAGACAGTTATTAGCTAGGTTCAAGATCTCCAATTAATTCTCCATGACATATATGCAGAAGGGATGGTTCTCAGTGAATCTTTCCAGGTTGTGGCAATCATTGAAAAATTGTCACAATTTTGGAAAGAATTCAAGAATTATTTAAAGTATAAGCGCAAGGAGATGAAATTGGAGGAACTGATTGTGTGACTTAGAATTAAGGAGGACAACCGTGGTTCCAACAAGAAGTCAGGAAACCATGTCATGCAACCTAAAGCAAATGTTGTGGAACATGAACAAGGGTCAAAGTTCAATAACAAGAAGCAGAAGCATGATAACAATGGTCCCAAACAAGGATCCACTAGTAAAATCAACAAAGGGATCAACAACGGGTTCAACAAGAGATTCAAAGGAAAGTGTTTTGTGTGAGGCAAAGATGGACATTGTGCTAAGGATTGTCACGTTCGCAAGGACGGAGAAAGTTCGAGCAAAAAGCCAGCACAAGCCAACATAGCCGAGGATTTTTATCTTTTTGATGGAGTGGTAGACATCAATTTTGCTGCAGTAATCTCTGAAGCAAACTTGGTAGGCAATCCCAAGGAGTAGTGGGTGGATACTAGAGCAATCCGCCATATCTGTGCAGATAAGAAGATGATCATAACCTACAAAGTAGTAAAAAGTGGGGAACAACTTTTTATTGAAAACTCCTCCACTTCAACTGTAAAAGGACAAGGAAAGATTGTGCTGAAGATGAACTTGGGGAAAGAACTCACTCTTACCAATGTACTTCATGTACCAGAGATTCACAAGAATTTGATTTCTGGGTCATTGTTGATCAAGAATGGGTTGAAATTAGTCTTTGAATCTAACAATGTTGTACTCTCCAAGAATGGAATGTATATGGGGCAAGGATACATGAGTGATGGGCTTTTTAAGCTCAATATAATAACTGTTGTACCTAATTTGGCTTTTAATAATAAGAACACATCTTTTGTTTATATTGCTGAGCCTTCTTTCTTATGGCATGGTAGATTATGACATGTTAATTTTAATTCTTTGCATAGACTTGTGGGTTTAGAATGTTTATCAAACTTAGAATTTGATTCTAATCATAAATGTGAGATTTGTGTTAAGGCAAAACTCACTAAGGTATCATTTAATAAAGTTGAAAGAAGTACTGAACCTCTAAGTTTAATTCATACAGATATCTGTGATTTAAAATTTATTCAAACTAGAGGAGGTAAGAAGTACTTTATTACTTTTATTGATGATTGTACTCGATATTGCTATGTTTACTTATTGAGAAGTGAAGATGAAGCCGTAGAAGCTTTTAGGTAATATAAACTTGAGGTTGAAAATTAGCTTGGCAAAATTATAAAGATAGTGAGGAGTGACAGAGGTGGTGAGTATGATGCACCATTTGGAGAATTTTGTTCTGAACATGGTATCATTCACCAAACCACTGTACCCTATTCTCCGTACTCAAATGGAGTTGCTAAGAGAAAGAATCGAACTCTTAAAGAGATGATAAATGCCATGTCGATTAGTTTAGGGTTACCTCAGAACTTGTAGGGGGAGGCGATTTTGTTTGCTAACTTTATCCTTAACAGGGTACCCCACAAGAAACTGAATCAAACACCTTATGAATTACGGAATGGTCGACGACCTACCTACAATTACCTCAAAATGTGGGGGTGTTTGGCTAAGGTGGCAATCCCTTGTCCCAAAACGACTAAGATAGGACTAAAAACTGTTGATTGTGTGTTTATTGGTTATGCAAATAATAGTACTGCATATAGATTTTTAGTTCATAGATTTGAAAATCCGGATATGTATGTAAACACTATTATTGAGTCAAGGAATACGTAGTTTTTTGAACACGTTTTTCCTTGCAAGGAAACTGATGAGAAAAGTTCAAATAAAAGAACTTTTGATACTGCTATGGGTAACGGTGAAGATCATAATGATAATAAAGCATATGAACCTAGACATAGCAAGAGGGCTAGGATCTCTAAATCATTTGGTCTAAATTTTCTGACATACCTGTTAGAAAATGAGCCTCAAAATTTCAAGGAAGCAATGTTAAGTCCTAAAGCTCCATTATGGAAAGAGACTATGAATAGTGAAATTGAATCAATACTACAAAATCACACCTGGGAACTGGTGGATCTTCCACTAGGGTGTAAACCTCTTGGATATAAGTGGATATTCAAGAGAAAAATGAAAGTAGATGGTTCAATAGATAAATAGAAGGCTAGGCTTGTTGTTAAGGGATACAAGCAGAAGGAAAGCCTTGATTATGTTGACACCTATTCACCAGTGAGAAGAATAATATCTATTCGCATGTTGATTGCAATTGCAGCTTTGTATAATCTGGAAATACATCAAATGGATGTTAAAAAAACTTTTTTCAATAGCGAGTTAGATGAAGAAATCTATATGGACAACCGGAAGAGTTTAAAGTTCCCAACCAAGAGAAAAAGGTTTATAAACTTGTCAAATCCCTTTATGGATTAAAACAAGCTCTGAAACAATAGTATGAAAAATTTGATAACGCTATGCTTTCGGATGGTTTTAAAATAAACGAATGTGACAAATGCGTCTATATTAAAAATACAGACAAACGCTATATCTTTATGTGGATGACATGCTCATTATTGGAAGCAATAATGACATGTTAAATCCACAAAGAAAATGTTGAACAAAAAGTTTGACATGAAAGATTTGGGAGTAACAAATGTAATTCTAGGAATAAAGATTACTAGAACATCTCAAGGATATGCTTTATCTCAGTCTCACTATGTTGAGAAGATTTTGGAGAAATTTGGAAAGTATGACGACCGTCCTGCTAAAACACATGTTGACATTAGTCCTCATTTGTCAAAAAATACAGGTGCAGGCATATCACAATTAGAACACTCTCAGATAATCGGAAGCTTGATGTACTTAATAAATTGCACTAGGCCAAATATAGCTTATGTTGTAAGCAAATTGAGTAAGTACGCAAGTAATCCAGGATCCGATCATTAGAAAGCAATAATTAGGGTACTTAGGTATCTAAGACATACCCAGAATTATGGTTTACATTATACCAAATATCCAGCAGTACTTGAGGGGTACAATGATGCAAATTGGATATCAGATACTAAAGACTCAAAATCCACTAGTGGATACGTCTTTACCCCGGGAGGTGTTACAGTCTCTTGGAAATCCTCCAAGCAAACATGCATAGCAAGTTCAATAATGGAATTTGAGTTTATCGCATTAAATAAAACAGGAGAAGAAGCAGAATGGCTTCGTAATTTCTTAGAAGACATTCCAATGTGGCCTAAATCTGTGCCAGCTATATGCATACATTGTGATATTGAAACAGCAATAGGACGGGCGCAAAGTCATATGTATAACGGTAAGTCACGACACATTCGTCGAAACATAATATTGTTAGGCATTTGCTCTCACATGGAATAATTTTTATAGAATATGCAAAGTCAAAGGAGAATATTGCGGATCTATTGACTAAAGGGCTAGCCAGAGAACAAGTTTACTATTTATTGAGGAGAATGGGATTAAAGCCTATTACTTAAAAGTCACCAAAATGGCAACCCAACCTAGTTGACTGGAGATCCCAAGATCTAGGTTCAAAGGGACAATCGAATTATGGATGACGTCACGTATCATTAAGGAAGTTTACTCCTACCCATTTCTATGATAAGAAGAGTGATACCTGTAACGTTAGTAGGATAAGCTTTGTTTTTAATGATTCTTATAGCTTGGACATCCAAGTGGGATATGGCAGGATACTCTTAATAAGAAATTACCTATATGAATGTGAACTGGGCCGATTCTGTGAGAATTGAAAAGGCTAACCTCTAGAGCACTCATGAATTACCAAGCATTGTTCAAGGCCATAATGAACATAACCATAAGAACTAAACTGTATATGTGGATACACTATGTGTAGTTTATTATCTTGGCTTACACAAACAGCTGAACAGTTCAAGGCATCGCGTCCACTGGTTAGCCAGTAAGTCCGATAGGCTTTCACTAGAGGAGGTTTAAAGCCAAAAGCTACCTATCTCAATGTGGTGTATCTTCTTAATGTGCTTTTTCTTTGTCTGCATCTTGTTACATGTCCATTCTCGTGAATTCCATTTATGTGGGGGATTATTGGAAAATGGCTTTTGTATAACCTTATTTTTTGCTAACTTTGAACATTAATTAAGGTGGGACCCAAGTGTTATTTTTAACGTTTCTAATTGGATTCATGTTTAATGTCGCGTAGTGAATAAAATCGTGTATTTGGTTGCCCAAAACCATTTCCGAATGAATGAGAATTCAACGCGCGTTTTCGGGTTCGTGGAATGGTTGTAGGTGGGTTGCTTACACATTTATGAAATGCGCTTGTCCCACATTGGAAAGGCTTAAGGTTTTGAATGAGCTTATATACCTTAGCTTGGGATACTTGGGATAGGTCCTAAGGGGTACCCTAGTTTGTGGAAGAGTGAGGTTATGGGTGAAGTGGGCTAGACCCATTGAACCCAAAACTAAAACCGCGCACGCGCCGTCGTCGCCGCTGCCACCGTCCGTCCAGTCAATCGGGCGGATTGGCCTGGGCATGGGTATGGACGCGTGGTGTGAGGTTAGGTTGGGCTTGTACAGCCCAATACTTATCTTTTTAGGCCAAAAACATTTGTAATTTATTTATTTATTTTTAATTTTGGTTTCAACATTCAAAATAAATTGATCCAAAATTTTTTCCTTCACCCAAACAGATTCTAACCCACCCGAATAGGTTTGAACTTGTTGAATCCTTCCTGGACAGATATGGAACTGTCCAAACAGTTCAAATAGATTTCCTATCTGTTGAAATCTGTCCGAATAGTTGCCTATCTGTTAGCACCTGTTCGAACATCCACTAATCTGCCTATATAAAGGTTACTTCCAACAATTCATTTTATTCAATTTTTTCCTTAGAATTTCGTCATTTTTCTTCTATTCTTCCTGTGCTTTTGCATCTGTTTCTGTATTTATATTTTAGGAAAAAAAAGAAAGAGTTACAACAGAGTTTTGGTTTGCCAGGCTTGGATTTGTAGTACTGCAAATTTAAGTGTTAGTCATTGCATCTTGGGAAGTAGACGCCGGTAAACTCGAAGTACCGGAGTGAAGGCGAAATCGACTTTAAGGAGATTGTGTCCAATACAAGTCTCGACATTAATTTCTGTAAGCGTTTAATTTGAAAAATAATTTTATATAATTATTTTTTGAATTATTTTATTTTATTGTTTATTTAATTTATACGTTTAATTTACACACACACACACACACACACACCTCTGTAGGGTTAACAGTTCCTATAGATGGCGCCAAATGAAACTACCAACCTCACATCACTAGTACAATATTGTCCGCAATGTAGTAAGTTCCCAGTTGACTGGATTCGAACGCTAAGGGCCTCACATCGGAGGGAGTTCCCACAGACGGCGCCAAATGAAGCTGTCAATTCAACTCCACTAGCACAATATTGTTCGTTTTGGTTGGAGCCTCACGGTTTTGTTCTTCTTTAAAATTGGCCTTATGCTAGTTAGGAGGAGTTAGTCAACTTATTAAGTAGGTTGTGGATGTCTCTCAGACTGATATGGGACAAATCCATTTCAGACTCCCACAACTATATTACCATTAAAATATTTATTCCAAATTTAATTATAGTAATACTACCAAAAAAACTAATAATAATAAAATTTTCAAATTTTCAATAGTGATTCCACAGCTACTATTTTAGCTATACATCACTAATTTACAATTTTTAATAAATTTATAAGAATTTTTTTCGTCCAGTTGTGATTTGATTATCCTTGTTAGAGGAAAATCCTATTGATTAAATGGATTGATTGAAGATCCTTGATTATTGATTGATTGAAGATCCTTGATTACAACATAAGTTTAGCTTCCTTCCTAGTTTAGCTTCTTTGTATATAATTTCATAGTTTAGCTCCTCAGTATAAAAAGGACTTTGTATCTTTGTAAAGAATATATAACATTGATAAAGAATTTTCTCCTAAAGTTGACATGGTATCAGAACAATGAAAATTATAGCTCTAATATCTTATTTCTTTAATCACCCTCTTTTCTTTTTCATCAAAATTGGACATAGCTTTTGATTTTTTTGAAGCCCTCAAATTTTTTTTTTTTTTTTTTTTTTATCAACCTATTATAGGAGATGACAGTGCCTTTTCCAGTCACAAACTCAAAGAAGGGCTTGACCTATCAAGCCGTTATTACTTCCATCACTCGAATACTTCCGCTACCAAGCTTTGCTCATAACTACTAGATGGAAAAAATTGGGCAACATGGAGTAGATCCATTGAAATTGCTCTTTCTGTTTAGAACAAATTAGGCTTTGTTATTGAAAAATTCAAAAAGCTTTCCAAGTCTACCAATCCAGATGAGTTTGACCTATGAGAAAAGACCAACCATATGCTGATCTCATGGTTTTCTCATTCAGTTTCACTAAATTTAATTCCGGGTGTGCTTTCTCCCACAACTTAACACGTTTGGGAGGATTTTGAAGCCCGTTTTGCTCAAGATAATCTACCCTGAATATTTCAAATCAAACGTTCCATTGGATTACCTGTTTAGGGAACCATATCAGTTGCAAACTACTACACAAAGCTCCGTGGATTTTGGGATGAGTTAGACTGTTATTGACCTCTTTCCACATGCAACTGTTGTCAATGTGGTGAAGGTAGTAAAAGGAATTCATATCATAATGAGGATTGTTTCATGCATTTTCTCATGGGGCTCAACGATACTTACAATTCCATTCGAGGCCAAATACAACTTCTAAAGCCAATACCTGATATTCGAGAAGCTTACAACATGGTGATCCAAAACAAGAAACAATAATTCACTCATTGAAAATTTCTCAGTTGCAGCGGCTGTGCGATTTTCTAAAGGCTCTAATTCGAACAACAAATTCTCTGGTAACTCATCTTTTTTGCCTTCCAATTCCAATATTGAAGGATTATTTTGCAGATATTGCAAAAAGGATTGAAAATTGTTATAAGTTGCATGGATTTCCACTTGGGCACCCACGGCATGATCCCAATTTTAAATCAAAAGGCAATCATTCAGGACACCATAATCAGCAACATGGTGCCTGATCCAATCCTATTGTTACGCATGCCGTATCTCCCGATGGTTCCACCCCGTCTCTCCCAGGGCTTTTTACTGAATAGTATCAACAGTTGACCGCGACCATGGAAAATGCGCTACACTTATCCAAAGGTAATAATGATGTTTATGCAAATGTCACAGGTTCGTATAATCATCCCTCTATTAATTCTATGTCCTTGAATTTCTGAATTTTAGACAATATGATTCTTCTTCATTTGTTAATTCTCATCCACCTCACACACCTTGTGTTAATTTACCCACTGGTTCCACCGTACCCATCAATTCTGCTGGCACACTCTTCTTCAACAAAGATGTTGTTTTAAAAGATGTTTTTCATTTGCCTCATTTTCGATTAAATCTTTTGTTTTCCAGTAACATTACCAAATCCTTAAACTGTTGCGTGATTTTGTTTCCAGATTTCTGTGTTTTGCAGGACTTGGCTATGGGGAGGCTGATTGGTTGGGGTAAGGAAAGTGGCGGCCTCTATTATATGTCCCTAGATCGCATATTGCCTACTACTTGCCATACTACTTGCCATACTACTCATCTCAATGCTACCTGGCACCATCGCCTTGGCCACCCATCACCTGCCTATCTGCATCTCATTTCTAAGTCAAATTCTAATATTTATGTTCCTTTTGAAAAATTTTGTAATATTTGTCCTCTGGCCAAACAAACTAGATTACAATTTCCATAAAGTTCTATTTCTTCTACCTTCCCTTTTCAATTAATTCATTGTGATATTTGGGGTCCACATAGACATCAAACACATTCCGGTGCACTTTATTTTTTAATCATTGTGGATGATTTTACTCGTTGTACATTGTTATTTCTTATGTCTCATAAATTTGATGCTCCTCTATTACTTAAATCTTTTTTCACCTTTGTTCACAACCAATTTAACACACACATTAAAATATTTTAAAGCGACAATGGTAGTGAATTTCTTTCTCTACGATCATTTTTTACAACCCAAGGTGTTGAATTTTAGCGCTCTTGCGTCTCCACTCCACAACAAAATGGAGTTGTAGAGCGTAAGCACGGTCATATCTTGCAAGTTGCTCATGCTCTTCTTTCCAGTCTAATCTGCCCATTCATTTTTGGGTTGACAGTGTTACCACAACTGTTTATTTAATCAATCGCTTGCCTACTTGACTCATTTCTTTCATTACACCTTTTGAGCGCTTGTATGGTCATCCATCTACGTATGACAATCTTCGTGTTTTTGGGTGTCTATGTTATGCTACTATTGTCCAATATGTTTCTAAACTCGCTCCTCGAGCTAGGCATTGCATTTGTTTAGGCTATCCTATTGGATAGAAGGGTTACAAACTGTTAGATCTAGATTTCCACCAAATTTTTGTTAGTAGGGATATCTGTTTTCATGAACATATTTTTCCCTATCAAGGGACTTCTTCTCCGCTACACCACACTTTTATCCAATTCTATTGATTCACTTACCCCCGATATACCAACCCCTCCACCAGCTTTAATCTATCCCTTCACCAATTTCGTAATCGATTCCTCATCCGATCAGTCTACCAATACTCCACAAATCATTCAACCGCTTACAGTACCAGACTCACTCCCTTCTACTACTACTTCCACCCCAACCAATGCTCTTCGTCACTCAACCAAACCTTGCAGCCAACTTGCGTGGCATGCTGATTATCAAATACACTTTGCCCATACTACTTCTTCACTATCATTCCCATGTCGAACCCAAGGTACAAGGCACCCTCTCTCTAATTCTCTCTCTTATTCATGTCTTTCTCCTGCTCATTATTCTTTTCTTACTTTTATTTCTGGTTGTCTTGAGCCTATTAACTATGATCAGGCAATTCTTGACCCGAAATGGATGGATGTTATGTATGCTGAACTTGATGCCCTTGCTCGCAATAATACTTGGTCACTTGTTTCTTTACCTGTTGGTCACCACCCCATTGGCTACAAATGGGTTTACAAGATCAAATACAACTTTGACAGGTCTATTGAACGTTACATGGCTTACTTCGCTGCTAAAGGCTACACTCAAATTAAAGGAGGTGATTATTTGGAGACTTCCTCTCCTACTGCCAAGCTCACCACTGTACGCTGTCTCTTAGAGGTGGTTGGTTCCCGCAATTGGATCCTTCATCAAATAGATGTTCATAATGCCTTTCTACAAGGCGACCTTGATGAGGTTGTCTATATGGCCATTCTTTATGGTGTTCGCTGATAGGAAGAGAATATGGTATGTCGGCTCAATAAGGCATTATATGGTTTAAAACAAGCTTCCTGTAATTAGTTTCCAAATTTTCTTATGCTATTCAAAAGGCAAGCTTCACTCAATCAAAGGCTGACTATTCTCTATGTACCAAATCCAAAGGTAACACATTCACTACAGTACTTATTTATGTGCATGACATTCTTATCACCGGCAATAATGAATTGGTAATCAAGTCTCTCAAAGACTTCCTTTTCCAATAATTTCATATCAAAGATCTTGGCAATCGAAAATATTTTCTTGGCATTGAAGTCTCTCGGTCCAAAAAGGGAATTTTCATTTCTCTACGAAAATATGCATTGGATATTCTGATGTGGAATTATTAGGATCTCGTCCTAATTCTTTCCTAATGGAGGCATATTTGAAATTGAATCCTGATGATGGTAATCCATCACATGATCCAACCAAGTACAGAAGATTGGTTAGGAGATTGATTTACCTAACAGTAACAAGGCCAAATTTGGTATACTCTGTGCAAATCCTAAGTCAATTTATGCAGAATCCTCAAAAACCACATTGGGAAGTTGCTCTAAGAGTTTTACGTTTCATTAAAGGGAATCCTGGTCAAGGATTATTCTTTCCTTCTTTCAATAATCCTACATTAAAGGCTTATTGTGATTCAGATTGGGCGGATTGTGAGACAACTCGACGGTCAATTGCAGGATTTTGTGTATTTTTGGGCAATTCTTTGATTTCCAATAAATCAAAGAAACAAACCAATGTGGCTCGTTCTTTCACTGAAGCTGAATATCGAGCCATGACAGCATCATGTTTGGAAATTACATGGATATGGCACATTTTGAAAGATCTCAAAGTTCCACAAAGTCAACCAGCATCTTTATTTTGTGACAACCAGACAACTCTCCACATTGCAAAAAATCTTGTCTTTCACGAACGCACAAAACATATAGAGATTGATTGTCACATTGTTCGTGAAAAATTGCAAGCCGGAGTAATTATACCATCCAATGTTTAGTCAAGATCTCAACTTGCAGACATTATCACCAAACCTTTGGGAAAGGAACAATTTCAACATTTAAGTGGCAAGTTGGGACCTCATGATTTTCACTCTCCAACTTGAGAGGGAGTATTAGAGGAAATTTTGTTGATTAAATTGATTGATTGAAGATCCTTGATTACAGCGTAGGAATATTTTCTAAGTTTAGCTTCTTTCCTAATTTAACTTCTTTCTACATAATTTCTTACTTTAGCTCCTTAGTATAAAAAGAACTCTGTATCTTTGTAAAGAATATATAATATTGATAAAAGATTTTCTTCATATTTTTTTTTTCTCCTAAAGTTGACAATCCTTGTCATGAACACTAACATCATTAGCAATGGGTACTTCAACATCTGTACCCGCTCTTGCATGGAACTCGTTTGACGATATTTTTTTAATTAAAAAAAATTGTAAAAAAGAAAATGTCACATTATACATATTAATAATTTTTTTTTGATCTCATAACTATTTATTTAATTAATAAATTATTTTTTTTCACCTCACTGTAATGTTGCTTGCAATTTTTTTGTGGAGCACAAACTTCATAGTCCATTAGTGGCACATGCAATGCCTTGCTTCGGAAACAAAAGAATAGAAAATAAAACAACCATAAATGATTAAACATGAAACAACATTTCATATATTTTCCGCCATACATGCAACATGAAGCACCAAAGTCCCAATATATTTTAAGGGTTTGGCTTTGGTCCAGTTCAAGATTGGATTGAACTGTACTGTTGGGCCCGTGAAAGTCACTACGGGTCTCATTTTGATAATCCGAACTGTTATTGTGTTGAACTCGTCAAATACTATATACCGGTGAAAATCACAATGATTGGATATCGATAGTTATGTGATCAAATCAGTTTTGTATAAAAAAATAGACAGTGAACAAATTAACGGTTGACAAAAAAATATTTTGATCACATAGCTATCGGTATCTGATCAATGTGATTTTTTACAAACATATAATACTCGACAAGTTCTGCATATTGAACGGTTCAGATTATCAAAATGAGACCCGTAATGGACCTCCATAAGCCGAACCGCACAATCCAGTCTGATCTTAGACTGGACCAAAGCCAAACCCTTATTTTAATACTAATGCCCGAGCGCAGGGCCGGCCTTGGGATGGGATAAGACAAATCAGTCCGGTGCCTTGATCTCCCAAATTAGACTCCTTTGAAAAGTTGATTATTTTAGTTAATTTTTTTGACTATTTTAACTTGATTAAAAAAATTATATTAAAAAGTTTAATTTTTTTAATCGATTTGATAATTATAAAAATATATATATATAATTTAAATGTGACATTTTATTTTATTAAATATTTTAACTTATTTTATCTTTATTAATTATTTTAACCTCTAACTCTCTTTCAAATAGGGCCATTATACTAAAAGTTCAAATGGATCCATTTGTTTTTTACGCCCCGCGCACTTGGGACTCAAAATATGTCTAATTTAAATTCATAAATTTTAATTTTTATTATATCTTAATATGAATTTACTAATAAATATAACACATATTAAACCTTAAAATAAATATTTTTCTCTCATAGTACACCAGTTATTCCTATTTAAATTTTTGTATCTTTTTTACTAAGAGATCAAAGTTATTTCTTCTTCTTCTTCTTCCTCCTCCTCCTCCCTCCAAAACTCCATTTCACCCTACCAAAACTCACCATCATCATCAATATCATTGTTTTTTTTTTAATTATTATTTTGAAATCTTAAACCCTAAAAGAAAATTTGAACAAAATCAAATAATGGATGAGAGTAATAATTAAAATAGTTTTTTGAAGCAACCCATAAAAAAGGAGGTAAGTATTCATATAAAGGGATTTTACAATTTTTGTAGAACACCATCAATTATTTTCTATATCGTTTTTTTGACAAAAATTAAAGGGCCTCGTTAGATTAATAATAATATATTATTGAAGTTATTCTTATTTATAAGTTTGATTTTTACTTTTTCAAAAGTATTCTTGTAGATAATTTATAATGTAAATTTTTTTTTCTATATTAAAATTTTTTATAATCTTATGCAAATTGAAATTTTTTTTAAATAATTTAATTTTTTTAGTTTGTTTATTATTTATTATTTGAATTTACCTGAAGGGTAATTTAGAAAAAATAATAAGATGTAATAAGTGTAAAATAAAATTTTAAATAATTAAACAGAATATACTTCGAAATTGAAAATATTTAATATTTTTTTAATATAAATAGAATCCCCGTTTTTTACTGCTTCAGCCCAATATAAGAGACCCCCCCAAGAAAATCATGTCTCGGCCCAATTTTAAATATAAAAAATAAAAAATAAAAAATTCTATGCATGTATAAAGCAAAATGGTGAAGGATTCTATTTTATAACCCCAAAAAAAATAGTACTCTCAAATTTTTAATACCCTATTCAATTATTTTAAATTTTAAATTCCTATCAGTACACTTTATAATTTTTCACAAATTACCTTTGAAAGTACATCTAAATAAAAACAAAATCACCATATTTAGACTTACAATGTCGAACAATATTATTTTATTTAGACTTTTAGAAAGTGAATTTATTTAGATCTAAAAATCTAAAAGTCAATGACATTAAACAAACTAAATATTTGTTTTTACACCAAAAAAAACACAAAAATTAAAAATTATACTTTGATATTTATATAAATACTTACCTTCTTCCTGATGGATTATTTTAAAAAATATTTTTTATTATTATTCTCTAATTTCAAAATGAAGTTAAAAAAAAAAATGAAACTAGAAAAATAAATAAATAATGAAGAATACATAATTAAAGTGTACCATGAGAATATTTTTTTAAAATTTAATATATATTATCCTTATTAATAAATTTATATTAAAATATAATAAAAATTTTAATTTTAATTACACGTACTTAATATAATAAAAATTTTAATTTTAATTACACGTACTTAATATATATATATATATATATATTTTGATGTAAATAAAAAAAACCTTCTAAAGTGCTTCAAATCCTCGTGCTAAAATTATAACTTTTTAATTAACAACTATTAAAAAATAAAAAACATATAAAAAAATAAAATATCACATTATACACATTAATAAATCAATTTTTTCCATACACTTCACTATCTATTCAATTAAAAATTAATTTTGCATATATTAGTTTTTTTTCAACCAAGCGTTTTTCCCAGAATTTTTTGGGAGGAAAAATCAAAGTTAGTGCCAACTACACACAATGCTTTACTTTTGCAAAAAATGTACTAGAAATCTTAAATTGTTTTTATCAAATACCATATTTCGTAAAAAAAAATTAATAAATTTTTTTATAACCCCAACATTGCTCTTATAAAATTAAAAAAACCAACCCCATACATAATTAAAACATGAAACTAGCATTTCATATAATTGCCACGATACATGAAACATCAAGCAACAAAGTGGCACATTTATTTTAATATACTATCTTACAGGGTACATGAACGCATCTACCACCACCACAACCACCAAGTCACATTTATTTATTTATTAATTTATTATAATTATCTCCCTCTTACGTAATAATACAACAACAATGCTAGGTATTATAAAAAACCTTTCATGAAAATAATCATGAAAATTTTGTGACCCTTGAATTATACTTAAAATAAAATACCACACATTAATCAAGGTAATCCAGGAATCATAAATTTTTCATGATCATTTTAATGAAAATTTTTTCATAATTTCTAACTTTTCTCATAATACAAACCCATGCACATAGAGAAGAGAGAACACAACACAACCCCTATAGCTAAATAGGAAACTATAGCTAAAGCGGGGGCTGAACTCTGAAGCGTTTTCATTTTAGTTTTAGACTATATTATATTATATTAGATTATATTATATATATGATAATAAGGAGGTTTAATTATATTTAGTAGTAGTGGTAGAAGGGAGTAGAGTAATAAGATGATGAACGGCTAAGCACAAGTAACACAGGTGCAACCTTCAGCGCACTTGCAGCCAGCAGCCAGCAGCAGCAGCAGCGGTGACAGTCTTGGGGCAGGTGCAGGGGTTGCAGTCGCAATGCTCCCCACACGGGCATCTCTTGTCCTCCATGCTTGTATCATCTCCTCCCCCCGTTCCTCTACTACTATCGCACCTGCTTTATATACATTCATATTCATATTCATATTTCATTTTATAAAAAACAAAATAAACCACGAAGAAAACATAAACTTAAATTTCGATCGCATAAATAGTTACTTTATTTTAACAACCCAAAAACACTTCAACCAGGCCAAAAAAATCCTAACATGAAAACCATGCAGCATTTATGCATCAATAAGACTGTAAAAACCAATCAAGTTACTCAAGCTTGATTTGTGTTAAAAATTCATTTGATTTTTGGACAAACTTCAAAAAAAAATTACATGTAAGTGTATGTTTAGTTAAAAAGTTTATTTAAACTCAAAACAATTTATTATTGGGCATGAGAGAGAGAGAGAGAGAGAGAGAGGAGTGACCTGCAAGAGGAGCTGCCAGGGCATGGAGAAGGGCATCCACACTTATCGTCGCAAACACCACTGCTTCCCCTCACGTCTGTCATCTTTTCCCACCGTATTATAGATACAGATATAATAGTAAGATACTGAGATTAGTATTATTAGATTCCACTACAACAAATAACGGTATATTATTTGTTGTGTAGGCTGTTGTTTATATCTATATATCTATATATAGAGATAGAGATAGAACTTCTTGCTCTTGATGATGATGATGATGAGGAGGAGGAGGAGGAGGGGAAGCAACTTTGTAGAAGAAACTAGCCACCCATCTGGCACGTCCGTACGGAGACACAAGTTTGAAGGGGTGACATGTGGCGCTAGGTGGCAAAGCTAGTTAACGTGGCATCATTTCTTCATTGCTTACTTTTCTCATTACTTACCACGTAACCCTCATCCATCTCTCATCCCTCCTCATTTCACCACCGCCTCTCCGTTCGGAAAAAATTCAATAAAACTGTCATACCACCTCACCATACGTGGAATTATCATTTGCTATTATATAAACATCACAGTCCTATCATAATAATATGAAATTATGAAAATTAAGTGAGTAGTTACATTTAAAAAATAAAATTTATTTTTAATGATATTTTACGTACATAATGACGTGATGTTACTGTTTTATTATATTCAAATTTTATTCATGTCGGTTTTCATGATCTATGTACTTTGCTATGTCGATAACATTGCCAACTTGAATATTATTGGGGATCATAAAAAAAAATATTATGAAATACTTTATAAATTTTTTTTATTCTTTGATTAGTGTGTGATGTTTTCTTATATATATAATCTAACGATAGAGAATCTTTTATGATTATTTTTATAATTTTTTTTCATGATACCTAACATTATTCTTTAAACTTTGCTGAACTCGTCAGCCAAGATGGCATATGGCTCAATTTGGGATTTTGGTTGTAAGTGGCGTTTTGCAAAAAGCCAAAACGTCAAAAGTAGTTTTTTTTGGTCATAAATTGATTTGGAATTTTGGTTATTAGTCAAAAGGAAAATTACGAAATTACCTTCCATAGGTGAAAAATGACATGGTAAAAATATGTAATTTTTCAATTAGATAGGAATAGTTTGATCATTTTATTATGATTTGATATCATAAATAAATATTAATCAAAAAAATTAAAACAATTTTTTATCAACTTCCTAAATTATTTATCTAAAAAAATCAAAAATTTAGTTAAAAATTAAAAAGTCACTTTTTACTATCTTTCTAAAACAATCCTACGTTGATCCTCGATCCAAGGAAAATTTAGTGCTCTCCGTTAAGGTCATGAGGTGCTTTCATTTTTATTGATTTAAATAATATATTTTATTCTGATAAAAAAAATAAACTTTATTATATTTAATTATTTTTTAAAAAATGACGATATAAATAAATAAATATTGCAAGATGATATTGAACAATATTTTAAAACACCATGTAACATCTCTCTCGATCCAAGTGCAACTAAATATTATATATAATTTATTTTATTATATTTTATACTATCTTTTTAAATCTTACTATATATTATTCTTACCTCCTCATATTCAATTTGAATAATTATATAAAATCTTAATTTCAAAAAAATTATTTAGTGTCCTTGGAGATCACCCAATCACTAAATACAAGATGATAAATCTCACATTTCCCTTTTACTAATTACAACACTTTCGAATATCATCTACTCATACCCCAGCATCACTAAATAACTTCGGCTCATCTGCGAAGCATAAGTACAGGTATGAGTATTAGTACTGGTACGATACGAGTACGTCGATAAGATAAAATTAAAAAAAAAAAGGGGTACGAGTACGCTTTTATATGTTTGTAAAAAAATATTTATTTTTATTTTAAAATAATACAAAAATTGATTAAACGGTTTATTTGTTAAGATTCAACTTACAATTAACATTTAATGCTAAAAGTAAAGATATAAATTAAAATTAAATGTTATTATATTAAATAACTTATAAATCATAACTTAATTTTAAAATCATACTAAGTATAAAACTAAAAATAAAAAGAAAGCCTAGTAAAATCAATTTTATTTTTGTAGTAGAAGAAAATATTATTTAAACTAAAGTGTTGTACGGCTTGGATATATAATAGATACATCTAAATACGTTAAAAATTAAGAAAAAAAAAATTTAAGTACATATTTCATATACCTGATATGTATATAAAAATGCCATACATAATATTATATGCCAATAAATACCAGCACAGATACAATATATATGTCTACATATCCATGCTTCATAGCTGCTCATTCTTAGGGCCGGCCCTGGCCTAAGGCCAACAAGGCCTGGGCCTTAGGCCCCAAAATTTTGACCCCAAAATAAGGTCTCTAAATTTGGTAAAATATTATAGGCTCAAAATTTTTTTTTTCTAGTTTTAGGATCAATTTAAAGGGCCCCAAAATATTTTATTAGGTCCATGTATGGTTTACTCCATATTTATTTATAAGTGTAATTTCGCCCATATTTATTAAAATAAAAATATATATTAAAAAAAAAGTGTTTGGGCTTAAGAAAAATAATACATATAATATATGGGCCCTATTTTTTTTTACCTTCTTTATCTATTAGATTTTAGTGGAATAAATAATTTTGCTCAATTTTTTGTACCTAGGTCTTTATCAGTTTTAATTAAATAATTTTTTTCTAATTTTTTGGTCCTAATTTTGTTTTATTAAATTGTTTTGTTTATAATTTTAATGATTATATGTGCAAGTAATTTTTTTTGTGACTACAAGCAAATAAAAAAATTGTAACTTATCGTTTTATACATAAAAAAAAAAAAAAAAAAAAATATATATATATTTCAATGTAAGAGGAGCTCCCCATTTCCGAAATTTGCCTTCGGCCTCTAAATCTCAGGGCCGGCCCTGCTCATTCTCGTGCTATTTCCACAATCACATACAAACTATCATACTGCTAATCCAATCTCATCAAACATCAAACATGACCGTAGAGTTAAGGTTGGCCATCAAACATTTTGTTTGGATCTACCCGTTTCATCATCATCATCATTAATCTCCTGAGTACGTTTGTTCGTTTGCGGGGTCCTCTCATTAGCTGTGGATCACGATAATGCATTCCACAAAAGTGTTCCAATTACAGTCCCCACTATTCAATTCTCTCTACCAACTTATAGAGGACAATCATTTTGCTACCTCTCTCTCACAATTATTTCGTTTGAAAACTTCTTACTTGTAAATATATGATAAATATTAAATTTTTATTTAATTATATTTTTAAATTTTAATTTTTTTAGTAATAATTTTAGTTATATAGATTGTTTCTTTTATACTGAAATATATATTATTTCATGTTTATCTTAGTATTTTTATATTATCTGTATTAGTTTCGATATGTTTAGTCTTACGAAAAAAGAGGTTAATGTAATTATATAAAAACTATCGAACTACTTATATTTTTTAAATCTGAAGAGAGGTACGTGTAATATATCCTTAATTATATTATTATATATATATATATATGTATAGTGGACCTTACTCTTACACAACACACTTTATAACACACATCTTTTGAAAACCAGCTTATAAGTCAGTTTATATGAATTATATCACCTCTCTATACTTTTTATATATATTTTTTTGTAATAAGTGAAAAAAAATCAACTTATAAGCCACTTCCCAAATACACTCTCTAAACTAAAAAAAAAACACTTAATATACGAAATTAGGCACCACTTTATCACTTTTGTATAATATAACATATTTTAACACCCAAATCTAGAAAAAAAATTATTCAATACTCTTGGAATAATGCTCCATTCCATTTACAATACTACATTCCATTCAATATTCCATTCTATTTACAAGTTAATACTGAACACTTTGTCTCATAAAACTCTAACATAAAAGTATAATATCACAAGGTTTAATCCAATAACTATTACTTTGGAGCACAATCTGAATTTGCTCAAAAAATATTAAATAATTTATCTGTTTAAGAGATTATTTAGTTGTTTTAAAGCAATACTTTACATCCTTTATTACACGACGTTTGTTATAGTCTTCTAAAAACCAAACAAAAAGTACTAAATCTCACTATTTAGTCATCTCATTAAGAGTGATTATTTGACAGTCTTATAGTAATGTTTCACATTGTTCATCAGACAACATCTGTCATATTGCCTCTCAAAAATTAAACGAAAATATTAAATTTTACTATTTTAACCAATAAAAATTAAATTAATACACCATATAAATTTACTTTATAATGGCCAAATAATATTCGCATGGGAGATGCTCTAATTACTTGTTTCAGTGCTGCAACCGGACAACCTTGAAAATCCATTATACATTCTCCCTGCAGAAGATATCTTGTACAACTTGCTAGAATTCTACGTCCCTACTTGAAAAGTACACATATGGGCTATTTTGGGAACTTAGTCATATTACCGTTCTAATTTTTTTACACATTTTTATAAAAAATCAAAAAATCAAAATAAAAAATCAAAATTAAAATAAAAAAATCAACTTTTCAAAACAATAGCTCGCAATACTTTTTTTATACACACAAAAGTCAAAAAATATAATTGATCGTTTAATACAATTGGAATAATATATATATATATATATTCAGAACTTTTAATCAAAATATTATCCAAAAAATTTATTCTGTATCTCAGATTTATTATGTATATAAACTTCACGATACACATCTCAACCATAAATCTATTTTCCGGAAATTTTATTGACACAATTTCATGATAAATAGAGTTTTCTTTAATCCAAACCTAAATGTATTTATAGACGTCTCAATCTCTAAGTAATATTTCTTGAGCTCAAGTTATCAATAGGGATCAGTGTTGTTAGTATCTTATAATTCATTATATGTATCTTATGATACGATATTTTTTAGAATGAAATCGATACTATAATCAATATATATCTTAAATTAAATGTATTTTATGATACATGAGAGGGTAATTTATGTGAATAGTTTGGGCCGAACTAAGTCCATTTATCTTAGACATTGGGCCGAACTACCACTACAAGAATTCACACTTTTAGTAACAAAAAAATTGGTCGCTAAAAGTCAATTTTTAGTCGGCAAATGTTATCCGCAACCAATTTTTTTGGTTGCTAGTTTGGTCGCCAATTGAGGGTCGCGGAAAGTAATTCGCGACCAAAATTTTCGTTGGTCGGCAAAAGTTGGATTTGCCGACTAAATTTTTGGTCACTAAATATTTAATTACCGCGACTAATTCATTTTGTCGCTAAAACACTTTGGTCGCAAAAAGTTACCTTTTGCCGACCAAATTTCTTAGTCGCCAATTGACACATTTCGCGATCAAAAAGTTTGGTCGCCAATTGTGACATTTCGCGACCAAAAATTTTGGTCGCCAATTGTGACATTCTGCGACCAAAATTAGTTTGGTCGCCAATTGTTACTTTTCGCGACCAAAACTGTTGGTCGGCAAAAGTGAGTTTCCACGACCAACAAAATTTTTGGTCGGCAATACATGTATTTTTTGCGACCAAAACTTTTGGTCGGCAATTGTCATTTTTTGCCAAAAAAATAATTTATTTGTCGCGACTAATAAATTAGTCGCCAAAGCAGGAAAACAATACACCTGTAATTCCTAATAATTCATTCAATCCATAATAAACCTATAATTTGAAAGCATCATTCAAATTAACTGAATCATTAACATTCGACACAATACATAATTCATTAACATTCAACACAATACAACTATTCTAAGTTTTCATTCACAAGTCACATCCATCTAGCATAACAAATTGAAAAAATACATAATTTAGATTTACAGCATCAGGAAAATTGCTTAATCCACTAAGTTGCCTTGATAGCCAATCAAAAAGATCCTTGCGCCCTTCCGTGCCAAGCTTCGCATCCATCAAAGCAGTAGTGATGTAAGGCACCTAATAAAGAAACAGAATTGGAAAATTTATCAGAGAAGCATGATAAATATATAAAATGTGCAAACCAACCCAAGGTTCAATTTATTAACATGCAGATCAATTATTAACTACGTAGCCTTGTCCAATACATGCAGATCAATTAACATGTTCAATTTATTAACGTATAGATAGTTCAATACTAAGTAGACCTAATCAACCCAAGGTTTCTTGGTTTGATTCTGCTAGTTGCCCACCCAAACCAAACCGACCCATACACGTCCTTGTTCCTTAGTGAACCAATTTGGAAACTGAAAATGTGCAAATTGCTAAATTGCATTTCGTTGTCATTTACTTCACAAAGTCCTACATGATAGCCTTTTATACATAATATGACTTACTCCTTCATTATTGGTAGTCCGTTTATGTGCATACACTTGAAGAGCCTCCTCTGCTGACATGCCACTATAAACAAGGTAAGCAGATACCATCAAACCTGTCCGACCTTGCTAGCTTGCAAAATTTACATAGCAAGCGCATGAGCAGTAGAGGGAGTAAGAGTGGAGGAGCATCAGATTTCAACACATTTAGGGCCCAAAGCACTGCTGGAGCACTTATACATGTGTGTTAGTGCAATATCTGTGCAAGTAATTGGAAATATATTTTCCGTTGCATTAACGAGGGCAGCGGGCCTTTGATTCAGATTTGTTTCACAAGTGAAGATAAAATTTAGCCTTTCATATTGTCCATTAGCATATTTTTTCCCTCATCATTTTCTTTTTATAAGTACAACATTGAAGATACCTAACTACAATAAGAAAAGTGATAAATAACATTAGTTAGAAGAAATCGAGGGTGCAAGAGAGATTAAAGATTGGAACAATTTATATAATGTGAAGACCAAGACAAACAACTAAGTACTAATTAAATAGTGACAACTAATGTTGCTGCTTACTTTTTCGGCATAGCCTTCTCATCAGATTTATAACTCCATTCTATTCCCTTAAGTGCAGCCTTCTCCAGAGGATCACCGACCTATAAGCAACAATGAATGATATAGTAACTAAAGCATACGGCAGTTCAGTACAAAAAAGGAACCCTCTAGAGATTTGAAATATGAAATTCTCAGTGCTCAATAAACTTTTAACAAGGATTCTATATGTATTAGGTAGCTGCCTTTAAGCACAAGGCAGTTTAGTACCAAAAAGTTACAATTAGAGAAAACTGGTTTGCTCATGATGTAAAGAATGCAATAAAAGATAGTGTTCAATCCTACATCAAATCAATCTAAACAATACCTGCAGGATATGCGAGAAATGTCAATCAAATCTAGTAATAATTTTTTGGCTGATATGACTGAAGCCTCTCACCCAGGTCATTTTGTTTTGACATGTCCAGTTCTTTAAAAAAAAAGTTTATTGTTTGGACAGTGCCCCATAATATAATAAGCTGGACAACTGATATTAGTGACTACCTCAGTGCTCAAAAACAAAATTATAGTTTCGTTTATACAGACTGACGACCTTGCCCATGCAAAGGTCATAAGAAACAAATATATTAAATGAACATTAAAATTCGTTATATTGGCCACGCTTTATTTTACTAATCAAAAGTTCTTCACAATAGCATTGCGGGTTCAAATTCCATAACCACGCATTTTGGAATCAGGGCTTCAAATTAATTCTAACCCCAATCTTATATCCATGTTCTTACCGCACTAATATCCCGCACCAATGATCATTCATCTTCCTGGCTGTGCAACCTAGCCAATTTGTTGGTAGCAACAATATATAGTTGTGCTACATGCTGAACCATAACTGATGTTAGGCATAACTGAACCATAACTGATGTTAGGCATGAGAACGCATCCTTTGAACTTCCTCCTCACACCAGGAATCAATACCCTTGGGTCTGCGCTAGCTTGGCAGTCATACACAATTACATGCATCAAACAAAACAAAAAAATCATACGTTAGCGAACAAAACATTAACCATTAAAAAGACAAGCCAAAGAAACGCAAGCATTTTCTTTAACCAGTTAACAGAACTTGAACAGCAGAGCCAACAAAACGGTCCAAGGTTCAAATGCACATGAGCATATGCAAACATCCATGAAACCAAATAAAATATTGGCATAAATAAAAATATATATGCAACATTCGTAACCAAGAAACCCTGAGTAAACCGAAACTCGCCACATTCTTAATTACAAATGTCTTTCCAGGAAGGAAATAAAATATGCTTCCAAATTCCAATTTGTGTGAAGACGAAATTTATTTACGCCAGAATGTAAAATATACTTCATCCACTTGGCCCCAAATGCTCCAACACTCAAACATTTCATCCCAATCATTTTATATATATATATATACACCTCTCTCTGTGTATGTTACATTTGGTGAGCATGCTGATAGACTAATTGTCATGGGTTATTGGGACAGGTGGATGCAGCACTTGCAACAAGGGGTTGATGCGTTGAGAATCTGGTACTCAATGGATTCAACGACAGTACTACTAGATTTAATCTGGAGCGAAGTACAAGTATCACAAGGTTTGAGTATAATTGCAAGGGTTATAGAAAGCAAATATGGAAAGCCATTTATCCGTTATATGTTACGCCCTCTGGGTGGGAATGTTCATGTATGTCTGAATTTAAAAGACTCATAATGATTGCTATCGTACTCCAAATATTATAGTATTGTGTTATATATTATGAGTTGAATCAATTTGAAATATTGCAAAAAAACAAGATTCGACAATAAAGGTTGCAGGCGATTATAAATAACTGGGCCACTCTAAAATTTCATTATGGTTTTTATTTAACTCAGTTGGAACCGACCGAACAAGCTTTCTCTTTCCAACAGAGATCACCTCATAACCACTACCTAATACCGGAATAATCCATGCACTACAGGTCGGTATGCTATGCTACGGCCAAGATGAAAGTCATTTTAACTAATCGATTCATAAAACAAATCAAGTAAAAAAAATGTTAAGTAATTGTACAAACATAAATTTGAAAATTTACAAAGCATGAATTGAAGAAACCTATCTCTGTTGCAGACTACTAAAGCACAATGGTGAGTCAGTATTTTTACAAGTCACAAGACGATTAGGTTCACCAAGATAATAATTTTAAAATCTATGGTTTCATATTTTTATTAGCATGAAGTCCAAAATTTTACATCATCATTTATATTTCACCAGAATAAGTTGATAACATTGATGATTATATTGATCAAATTGATTGACTCTTGCTTAGGAGATCTCCTGGATTATATCACATGGGCGCGAGAATTTTGTAAATCTTACATCCATGTTCTTACCGCATTCCCAGGAAAACCTCTCTTAGTACCCAAGAAATCAGTTATCTAATGGGAAGTGTTCAGTGATATATGATATTTGTTTTGCTACAGTCGCTTATGCACACATCATTAGATATTTTGTTCTTAAATGACAAAATTAGTTAACAAATAAAAACGGAATTGAAAACAAAAGGCAAAATACAACCCCGTTGGCCTCAACTCCTAAAATTTATGACATCTCTGAATCCATCCTCATTCGCTTCATTATCTAGAATCTATAACCCATAAACAAATAATAGAGGCATGTGGTAGTGAATGTAATGCGTCTACAAGCAGACTCTCAATGTGTGTCCATAATATGCTATCAAAGACTAACATAAATCTTCAACAAACATACCTTCAGCTTACTAATGGCACACAAGCAATCATTCTCGGACACAGCTTCACGAGCACTCTTTCGCCTCTGACAAAGCAATTTACAGAGTTCCTCCAAGTTGATCAAACCCCCATTATGGGGTTTGGTACCCAAACAAATATCAACAATTTGCACCCCTGTCTAGCCAAGTCAATTCATGTCAAGTCATTACGAAGTGTTATCACAATGACCACAGGCAAGAAGTCATGACTTAAAACATAATTGACAAAAAATGGATAAATGGCGAAATTCAAAAATCATGCACATCATGCCTATCCATATTATGTATAACAATCTGACATAGTTTCCTAAAACAAAGCCCCGCTAAAATACCAGTAACCTAAAATACCAGTAATATAAAGTTGGGTAATGATTTTTAATTTAACGAGTTAAGTTTTTAGAGAATCTTTAGAGCTTTTATAGCTTCTTTGAATTAGTGTGATACAATTCTAACATTAGGTGTGATGCCCGATTAAGGAGTGATTCCTAGATACCCCCTCTTTCTTATCTTGCAATTATTGGCCTTTTCAAACCTCGGCAAAATCTTGACCCTTTGGTTCACTCCTCTCAAGTTTTCAACCTTATTTTGCAAGCCTATTTTCACTCTTCCTTCAAAGTTCAACCTAACAACCAAATCACATAAAAAGAAACCCAAAACCAACCTAGCTACTATTCACATCCTATTAGAACCGCCTGACTATTTCTTTTCATGCCAAAGCTTACCCTTTTGTTACCACCTTGAATCCTAAAATTCTATATTCTTCCCAAGCTTTTGGTCACATAAAGTAGAGAATTCAACCGAAAATTAGAGCTTTTTACGCTTCATGTTATAAAATTTAAAAGCTTGCTACTCGTAGGAGTGTTCCAATACTCATCCTACATCAGAGAAATAACGTGATTGTCTTGGATTAATTTGAACATATGGCTAGGAAGGAAACAAGCTAGTTAGAGAAAATATCCATGTAACAAACTCCAAGTAATTGAGACTTGGCCTACCTACTTGAGTTGAATTTTGAAGTTCTTTCCTGGCCTTGGTCAAATGCAGTAGCAGGCAACTATTATCTCAGTTAAGCCCTTCTGGTATATGATGGAGTTTTATATTCAATTACCTTACATTTGCATGGAATAACTGTTCACAAGGCATTAGTCTTGTATTCATGACACACACATACAAATAATGATTAGCACAAACATTAAACTTATGTGTATACCTCTATGAGGTTTACAGGGACGCAAGCTAAGGCATTGAAGTTTTTATTTTTATATTTATTTTTTGGTAGGGGGAGTTCAGTGTCATGTATGCTTACAGCAAGAAGAATGAAATCAACCTAGTAATATTGTCTAGTTTGTCCATTGAGTATATGCATGTCTGCCAGTTTACTTTTCCTTCAAAAAAAAAAAAAAATGTTCTAGGATTTTAACATCCAACTCAACCGACACTAGTGAAACTCAAAAACTCATTTGCAACGAAAAGTTTCTGCACAAATCTACAACGACGCAAACATAGTCCATGGTAACTAATTAGGAGAGTTCAAAATAAAATCCAAAAAAAAAATAAAAAATTGAAGGATCATCGGCAGGGTGGCAGAAGATAAAGAGGGAGAGAATTGATTTAATGCAGTTCTTAGTTATTACCTCCTCAGCAAATTTTATTAAAATGGTTGTTCGAGGTCATTGTTGACCCTCTGCAGGCAAAAAATGTGCTGTAACCACAGTCAAAAATCCTGCCCCATCCAAAACACCCTACAAAGGAAAAAACAAAATTCATCAAAGCTTTTAACTACTTTTAACCATTTAGGAGAAAACAAAGGTAATGTAGTACACACCCTTACTATTCCTGCCACAAATGCACCGTAATTAAATGTCCCCATGTCTTTTGGTATTGAAATAAATCTACAATGCAAACATAGACTGTTTTGCAACATTTAATAAACTATAACAGTACCAGCTATTTGTAAGTCCCAATATAAATGCCAATGTGAAGAACTGTCACCTATTCACAAAGAGTTCTTTCTCACTAATCATATATTCGTCTTCATGAATCAGGAAATTAGATATTTATATCAACAAAAATGAACCAGAAACATGATTCTACATTTTCACCTAAGTATCACCCAGATGATCTAGTAAAAAGCAAATTAGATATTTATATCAACTGTAAATTAGATATTGAAACATGTCTCTCTGTCAATCTACATTTGTCAAACTGATCACAATTTGCTTACACCTTAAGAACTAAATCAAAGAAAAATAAAAATGTAGAGAGATTGTCAGTTGAACCTATTGGCTTTATCACACTACATGCATTTTAAATCCTAAATCAAGCATCTAATGTCAAATCCCACCATCCACCCTCTGCTCGTCATTTTGTTTTTTATAACCTTCATTATCTTGGGGGATCAAGTGATGAAATAAGTTAGAATTTGCTCTTCCACTTGTAAGCCACATGCAAGATAAAATGCGTTTTTTTTTATATCTGCATCATTGGATTAAAAAATTTCTCATCGCAATACTAAGTGGACAGATTCTATATAGGCCAACATATTGCTCTCACTGAAACTCATAAATGCCCCAACTTTGGCACATGTATATCTTGCTCAACCTACATTTGTAAATTGTGACACAGTTTCACTCCATTGCCTACGGTGTTGCCTTAATAAATAAATCATATCAGTTTTAACCATTTCATGTTGCACCACTTTAGAGATTTGGCCTTGGTAAAATGGGAGTTGTCTAACCAATACAAAAACTATTTGAGATATCAGTTGATGTGTCCTTGATTGAACTGCTGTTGTTTTATAGGAAGTTGAATTGCCACGAATGATTCAAATTAACTGTTTATTTGTCGTGAGAACACCAATGTTGGACCTTGTATGTATGTCAGGATCTCATGGTTTCTGTAATTTCTAAAGCTACTGAATTAATAGTAGCCAAATCAAATGAAATGTTGTATGGAATAGGGCTATTATTGGGCAACACCAAGTTCGAATCTCATTCAACTATATAAAGAAGGAAGAGACCACAGAGAAATTATAAAACTCACAATTTGTGGATTTAAAAGTAAATTTGCCCAATTCTTATTAAATGTTGAAACTACCTTCTCCTTGACTGTTTTGCAACTAATTTTTTATTAACTAATTCACTCATCTGTGATGAACTTCGACAAAATAAATAAATAAATAAAAATCAGTTTTCAGTCATTCATAATACATCAGAAGGCTCCCAAGCTTGAACAATGGGTCGGGTTTTGTGCGAATTTCTTATTTTAAACTCCACTTTATTAATATTCACTTCATACTTCAACTTAATCTGACAATTTAGAACTACCCTTCTACTCGACCTTACCTTATCAATGGTCTCCCAAGCCTATTCTATTAGAATCGAGTTGTGTCAAATACAATCGGGTCAAATACCATGCCAGAAAAATTGGAGGAACAAAAAAATGAATTTAATCTCTCACGTAGTCTCCCAAGCCTTCCCTATGACATATAAGAGCAATTATGAAGAATTTGGTGAACCTAGTCTCACAGAAAAAGGGGTTTTCTTCAATCCATGTCAATCAAATTAATTACAGGAGGCAAAAACTACAGGTTTAGCAAATTCAAGGTGAAGAAACTCTTGAGAGGCAAAAATCTGAAAAGTTGAAAATTATAGTTAGGGTTTGAAATTGGGGGAACGAGAGCGAGAGAGAGAGAGAAAGAGAGAGCGTGTTTACCTGATGCAAGAGGTCTGAAATCGAGAGGATTAGCAATGGTAGTGTAGGGCGGCTCCACGCTGCTACCTAGTTTGGTCGATTCATGCCGACCTCAGTTCGCCGACCTCTGCCTTGGTCAGTTCGGCGACCTCTGCCTTGGTCAGTTTGTCGCCGACCTCACGGTGGGGAAATAGGGCGACGCCATCACGGCGTGAGACATTTTTGGTGGTGGTGGTTTTGAATGGTGGTCTAGGGTTTGTGATTGTGTGAATAATAGAGAGAAACAGAAAAAGATGGAGAGAGTGAGAGAAACAGGGATACATTGTGGTCATATTTTGATATATTTGTTTGTTTGTTTGAGAGAAACAGATGAGAGAGGAGCATCAGGAAAATGTGTGAGCTAACAGATTGCTAAAGAATCAAAATTTCAATTCCACTTTCAGCTTTCAAATTTCCCTCACAAATTGTTAGCGACCAAAATATCAAATTAGTCGCAGAAAAGGAACCCTTCGCCGACAAATTTTTTTAGTTGCCAAATCTCAATTAACGGTGACTAAAATATTAGTCACTAAAAGTAGTAATTTGGCGACTAATTTTTTTGGTTGCTGAAAATAAGTTTTTCGCGACCAAATTTTTTGTCGCCAAAAAATATGTGACCTTCCGCGACCAAATTTGTAGTTGGTCGGCAAAAATATACCACTTTCTGCGACCAACTCATTTTTTGGTCGCCAAAATATAACCTTCTGCGACCAATAATATTTGGTCGCCAAATGTCATTTTTTTGCGACCAAAATTTTTTTGGTCGGTAAAAGTGGTCGGCAATTGTGTAAATTCTTGTAGTGTACGGGTTGAAGTAAATGTTTGGATAGCACGGTCCTAGATCATCTAGGCATCAAGTCAGTCAGAGATGGACTGCCAAGGGCTTGACCTATCTATCCCAGGCTAAACTGCGTAGAGGACCGAGGTGTTAGTAGGAAAGAGGACCGAGCTAAAGGTAGCTTTGTAGGGCGCCATCTCACCGTTAGGACGACCACGGTGTTGCCTAAAGCAGCACCGAACAGTGTAAGCTAGGCTAAGTGTGGTACAAGCTGAGGTAAGAGTTACAACCATCTCACTTGGTTGCCAGTGAGTAGGGTGTTATCAGGATAGACATTATCCTTGGGAGTTTGATTCCTAGGAGGACTCTACTAAGGAGAGTTAGAATCCTACTAGGATTGTGCCAAGCGGAATCTATAAAAACTCATGATAGGACCTATGCACAGATATCACAATTCTTACTCTCAAATAAACAGTGCTTATTGTCTATTGTCTAATTGCTGACTTAGGCATTGGAAGAATTTCTAGCACACACCCGTCGGCTAGCTCACGTTTGTGTTTTCATGAAACAAAATGACGACATTTGAAGGAGTGCAAACTTGATTAACAGGATTATACGAGAAGATTATTTCATACTCGTACAATTAGTATTGTGTGTGGGAAGTTTTACAGAGAACAAACCTTTTGATTGAGTTTTTCTTTGATTAATTCCAATGGTGTATAATGAAGACTTGCCACATTTTGCTATCGATAGGCAAACCCCAGAAGGGGATGGGAGGCGCGAAGGTTTGCCTTTTGTCCCACCCATGGCAAAATTGGATCCCCATCAACAGAACCCATGGAAAGACGCGCGAGAAAGACGAGGCTCAAGTCCATGCCGCTTTCAAAACCCTGATAGACAGAGGTGGATGATGGATCCTCAGGTTCTAGAAGATCACGTAAGGGAGCAAGACGAAGTGATAAGGAGAATAGCAATTGACATGGAGACTATGAAGTGCTAGATAAAAGGCAAATGGGTGGTAGAAGAAGAGATGGGCAAAGGCAGAACGCACTCTCGCTACACAGGAGATCGTAATAGGCAAGTCACACCATCTCAGATTGAAAGCAGAAGTCTCAGGATAGGTGACATGCAGTCAAGAACCTTTAGGTCTCGTTACTCCAAGTCTAAGAGAACGAGGACTGAAAGGTCTTGTGCAGAGGGAAGCAGTTATCGACCCTTGCATAAGCACCAAACAACATCTAGGCACACAGAGTTGCCTAGGTCGGCAGACCTACGGACAGTGCTAGAAGAAAAGGCTCAAAGAAGACAAGATCATCAGGCGCGCAGTCCCTAAAAGGTCTTTTCTCTACAACGGTTGGTTCCCAAGACATATGGAAGTGTCGAGGTTAGAATGCCAGTACCGCGCCTTGCATACGAACCAATAGACAAACCGTTAGTAAGGTTGCAAAGTTCGCTGTTCATTTCGGCGATAGAGAATGCACCATTACCCTTGGGTTACCACCAGCTTAAGTTCATAACTTATGCAGAAAAGTCAGACCTCTATATGCACTTGAGCCACTTTCGTCAAGTCATGGATGTATACCTGTGAAAACCCGTATTTAATTATTCAAAAAAAAAAAATTAATTAACTTTATCCAGAGTCTATCAAAAAAAAAAAAAAAAAATCAAACTTTTGTAAATTTTCGGTGACAACATTGCCACATGGTTGCATGCATGGTGATATAGAAGATAGTCATTGGAAATTGAAGATTTGATTGGACTACATCAAATGAAGATAAAGAGAAAGAAAGAAAGAAAGAAAGAGAGAGAGAGAGAGAGAGAGAGAGAGAGAGAGAGAGAGAGAGAGAGAGAGAGGGAGGGAAGGCTCAGCTTGATTCTATATATACATATACATGACTCCTCCAGATCAGCGAGGAGATAAGAGGCAAAAAAAAAAAAAAAAGAAGAAGAATTCGGTGAACAGCTAGACAGTAGGTGAAGAAGAGAGAAAGGTTAAGGAAGCTAAATTTTTTTTTACCGTTTCCCAGTCCATTTCAATCCTACAATTAGGTAAGAAAACCCTCTCAACCCTCTCATTTTTTTTAATTGTTGAAAATTTCGGATTATATTCATATGATAAAATGACTAAACTTGTAGATGAAATTTTATTTATAGTTGTATGTAAATTTATGATGGTATATCAAATATTTGAAGATATTGGTAGTCTTAAAATCATGATAATATCGTGGAATTTGAACTTTCATGTGTAGTTTATGTCACTAAAAAGATTATTGAAGATTATATTTGGCCCTTTAAATCTGTCAGAAAGTTTTTCGATTTTTTAAACAATTTTATAATCAAAATTTTGAGATGATTTCTTCTAAAAAGTTGTTTATAATGATGTCTACTTCATCCATAAATTTTTTCAACAATTATTGAATTTTTTACGAATTTATACAAATTTTTAACCAAATCTAGAGCTATAGGCAGATTTTACTACGTGTTTGAAAAATCATTAAAAATTTTATATTAAACCAAATATGGTAATTTCTAAACAAAAAATGAAATTTGAGAAGTCTAGTTTCATAATAAAATTTTATATTATGGAATTGATTTATAAATTTAAGTATGGATTTAATTTAAGAAAATATGATAAATCTGTATCATAAACTTTCTTAGATTTTTTCAGAATTATTTATAATTTATTTTTGGAAAATGCTTTCTGAAAAATGACCATAACATGTTTATTGAGTATTCTCCAGATTTATATGAATTTTTGAGTTGTATAAGTAATTTATTTATAATTTTATTTGTGAGATATAAATTCTGAAAATTTTGGCAGATTAAGGAGGAATCAAAAATTATTTCTTTAATTGTTTATTTCGACTAAAATTTAATATTGTGCTAGTCTAATCTAGTAAATTAAAAATCCATGCATGTGTGTGATTATGATTTATTTCTTTTTGGTATCTACATAATTATTTCATACCATGGTTTAAATTAATTGTACATTGATTTATTTTGTGTGACATGTGTAATATTTTATGTTGGAAATTTTAATGAGTTGGCACAACATTATTGGTGAATAAAAAAACTGAATTATTTGTGATTAGTATAAAAACTAACTGAAATGATTAACAACTTATACAAAGTAAACAATTGAGGGTTAATACCGGTTGTTCAGGGTGAGCCCTATTTTTTTTTTAATAATTTTTTTTTAATTGGGTCGCCAAACCCTAACGTGGCACAGGACTTATTTGAACCCTTTTTGGTATTCAGTTTTGGAATAAAGGTGGATGTGCGGGTGATACGCAGGAATGTTACATACCCCTGGCAAACCGTTCTCTTGGGACAGACCATGGGTATATAACTCTGGGTGTGGGCATCCTTGGTAGTTCTTGAATATTTGACCAAGAGGGGGTTTCCAAATTAACTGTGGCCATGACTTAGTGGTTGGTAAGAAAATCTCTTTGGTGAGATTTTGAGTGTCACCTAAACTAATAAAATTGTCGAAATTATTTTAAATTGTTGTTATATTATCATGCTATTAATTCCGCCATTTTCTATTAATTTTCATAATTATTATCTGATTACTTTCTCTTAAAAAGAATGGTAGGTTGGTTATGTTTTCTTACTGTTGCAAAACTCATGGCATATATTTTGTTGCCTTGGCGTTTTATGCCAGATTATGACGAGGAAGGAATTGAAGCCGAAATTGAGACCGTTGCTAGTATAGAATCGTGGCTAACTTGAGATAAAAAATTTAGCACAATAAAATTTTATTATCTTTGGTATTAGATATTACGAATGTTATAAAGTTGTTATAATATTGTATGCGGACTCATAATTTAGGCTTGGTTTGGCATCATCTAAATAAGTCAAAAAGTCAAAAAGTCACTATCTTATTTAATTCACATCATCCTATTTAAATCACATCACCTCTCTAACACATCACATCAAACTCAACTCAAACCCAACCCAAACCCACCAATAAGTCAAAAAGTGCACTTTTTTAGTACATGCCAAACCAACCCTAAGTTTTGTTGTTAAGCTTTGACTATGTGAAAATCTAAATTTCCCTAATTAGTTGTTAAAATTTTTATTTAGCAAGTTATTTGTTATTAAAATTTTATGATGTTCCAAAAAAATTTAGGGTGTCACAATATTGATGGAACGAGGCTCTAATGTGTATCTTGTTTTCCTCAAGCTTAGACGATTTGGGTTTCACATAGTTTGAGAGGTCGCCAAAAGGCAGCATAACTTCATGGGCGCAACTTGCAGAGGCGTTCGTTACCAGGTTTAAGACAAACACCAAGACGTTGGTGGAGATAGACCAATTGCTCTCTATCGACATGGCGAGAAAGAAACACTAAAGTCTTACAACAACCAGTATTGAGAGGCTTTTAATCAAATTAGAGATTTGTAACAACCCCAACCCATGATTAACGTTAATCCATGCTTAAGTATGCCTAACAAGTAATTAAGAAGAAATTTTGAGTTAATTACATGTGCAATGCATATTTGTGTTTATATCTGTTTAATGTAAGAAGATCTGTTCATGTTTTCGTTTCGTTTTGTGAATTGAAGACGTTATCAGCATCCGATTCAGAAATTGACTTGATTTTTTAGTTAATTAGAATTTTTAGAATTTTATGGTAGGTTTAATTGAAATTCGATTCAGAACGATTAAATTAGATTAATTTAATGCCCATTGATTAACTTTAATTAATTACCACCAAGTGAGCCTATATAAGACTCCCTACATGCTCAACTCATCTATTTCTTTCAATTTCAACACATTTTTGAGTTTACTCACACACACAAACGTGAGAGAGAGTGAGAGGAAGGTAGACTTGAATTCAACCAAAGTGGGACTTGCTTGAGAATTGAAGAGAACTAGAGAGGATTAGCTTGATTACTCAAGAATTGGTCTACTTGAAACTCAATCGAGAAGTTTAGGTGAGAACTCAAACTTTTGATAATATAATTAAGTTAGCCAGCTCATGAATTCAAAAGAAATCCTATAGGAAGGCAAGAATTAAGCTTAGATAGTTGATTTTGGGAGTGTATCATGCATGCATGCATAATTCTCATAATTTGAAAAGTTGATTTTCAAGAATCTCCACATGCATGCCTATACTTGTGTTTTGTTCAAGGAACTGAACATGTCTTTGACCCAAACATCTCATTTGCTCATGATTTGGAAACTTGAAGCTCAAATCACTCCATGCATGTCATATTTATGTCATGTTTTCGCAATTCAAGTTTGAATTTTGCTCATTCGTCAAGCTTATGGACCTTGATTTTATAAAATGACCTTTAATTCTTAATATTTTTCAAGTTTAGACAAATTTCCTCAAGTTTTTGGCCCAAATAATGAGTTTTGAAGTGTTGAAATCAAGATTTGCAACTTGGAAGCAATTCTGGAAATTCCAGAATTCTGCTCCCACGCGAATCCACGCTCGAGCTACCACTCTAAGAGTGTGCATTTCCGTTCGAGCGACAAGAAGTCCGCTCGAGCGTGAAATACAAGCTTCCAGAAGTTCTTATGTTTTCCAGCACACTCGAGTGACAAAAGTTGGGCTCAAGCGAGGGCATGTCTCTCACGCTCGAGCGAGCGTCGAGTAAAAAAATCACGCAACCAGCATTTTTGAAAAAGTTTACAGACCGCTCGAGCAACAAATCTTGCGCTTGAGCGACCACGCACATTTTACATGTCCGCTCGAGCGTAGGAAGTCACGCTCAAGCGAGGACCTTGTTTTCAGCACTTTTTGTTAAGTGTTTTCAAGTGCATTTTTGTATCATCTTTCTATCCTAGGCATTCCTAGGCCAAGATTAAGACACCATAATGAGGATAAAGAAGTAGAAACACACTAAGACAAGAAAAAACTAAGTTAATGATTCCGAGTGTGTAATTCAGTACGTATTTGTTCTCTATTTGTGTAGGTCACGTGCCACAAGATATCTGAATTGCCTACTATGTCCGTTACTTCGAGCCATCTGTTATCTGTGAGTAATAACTTAGTAAAACTATATTCAAATTAAATTATTTTCTATATATGTAATAAGATTTGTTCTATGAAATGCTATGTTTTCTACTATGAATGATTGTCTAACTCTAACAAATGTTTGTGGTATTATGTTACGATCCAAGTATGCTATTTGTACCCGGACCGGAGGTTCCTTATGGAACTGACAAGTTATCTATACCTAGCTGGAGGTTCCTTTATGGAATTGACAAGTTATTTGTTCCCAATCCGGAGGTTCCTTTATGGAACTGATAAGTTATCCGTTCCCATCATTAGAAGCAAAAATTTCGATCCAAACTTGAATGGAGAGGCCATAGCCCTAGAATTAGACCTTGCAGAAGAGAGAAGAGAAAGGGCATTGGTAAACATTGCCTCGTATTAATAGGAGTTATCCAGGAAATACAATAAAGCAATACACCCAAGGCAATTCAAGATTGGGGATTGGGTGCTGCGCAAAGCAATAAGAAACACTTTGGTGCTTGGAGATGGAAAATTAGGACATAATTGAGAAGGACCGTACAGAATGATTGGTTTGGCAGGAAAAATGGGCATATCGCCTAGAAAACGTGGACGACCGAGCTATTCCAAGGCCATGGAACACGGCCAATCTCAAAGTATTTTATTTTTAGCTCTTTTTTAGAACACTTTTCATTTTTCTTTTTTGATATTCAATAAAACAAGTAGACATTTTTTTTCGTAAAAATTCTTTCCTTTGTTTGTAAAATTGTTTGTACTCCTTGCTCGACTGGGGGGCAATAAAAGAGGTTGGCAGATTTAACTAACAAAACTTTTGCACTCTTTAGCCAAGATAAGGATCTAGGCTAAGGAAGGTTGGCAGATTTGACCAACACTTTTTGCATTTCTTGGCCGAGATAAGGATTTAGGCTAAACAAGGTTGGCAGGTTTGACCAACAAAACTTTTGCACTCTTTAACCGAGATAAGGATCTAGGCTAAAGAAGGTTGGCAGGTTTGACCAACAAAACTTTATGCACAATTTAGCTGAGATAAGGATCTAGGCTAAGAAAGGTTGGCAAATTTGACCAACACTTTTTGCATTATTTAGCCGAGATAAGGATCTAGGCTAAAGGAGGTTAGCAGGTTTGACGAACACTTTTTGCATTCTTTGGCCGAGATAAGGATCTAGGCTAAAGAAGGTTAGCAGGTTTGACCAACAAACTTTATATTGTTTAGCCGAGATAAGGATCTAGGTTAAAGAAGGTTGACAGGTTTGACTAATTAGAACTTTTTGCACTCCTCGACCGAGATGGTTGTCTCAGCCAAATAAGGTTGGTAGGTTTGACCAACATAGATTATTGGATTCCTTAGCCAAGAGGAGTATCTCGGCCAAATAAAGGTTGGCAGGGTAAAGTAAAACTGAACTAATCAATTCGGCTAAACATGCACCAAAAATGGTGCACAACTATGCAAAAGGAAAAACTCAGTAACCGAGCAAAAAGATCGAAATTTTTTCATTTAGCAAAAGATGCTTACAGGAGATGAAACTTATAACCCGCTTACATAGCAAAGAAAAAAAGAAAAATAAAGGCTAAAAAGAGTCAAGTTCCACCATGGTTAGACAAAAAGGTCATCTGGCTCTACATCCAGGTCGACACAGACCTTACCAATTAAGAGGCCGGCCCTAGTTTCACCTTCTCATGTTAGATCGGTTATGGCTGCTCGGTCAGTCAAATTCAACACAGCTTGGTTGGGCAGATCCACCCGAGCTGGCAATGGAGCCTAGCAACCGAGGTCAATATCGATGGAAGGAACGTCAGCTGGATCTGGGACCTCCCCCTCCTCAACCACTTCCACCTAAAGGGACTTCTAATGGACAACATTTGCGTAGTTCGTCATATAACTCGGTATGAAGTGGGAAGGAGTATTCAAGAACACTTCAGAGTCGTGCAACTAATCGAGCTTTTCGGCTGCAGCCTTCTAGCCGCACTTGAAGAATATGTCTTTAGCCGCTTCGCATTGTTGGACATAGGTTTCTTCACCCTCCTTGAAACCACAGTCCTCTGCATCCTTCATCTTCTTCTGCAGCTCCTTTATTTTGGCATCCTTTTTCTTCTCTAGCTTGGCAAGTTCGCACAGATATTGGTTTTTTTTTCTTAACTAGGGCTTTTTGCTTTTCCGCCTCAGTCGCATTTATCTGCTCGGCTAGTTTCTCATTCTCAGCATTCAGCTTGACCAGAGAAACCTTCAGGGCCTTTAGCTCGACGTCTTTCATTTTCACCTCAGCGACGGTCGCCTTAACAGTTTTTCACAATTCAATAACACATTGGTGGGTAGTGTGATTTTTCTAAATGGCCTGCAAAGTGTATGAAGAGGTAAGTTTAACTGCATCAAGAGACTGTAAAAATTAGTAATTATATTGAAATTTCAGACTTTACCAGAACCATCGACTTAGTGGCAGACTGAATTGTCTTCAGCTCGATCAGGTGGTCGTGCTTTTCTATGTTGGCTGGAAGGCATAAGCTTTTGGATAGACTAAAGGCTAACAGGTGGTCTTTTTCGGCGGCAACTAAGTCGGTCGTGGACATAGCACAGCCTTTAAAAGTTACAGCTGAAGCCCACGCTGGAGTAAAAGAACTAGCACGGCCAAGGTGGCCTCCCCCTTGACGAGGCTAGCTTACCAGCAGCTCGACTTCTTCTTCATCCACTAGCCACTGTGGTTGAGAGGCTGAAGTGCGTGGCCTCTTGCTGGGCCAAGATGAAGTAGCCTAGGTGAAAGGCAGGGCAACAACGATTTTTATGGTCTAACCGGTGGTAATTTGCTCGGTCTGGACCTCGGTGTTTGAGACAGATGCATGTTCGATGATTAAAGTTCAGACGACTCTCTTCTTGGCAATCTCTTATTCTTCGATGAGAGGGATTAAGTTGATTTGGGGAAGGGTGGGGTCTAGCACAGGTGAGGACTCTAAAAGAAAATCAATTACTCTGGTTTTCCTCTTATCACTATAGCAGTAGGTCGGTTGCATATCAAGCAGTTTGGCCCAGTCCCCATGCCGATATCGTAGCGTGGCTCGGAGTGCGGCCTGGTTTACGTATGCATAAGTGGATTTAAGCTAGTTTAAATCTGTAAAAAGGGGTAAACTCGCATGGGTTAACGCGGCATGTGATACGATAGCAGAAAGGATTAAAACTGGACTATCCTTACTGGCTGTTCCTTTGTTCTAGTTAATGTTGTAGCCCGGTATCTGGGCTTCCTGGCCTTCAAAATTTCTTGACACCCTAGAGAAAGTCATCATCATTTAGGACTTTGTCCGGTGTTTTCTTGACAATTTTCTCTCGGCCTTTTCTGATTCTAAGATAATAAACCCAACTGTCGTCATTCTGGCCGAGCGAATATTGGTGGAATAGCTTGGCCAAACCGAGGTCAAGGCCAAGGTGACGATTTAGCTCAGCTATCTCGTTGATAATCCTATAGGTGTTGGTTGATAATTAAGTGGGGCATAGCTTGGTTTGTCTAAGGAACTCGTAGATTAATTGTTAGACTGGGAACCGAAGTCTTTCCTTTAGGATGGACACCACGTAAAAAGAACAAAACCTGCATTGTTCCATGGCATGGTATCTAGCTCGGCCAAGGAAAGGTGGACGTCATCTGGTATGTGGTAATCCCTTCAGAATTCGGCCATGGCACCAGGCGAGTTCACTAGAAAGCGGTATTTGCCCATTATCTTAAAATTACTATGTTAAAAAAGTTTACACGGCGACCAAGTACGGTGCTGATATGGACTTTCGTTGGCTCAGTTAAGCAAAAGAGCCCAAGGGCAAAGTGCAAGGTGTGCTTGGCAAACCTAGTCAAGTCTGCAAAGTGGAAATAAAATGATGTTATGCCTAGGTGATAACCCGGGCTAAGTAAATAGTCAATACTAAACAAGCCTAGCTCGGCATTGGGAGGTCACATGCCATACTTAGTTTGGCCAGGGAACAGAACTGACTCAAGGTTTAGGGGGAAGGGCAGGATTATAGCTCGGTTGTTGAGCAAGGCATTTCTAGTCCGGTCAAAAGCAAGCCTAAAGGTCGCAAAAAAGTTCTTATTTTGGTCGCAGTACGATTTTGGATCAAAAACACGGTTCTAGACTAGTTCAAGTTCCAGTCAATGTGTTTGCAGGTTTGAGCATGGAGTTTTGAGTTTTTTTTTTTTAAAATTGGTTCAGTCTTTAGTGTCTATAACATACATATCTGGTGTTAAAATGCTATTATTTAGAAATAAACAGACGCATAGACAATTTACGGATTTAGGGCGTGAAAACAAAATCTAATCAACAGAAGGAGCACCAGCAAAAAGGCAAGCGAGGCAGGCGATTTAAATGCTTGGGTTGGGGCTTGAGTGTAGGAGGTGCAAATATGGAACTTAGAGTGCGAGGGTTTACAAGAAAGAAGATGAACAGTCAGGGTGATTGTTCGAAGAAAAACGAGTTTTATATGACATGGAAGCAAAACAGCGGGATTTTTCAAAAAATTTTAGCAGCATTTTGACAGCTGTCATAGTGAGTGGGGGGCAATCAATGCGTGCCACGTGTCCCAGTGAGGACACGATGTCAGGAGCGTGAAAAGACGGGATGTATGACCAGCGCAATTTTTGAAAATCGAGCGAAATTTGAGCTCGGTCAATGTGACTATTTCCGCTCGGTTAGGCTGGACGATTTGGGTGTTTGGTTGATATCGACTTTGATAGCTCAGTCAAAACGGGATAATCCCAAACATGTTGTGCAGATGGAATTAAGGGACAATTAAGAGGATAATTTATGTGAATAGTTTGGGCCGAGTTAAGTCCATTTAAATTAGACATTGTGTCGAACTACGGGCCAAAGTAAATGTTGGGATAGCACGGTCCTGGATCATCTAGGCATCAAGTCGGTCAGAGATGGGCTGCTAGGGACCTGACCTAGCTATCCCACGTAGAGGACCGAGGTGTTAGTAAGAAGGAGGACGGAGCTAAGGGTAGCTCTTCAAGGCGCCATCTCACCGTTAGGACTAGGCAGCACCGAGGCGTGTAAGCTCAGTTGAGTGTGGTACCAATCGAGGTAAGAGTTGCAACCATCTCACTTGGTTGGTAGTAAGTAGGGTGTTATCAGGATAGACATTATCCTTGAGAGTGTGATTTCTAGGAGAACTTTGCTAAGGAGAGTTAGAATTTTATTAGGATTGTGCTAGGCGGAATCTATAAAAGCTCATGACAGGACTTATGCGCAAGTATCACAATTCTTACTCTCAAATACACAATGCTTATTGTCTATTGTCTAATTGCTGACTAAGGCATCGGAGGGGTTTCTGGTACACACTCGCCGACGAGCTCACGTTTGTGTTTTAGGAAGCAAAGTAACGACATTTGGAGGAGTGCAAACTTGATCAACAGGATTGTACGATAAGATTATTTTGTGCTCGTATAATACATATACAATACGTGAATTAATAAGCAATACGCGATACATAATGTGATACATATATTATATAAATACTTAAATTTCTTTAGCAAATTTGGAAAAAAATATATTCAAATTATTATATGTAAATTAATATTGTTAAAAATTTTCATTAATTTATCAAAAAAAAATATTTTTGAGATGAGAATGGTACTTTTTAATTGATTTCTCGACCTTTTTGACATATCTATTGTATGGTATTAAGAATCTCATGTTATTAATTTATGTCTTATGTATTGCTATATATATATTTAATTTAAGAAACTTTTTACAATTGATAAAATTATACATTATTTAGTATTTTATTCTCATAAGATATTTATTTTTATAATTATATTTATTTTTCTACCTATTTCTAAAGTGCTAAAGTATCTTATGATACACGATATAATACAATATGTGATTTAAAAAAATTAAAAAACGATACACAATTCGTATCCCGATTTAACAACAATGATAGGGATAAATAAAAAAGCCCAAATAGAGTTTGAACCCAATTCATGTTCGACTCCCTGAAAATTTGTTTGAATCATGAGAAGTTATGAAAAATTAGTTCTCAAACAAAATTAATGAGTTCCATCCTTCTTCTTTTTCTCTCCATATCTTTCTAATATTAACAAAAAATCAAAAAAATGTAGTTTAAGATTTTGAAAAAGTTTCTTATAACTTGTATAAAATTCTCTCAATATCTAAACTTGTGATTTAGAAGGAGAGATAGTATTTACTTCTTTTCAAAATTATCCAATTGAAATAAGTTGTAAATATTAAACTTGGATTATGCAATGCTAAATTCTTAACCAAAATCAATTCCATCTTATTTCAACATGAATTAAAATTCAAAGAACACGAGCACAAATAATAATAATAAAGATATAAACTAAGGTCAAGTTTGACAAGTTGAAAAAAGTCAAAAAGTCAAAAATTACTCAAAAAGTTAAAAGTTATCACTATTCATCAAAAGTAAAAAATTACGACTGCACAACTCTCAATCCTAATTTTTCCCTATATACTAATTTATACAATTTTTTAATACAGATTTTTCTATAAAAAGTCAAAAAGTTAACCCAAACATTTATTTTTTTTTTCAATTTTTTAATTTAAAAAAATAAAAAATACACTTATTTATGACACTCCAAACAATCCCTAAGTTGTGATAATATCCAATAACATCATTTCAACTCTTTGTACATCTTTCTACAACGAACAGAAAGAAAATAAAAGCATATCTCAGTCTAATCCTACTCCCCTCCCCTCCCCTCTTGTTCCCCCAATCTCCCAGCATAACCCACTTCCTATATTATTATCATAATGATCTATGATCATGATTTTATAAAATATATATATATATATTGGAATAAAGAACTTATATATATATATATAGTAGTATTTGTTTTAGTCCAAAGCATTTGGCCCAGCACAAGCCTTGAAAACGGGGCTCCAAATCCACTGTACCAAAAATTTTCTACCCTTGGTACCATTCAAATTGAAGGTCCGACCCTGATTGTCCTTCATGACCTGGCCTATATAGCCGCCTCCACCACCCGTTCCATACAAGCCCTCACACAAATCCCCAATCTCCACCGGGGCGGTTGGGTCCTCACCCGCATACCACGCGTTCACCAACGGGTTCGACGCTAGCTCCGCAAGCTCATGCCCGATGACACTGATCATACCGTCCACGCCCACGTCCGAATTCGGTGGTAACAATGCACCCGCCCCAGAACCCGCCATGTAACCCGGGATGGCAAACGGGTAAGCGCAAACCTCCGGGCATTGCTTACCCGAATTTCCGACCCAGGCGTAGGGTAAAGTGTAGCCGACCATAGATGGAAAGGTGAAGTAGTGGAACCCGCAAACCGCTCGGCAGAAATCTTCTACGGTGACGTCCAGGGAAGTTAATATGAGGTAGATCCCGTTCTTGTGATCAATTTGGAAGGGTGCGGATCGGACGGCGGTGGCGATGACTTGTTGGATGGAGAGGCGACTGAGTTGGGTCCCGTGGGAGTAACGCTGGTCGGAGTACTCGCCGGCGATCACGACTGATCGGGAGACGTTGGCGCCGGTCTGGTCGGTGTAGAGGGAGACGGTGCGCCACCACTCTGCGACGGAGGGGTGGTCGTTGGAGGTGGTGGTGGAGAGGGAGAGGAGGAAGTCGTTGATAATGAGTTTGTGGGATTGCGGCCATTTGCCATACCAGATGAGGTAGATGTTGATAGGGGAGGAGAGGACGGGTCCCATGTGGTAGCGGAGGTCAACGAGCTCCGATGAGCCCTCGAATTTCTTGGAAGAAGAGAGAGTTCTGGGGGGGAGCTTGGGGTTGTAGTAGTGTGGTGGATTTATGTCAAGTGTTTGGACTGTTGTTGGGGAAGAAGAATCACATGCAGAGTGAGAAAACAACAAGAGAAAGAAGAAGAAGAAGAAGAAGAAGAAAAGTCTTGAGACATCTTTGTTTGGGGTGGTGGAAGTAGCAGTGGAGGTGGTGAAGAGGGAGATAGATGGAGGGGGATTTATAAAAACAAGGAATGGGGGTGGAGACAGCTGCCATTATGTGTGGGCACTCTAGTCTCTTCTTCACTCTGAGAGTCGTCACTCTCTGGAGATGGCAAAAGAAAAATACATATATATATATATATATATTTGTAAGAACAAAAGGAAATTGACATAAAAAAAAAACAAAAGTTCAACATGCAGTGGGATCCCAATCAAACCAACATGTGCCCCCTCACAATCATGTTCTGAGGTGAGGATGTGTTTTTTTTTTTTTTTTTAATTGAAAAAATGTTTTATTCACATAATTGTTTCTTAGATAAATTATAAATACAAAGATTTGTTTAAATTATAAATTATCTCTTGTAATTTAAAAAATTATAAATATCTTTTGTTAAAATTTTTTATTAACAAAATTAATTAAAAACATATAATTGGAGACAACTGCCATTATCTGTGGGCACTCTAGTCTCTTCATCACGCTGAGTGGTCTGGAGATGGCAAAAGAAAAATAAAATAAAATTTGTAACAACAAAAGGAAATTCACAAAAAAAAAAAAAAAAAAAAAAACCAAAAGTTCTAATGTCAACATGCAGTGGGATCCCAATCAAACCAACATGTACCCCCTCACAATCATGTTCTGAGGATTTATTTTTTTATTTTTTATTTTTTAAGAAAATGATTCATCCACATAATTGTTCTTTCTTGAATTTCCCTAAAATGACAAGTCAAGTAAAATTTAAAAAATTAATTCTCATTCTCATGTTCTCTTAAAACTCTCCTTACATATATTATATATTGTCACCTCATTCGAGCAATTATAGAGAAGAGAAATTGTATGAACATAACACTTATTTTTTAAGTATTAATTCTAGTACTTATATAGTTCTTAAAATTATTTTTTTTTCCCTTAATCTTTGAACTAAAATTTTATTTGTAAATAAATAAAATTATTTTTGAATGTCTCATTCTTATAGCCAATAAATCAAAATCTAAATACTTAATTTGTAATAAGTTGTTAATGGAGAACATGATATGAAATGAATAATTATTAAATTTAATTTTAGACCAATTAAATTACAACACATAATGACCCATGTTATTTTTATTGTGAACAAAATTTAAAAGTTTGAAAAAATGGGTTGAGGCTTTCAACCTTAAAACTAAACAACCTATTATAACTTATATAAGAATAGATAATGTATTTCCCCCAAGTTAATTGTAAAAATGCACTTTGACCATGAAAAAGGACTTGCAGCCTCAAAAGCCTAAAAAAATTAATTATTGTTTAAATCTATTTAATTTTACAAAATATTACATCTTACATTATACTATGATTTTTGAATTAAATAAATATTTTTATGAACCATACTTTTGTGAATTGTTTGGATATTAATGGAAATGTCACTATTAGCATGAACCCCACCTGCAACAACCTGCACGATGGTTTATGTTTTTTTAAAGGGTGGTCCAATTGTTAGGTTAATTAATGTTCAATGAATAAAAATATTCTTCACATCAAGCGCGGTTAATTCTTGAGCTCAGTGGTGTCTTGGATTCAATGCTAATTGGCACTTGCACTCAACATAAGTAACACCTACACTGAACATGTAGTAATTGCAGGGTCGCAAATGAGAGGAGTTAGGGATTTTGGGTAGTTGAGGTGTCCACGGTTTGGAGGAGGGTTGTCAGGTGGGAAAGGGAGAGTAAAGGAGCTGTTGGGGGTGGCGGAAGGGCAAGTGACGGGCTCTGGGTGGCAAGCGAGGGCGCAGAAGGGCTTGGGGAAGGTGGGGAGTGGATGTTGGGAATTTTCAAAATAATAAATAAAGTTATATTTTTTTTTTTAAAACCTTTTTTATTTCATTTGGACAGTTTCAAGCAAGTGTGGAAACTTGTCTTATGCTAGAAAGAGAGTAAAAGATAGAGCTTATAAACAGTTACATAGAATATTCTTTTGAATATGAAGTTGTGATATAGATATCAATGTACATGCACTCACACTATAAGAATATATGCACGTGCACAGATACGCATAGCGTGGGCAATGAAATGTGTGTCGCGCGATGCTTTCCTACATGCTATGAAAAGATTGGAGCGATGATGTAGATCCAACGTAGCATGGATGACATAGAGCACAGTCAACTCTGTGTGGCGCTTTCCTATTTGCTACAGAAAGGTTGGGACGATGACATGGATCCAACATGGGACGTGGCGTGTACTGTGGTGATCAAAATTTCAAAAATCATCAATTCTCTCTCTCTCTCTCTCTCTCTCTCTAATAGTCATCTCTAATCAGGAGTTTCTAAAGTAAGTTTCTACTTTCTCTTTCTGATAGCCATCTCCAGCAGATTTGATTATCACTGTCTTAGTTATCTTCATCATATCAAGAATACTTTGATTTACTGTTGTCAATGCAGAATCCAATAGATTTTATCCTTAGATCAAATTTTATTGTATCCTAGAGACAAATTTGATGTTAACCCGCTGTATATCATTTGGTGAGGGCAAATATCGTCTCTAGGGAAGAGACATAACGCACCTTGAAACAATTATTTTATGTTGAAGTTCGTAAAGGCAAGTTAATTGCAAAGACTTTGAAGACTCAAAGACCACTAATTTTTCGAACAATGGAGTGGTAGCCAACAACAGGAGGCCAACGGCTATAGTGTAGTGCAAAAAGAAGAGCAAAATTGGAGGGAGAAGGTATTTTGGTATATTCAAATAATATATATTCCACCTCTTGGTAATTATTTTACAATTTTCCATTGGTATTTGTAAATCTAAGGTAAACATAGCGGATGAAAAATTATGGTCATACATTTTTCTGCAGAGTCTGAATTGAAAGATCTCGTGGGTAAAGCACGTGCTTCCTGAATCTAATCAATCAACCCAGCAATGGAGTGATATTACAGAATGAATATCATCCACACAAGTCACAGTGCAAAATGGCTCTTGATCGTTGTATTTTGGGAGAGAGTCAGTATATGGAAAAAAACATACGACATACGTTGTTTTTCTCTTAATCACCCATATCCCATATCATATCAGATATATAGGATAATATCACATCTATCCATATCAGTTGATATGATAGATATGGATATCCTGAGTGGTTATCCAAATAGGTTTTGAATACAAATTCAAACTTATTTGGATAAGGTTCAAAAGGTTCAAAGAAAAGGTCAAGCCACATGGGCGCCCAATTTCTAACATCTCCCACTCGTACATGAGTTGGCATGACACTGCCACATCTTTATCTCAATCTCCCAAAAAATGAACAATCTCATACTAGCCAATGCACCGTGCGACCGCTGAAAACACATGTATGTGGGAGCTCTATACTAGAAACTCAATATGAGTCAGCATAGAGACATCAACCCAAAATGAATAGAAATAGTGTCTCATGTATCCAGACTTATCTAGCTACATCAGTCCAAAAACATCTCTAATCCCTCAAAAAGCATGTTTGACTCTCTTAGGTCCCGTATTATATTCACACCCAATCAGCATCCTATAAAGAGCGATGTGAGTTGTCGATAGTGAATATAGAGCAGAGATGTAGAACTAGATGATCTTTCCTTCACCCTCATATCATTCAATTTGAAAGTGGCCGCTTTCCCAGTAATGTCCCTTAAAGCTGAATCATACATGACCGCAGGCAACATACCAAAGTAGCTGAACATCAACTCCTCATCTTATGACATAATCAAAGGTCACAAAAGGCACAAAATGAAGTCATTTAGGGAAAAAATGACTTTTAGGACTCACACAGTAAAGAAGCAGGGATCTATTCTTTCACATCGCTAACGGGTCGATAAGCACATGCAGTACGAATGCATGTTATAGTGAAATAACTCTTCCAAAGAGTGATGTTAAACTCACACACCATACAGATCTTAGTTTAGTCGCTCTTAAGTGCACAAGTCGCTTCCTAACGTCTAACTCGAATTCTCTATTTGCTCGCCTCTTAGGCATCAAATGAGATCTCGCATTTGGCTATCCATAACAGGCACATCATGGAAAAGTGGGTACTCTCATATCTATGGTCAGTCTCTAACAAAACCTCATCTTGGTTCCAATCAAGGCGACATAGCTAGTGGATAATTTTAGTTTCTCTATTTGCTCAAAATACAATAAGCCACTAGTCTCATCCTTACTCGCTACCTAGCGTTAAGGGCGATTGCTCATGTGAGTGAGCCAATCTTGCCTGCTAACATCAATTTAATTATTTTGTGTATGCTAATTCACAAACCATTGCAAAAAGTAGTAAACATAAATGTGTAATAGAAACAAATATGAATACTAATGGTATAAATATCCCAAAAAACCATGAGTTAAACTGAATACACATAAAAATATCACCACCTACGTAGTCCTAAAGCCCTAACATGGGTAAGATAAACATCTCTAGCAATGGGCTTAGTCAAAGGGTCTGCAACCATGTGACTCGTAGGGATGTGTTCCAGGATCATTTCTTTCTGCGCCACAATGTCTCTAATAAAGTTGAACCTCACATCAATGTGTTTGGTTCTGCCGTGGTATTTAGGATCCTTAGCGTAAGCAAATGCAGCCATGCTGTCACAATGGATAATCACAAGGTCTGAAGTGTGTGTGACAACATCCAAATGCTGAAGGAATCTCCTCAACCAAACGGCTTCCTGAACGGCAGATGAACAGGCCACAAACTTAGCCTCCATAGTCGATAAGGCGATACAGGATTACTTCTTACTACTCCAAGAAATAACACCATCGCTAAGCATGAAAGCATATCTTGAAGTAGACTTATGCTCATATAAGTCTCCTCCCCAGTCAGCGTCACAATAGCCAACTAGATGTAGATCTGAACTTTGGTAGCAAAGTGTGTAATCTGCAGTCCCTCTAAGATATCGTAATAGCCTCTTGACTGCTTTCCAATGAGCTGGTCCTAGGTTGGATTGGTAACGACTCACCAATCCGACTACATAACAAATGTCAGGACGCGTACACGTCATAGCATACATCAAGCTTCCAACAGCATTTGCATAGGGAACACGGGCCATCTTTTCATTCTCTTCTTTAGTCTTGGGACCCATATCAAGGCTTAGGCTCTCGCCTTTTACAACAGGAGTGTCAATGGGTTTGCAACTCTGCATCTAGAATCGCTCTAGGATAGTCTTAATATAAGTCTCTAGAGACAAACCAAGAAGTCTCCTAGAGCGATCCCTAAGGATCTTAACACCGAGCACATAGCTCGCCTCACCCATGTATTTCATCTCAAATGTAGAGAACAACCACATTTTAGTGGCGACAATCATCTCCTTATCATTTCCAGCCAATAACATGTCATCTACATATAATGACAATATCAGAAAAATGTCCTTGGACCGCTTAACGTACACACAGTGATCTTCATCAATCATCGTAAACCTATTAGAAACAATGGCTCGATGAAATCTCAGATTCCACTGTCTGGATGATTGCTTTAAGCCATAAATAAATCGTTGAAGCTTGCAAACTTTACGCTCCTGACCTACTGCTATAAAGCCTTCTGGTTGATCCATATAGATCTCTTCATCCAATTCTCCATTGAGAAATGCAGTCTTAACGTCCATCAGATATAGCTCTAAGTCCAACTGAGCTACTATGGCCAGGATTAGGTGAATAGAGGCAAACCTTACAACTGGTGAAAAAGTTTCCTCATAGTCCACACCCTCTCGTTGGGTGTAACCTTTCGCCACTAGGCGAGCCTTATACCTTTCTATGAAACCATCTGCCTTGCGCTTGATTTTGAGAACCCATTTGTTCCTAATAGTCTTGCGCCCTGGCGGCAAATCAACCAAGTCCCAGACATGATTTTTCTTCATAGACTCTATTTCTTCATCCATTGCAGTACTCCATTCTTTACTAGCAGGGGATGAGAGAGCCTCTTTGAGATTCTTAGGCTCCATCTCATCACTCGGAGCAATCATGAATGATTTCCCTTCAATCTCAAAACAACGATGGGGTATAGCTCCATGTTTGCTTCTATGTAGTTGAGAATCCTAAGAATCCTCATCCATTGGATCTAATCCATAGGTAGGTAGATCGCTCCCACTGTCCCTAGGAGCTTGAGGAATTATCTCCTCATTCTCTACTAGGCTACTAGGTGCGCCTTCAAGTAGATCCTCCATCTCATAGAGTTCTACTTCTCTAGTTACCTCACATCTGCTAGGGAAATCCTCCTCTAGGAAATCCACATCTCGTGACTCAATTTCAATCACACTTCTATCCAGATGCTCCCCAACAAACACATAACCCTTAGAATGCTCACTATAGCGAATGAAGATACACTTCTTTCCTCTAGAGCCCAACTTCCCAAACTTATGAAAAGCATTGTGTATATAAGCTGCCGAACCCTAAGGCCGCAAATTGCCCAAATCAGGCTTTTTGCTAGTCCACATCTCATATGGGGTGGAAGGAACTGATTTGGAGGGCACGCAGTTAAGGACGTAGGCAGCAATCAACAAAGCATCTCCCCAATAAGAAATGGGAAGATTAGCTTGCGTCATCATTGATCTAACCATGCCAAGCAATGTGCGATTCCTTCTCTCCACTACACCATTTTGCTGCGGAGTCCTAGGAATTGTCAATTGCCTGATGACTCTTTTTTCCTCACAAAGCACTTTAAATTGCTCAGATAGATACTCACGTCCTCGGTCAGTCCTTAGAGCCTTAATGCTCTTGTCTAATTGATTCTCAACCTCATTAACATACCGTCTAAAGCAATCCAATGCTTCTGACTTGTGAGAAATCAAATAGACATGACCAAAACGCGTGCAATCATCTATAAATGTGATGAAATAAGGGGCTCCATGCCTTGCCCTCATATTCATTGGTCCACATATATCAGAATGAATAAGTTGCAATGGGATAGATGCCCTTATGGCTTTCCCAAATGGTTTCCTTGTTGCCTTACCAGCAAGACAGTGCTCACAAGTAGGCAAAGTGACTCTAGCGAGTGGGCCTAAAAGATCTTCTCTAGCCAATCTAGTCATCCTGTCTCGCTCTATGTGGCCTAATCTAGCATGCCATCTCATAGAATCATTATCACAAAAAGATGCAATATTCGAAACAGAGCCATTGACATTTTTATTAAAACTAGAATCATCCACATCCAAAACTAAAAAACTATCTGAAAGATAACCAAAACCATAAAAAATTGTTCCCAAATAAATGCAAACACCATTATTCTCAAAACAAAAGCTAAAACCAAGGCTCATCATGCTAATAACTGAAACTAAGTTTCGCCGAATATCTGATGCATAAAGAACATCATGAAGATACAAGGTGCGCCCTCGTCGCATTTCCAGCTTGTATGTGCCGATGCCAAGCACCTCCACACTAGTCTCGTTTCCCATGTAAACTTTTCTGCTCCCAGCAGGTACTCGGCGATACTCAACAAATCCTTCTATGTCCCTCGTGATGTGGTCTGTTGCTCCGGAGTCTACAACCCAAAAATGAGGAGAATGAGCAATTAATGCTTAACTAGACACAAAGCATTGAATGCGAGAAATTAAGTAAGGGAGTACATTCTTCTGCTCAGGGCAATCCCGAGTGAAGTGTCCTTTTTTGTTACAGTTAAAGCGTGTCAATTTAGCCTTTACCTGCTTGCCACCTCTCTTGCCCTTACGCTTGAAATTTCTAGCGCCATTGGGCTTTAGCGCAGCTGTTGCTTGCTTCTTAGGGACACCTTTTGCTTTTCCATGTTTGAACTGAGAAATCCTACGTGAGCTCGACTCAACCACCATAGCAGAACTATCAGACTTAGCCGCCTCAAGGCGCTCAGCCTCTAGCTCCAAATGACGCGATATGTCTTCGAATGTTTTCACACTCTCATTATGCATCATGTTCTGCTTCATCTGCTCCCAAGAATTTGGCAGAGCTTAATTACTTGTACTTGCTGCTCTTGAGTCAAATTGTGCCCAGCAGCCGCAAGCTCACGTATCATGGCTAACATGACCCTTAAATGCTGCTTCATCGAGTGATGCGCCCTTTTTTGATAAGAGTCAAACTTCATAGTCAACCCATGTAGCTTTGCCAATGAGGAATACCAAACTTTTGTTTAAGAGCTTCCCATATCTTAAATGCAGTCGGGCAATGCTCAAACTCACTAATCAAGTCGTTGTGCATGCTGCTCAACAAAGTAAAGCGCGCACATCGATCTTTGTTACGCAAAGTCTGAAAGACTTCAAGATCACGACGATGTTGAGCTGTATTGCCCTGCTCTGGCTCAACCATCACTTGTTCAAGTATGGTCAACACTTCTTGCTCATTGAGGAGGAATTGGATCTTACGGCGCCATATATCATAATTGTCGCCATCCAATTTCTCTCCCTTAGTTAAGTCTGCCACCACTGTCTTAGCAGCCATTTCTACATACAGAGTAAACAAATGCGCAGGGGATATTAATGATAGCAACACAAAAAATTATTTTGCAGCAAAAAAATCTAAATTAGATAATGATAATTTTACACATGTCTCAAGTTCGAAAATTTTCTATGCTCGTAATCATTTCTTGCGCCTCTAGTGATAATTATCAAAATTTAATTTAATTCCATGTGCAAAAAAAAAAAAAATCTTCCACTACTTATGGCATATACAAAGCATGATAAAATATTCTAATTCCATACAACAGCATCTTAATGTAAATTTACAAATAACTCATGTTATATTCATTTAATAATGGAATTCAAATAAATAAATAAATAACTAATCATGCTTCTTTAATTGCAACATATTAAAAACCCAAAAATATGCTGTATTCAATATTCAGATTATGCCACAATAAAAAGTACATTATTCTGAAATTTCTGGAATTTTTCTGAAATTTTCTGGAATTCTAAATAACTAATAAACACACATAAAATTAGAAATAAAAAATTCCAGAATCTGATAAACTGAAAAAATTATACCAGTAAATAGTAAAATATTTCAGAAGTCTACAATAAAAATTTCAACCCCAAAAAATTATTTATGCAATACCGGAAGCATTTTAAAGCATAAATAATGAATTATTATTATAGAAAAAATACTTTTGATTTTCATAAAATTTTCACAATTTTACAGAACATGAAAAATTTAATTCTGAGTCTAACGGTACTAACCACGCATAGAACAAATCTCTAACGAATTAATTATGACCACTTAACGCGATTCAGAATTAAAAACAAAACAAATAGTGCCTTATGCATCAGCCTGCCCAAGCCAAGTGTAATGCGGAGGACAGCGTGGTTCAAGATGGCGCGCGTGTGATGGCGCGTGGAAGCGGCGTCAAAGCGCGTGGGCGCATGGCGACGATGGCGTGATAAGCAGCTCAAGGCGTCATGTGGCGCTTGAGGACCACGCGCCACCGCCCAGGGTGTTTTTTTGGTCCAATTTTTGTACTGTCAGACTCCATTTTTCAAAATAAAATCATTTATGGTATTAAAAAAAAAAGGGCATTAATGAACATAAAAAATAGGTTTTTATGCTCTTAATTTAATGAGGGTAGACATTTTCCTCCTTTATAAACATTCATGTATATAATGTGTACATATATATATAAAAATATACACATGATTAAAGAAAACACGAAAAAACCCATTCATGTTCTGATACCAATGTAAATCTAAGGTAAACGCAGCAGATGAAAAATTATGGTCATACCTTTTTCTGCAGAGTCTGAATTGAAGGATCTCGTGGGTAAATCACGTGCTTCCTGAATCTGATCAATCAACCCAGCAATGGAGTAATATTACATAATGAATATCACCCACACAAGTCACAGTGCAAAATGGCTCTTGATCGTTGTATTTTAGGAGAGAGTCAGTATATGGGAAAAAACATACGACATATGTTGTTTTTCTCTTAATCACCCATATCCCATATCATATCAGATATATAGGATAATATCACATCTATCCATATCAGTTGATATGATAGATATGAATATCATGAGTGGTTATCTAAATAGGTTTTGAATTCAAATTCAAATTTATTTGGATAAGGTTCAAAGAAAGGGTCAACCCACATGAGCGCCTAATTTCTAACAGTATTATAATTAAACTTTATTTCTCATGTTATTTTGTAATTATTTGCTCCAAATGTCACTATTTTTTTAGCTTTTTCCACATATATAGTCAGGAGTTGCAATAATAAATTACTGTAGTTGGGACTGTGAGACAAAGAAAGGGACGAGATGGTGCGGTGTTGGTTCCATGTGAGAGCCTCATTGATGTCATAATTACAAAGAACTAATATATGGGTAGGTATTATAAAATAGGGACGTGAGGAATCCTCCGAATAAGGGCTCCGAATCTCCCGAAATTCCATATTAAGTAAAAAAAAAAAAAAAAAAAAAAAAAAAAAAAAAACAAAACAGTTTCTAAAATTGAAAGTTAGGAAGATTAGGAGAAATATTTTTAGAGGGATTTTTCAGTTTCCTATAAAATATCTTGTTGGTTTGTTTTCCTTATATATAGTAAAACCCAAGTCTCTTTTTTGATTTTGCGTTTTAGATGAACCATATATGCAATTGTAGCATAACTACCTCAGTTGTTCACACAAATGCAACAATTTATGACGTGGTACTGCCGTTTTTGGTGAATAATTTATAACAATTTTCGCCACTTTCTTCTTTTTAAGGTTTAGCTTATAATTTTGAGAATGATTTTTCTTTGTACCACTGTCTTCTATATTTCTTCATATATTATTTTGTGGATCTTATTTTGGACATACAATGATAATCCGAATTGTTGATCAGATAAACCTCGTAGTGAAATTTGTCCGCGGAAAAATCAATTTTATCAAATATTGATAAATAGATGAATAAATAGTATTTTATTTTATAAAATAGACTATTTAAGTCTAAACATATAATTGTCGTCTATTTTAAAAAATAAAATGTAATTTGTTCATATATTTAGCCATATCTGATGAAATTGATTTTTGGAATAACTCATTTTTATCGTTTAGTTTACGAGATGAATAGTTTAGATTATCATTATGAGTTTCATCTCTAGCCCAACAAAATAGAATATTAAAAAGTATGGAGGGTATTAATATAGAGGTGAAGGGATGATAACAGATCAGATTTTTTGAATTTTGCGCATAATTTCTTACTTTTAAACTCAATTATTTTAGTGATTCAATTTCATACTTTATTATAAACTTGACAATTTTACCTACTATAAACTTGATAATTTTGACTTACCTATTATTGTATTTTCCTTATCCAATCAATGCTCTCTCAAATCATTTATATTAAAATCTAGTTTGAAAAAAATACAAGCAAGTCAAGAAATTTTGCCATCTCTTCGTGAACGGATTCCCTTTAGGGAGTGTTTGTTTGGACGGACTGAATATAGACAGACTGCAATACAATAGACTGTTAGTCCTAAATAAATAATCTCTTGACTATTTGTGTATTTGACTATTAATTTGACCTTTACTAAACTAATCAAACAATGAATTAATAAATTTATTAGATATTAAGTCTAATCTCACACCTTAATCTCATGAAATAAATGATCCCTTAATTCTTTGTGACCTTTATTTATGTAGAAAGATGAATGTGTAGTTGTCCAGATCCTCATCCCTTATTTATAGCTCAATTTGCCTGATGTTAGGCTATCCTTCCTTTTGTTTCGACTTTTGCACTCCCTTTAGGTTGATGGATGAAAAAAGATCAGTGTTACGCTAATTTAAATTTAAATTTATTTTTTAAATTTAACAATGTGATATATTTAAGGTAACTCTTACTCTTATGCCATCTCTAATCATTAATCAATTATTTTTTTGACACATTACTTGATCCTAAAAATAAGTTTAGAAAGTGAGTTTATATAAATGATTGTGATCTCTCATTTAAGTGATAAAAAAAATTATATATTTTTATTAGAGTATTGCTATTTAGGCATATTATTGGGTCTAGAAAGTGGACTTACATATCAATTTATTTCATTATAGTTGAATAAATAATGAAATAAAGTATGTGATATATAGATATGAATGAGTTTTAGTTTTTCTTTTTCTTTTTTGTTTTTTCCTTTTTATTTTAATGGACAATCAATTTATTTTTCATTGAATTTTATCATTTTTTTGTGAGAAAATAAATCTATAAAATAAAAGAGTTCTCTTTCTTATAATTTTTCACATAACTTATAAACCAAACATGGTCTCTTCATTTATTATCATTTTTCATCCAATCACTCCATCCAAATGAATTGATGGTGACTAGTTAGGGACGAAATTTGGACATGCTCAACCCACATTTAGTCCAAAATTTTTTAAGACTTAGGCAAATATTTTTTTAATTTGTTCCATAATAAGATAGATATTTAAAAGTCTGGATTGAATTTGGACTAAAATTTGGTAGAGACATTGAACAGTTCAAAACCTAAATTATGAATATATGAATATAAAAGTATTAAATATATATTATTGGGCCCCTTTTTAATAATAAAAAAAGGGAAACTGACCCAAAGGTCCAAGCCCAACATATCCTACCCCGTTTAAGCCCAAAACAATTTTAATACTCCATTAAGTCCTCAAATTAACAATAAGACAAAAATACCCACAATACATCATCCAATTTACACGCGCGCAACCATCACCCACGTCCCAAAAATCTCAGACTGAACAGTACGTTGTCACGTCTCCGCCGTTCGAAATCGGCTCCTCAGTCCTCCATCTCTCTTCCGTTCAACTCCATCGCCTCTGAAAACCCTAACCCTAACCAGAAAACGTAACAGTTCATCTTCATCACCCACAATCATCTCAGTCTGATCAGTACACTATCACATCTCCGCCGCTCGAAATCGCATTCTCAATCCTCCATCTCTCCTCCGTTCGATTCCATTCCCTCTGAAACCCTACCCTAACCACAAAACCAAACCGTTCATCTTCAACACAACACCAAGCCGTTCGTATTCTCCAATCGGCGACTCTCAACAACACGAAGAACCATCACCACTGTGAAGAGATTTCTTAGTTCCTGCCTTCAAATTCACAAAAATGGGGAAAAAAAGTAACATCTCTCTTCACCTATTCACTATTTTTCATTCACATTTGTACATATTTCTTATATACACATTTTACATACTTCAAAATGTATAAACCCTCTTTTATATATAATCCTGTTTTCAAACATTATACTCCCATTTTTCAACATCCTAAAACACTTTTTCTACACATAAATCCCTATTTTTACACATTCAACACCTTATTCTTATTCTTGTTGTTCAATATTGGCGTCTCTTATTCTTATTTTTGGATTTTTAATCTTCTCATTGTTATTGTTGCTTTTTACAAAATACAAAAACATTACTATTGTTCATACTATTTATAAATCGCAACATCATAGTGTTTCATTTCACCACTACACAAATAACATATCTCAATTTATTCAAGCGCAAATGAAGCGCAAAATTACACGGTTTAACCACTACTCAAAACAAGTAGATAACTTATTATAAAGTGCAAATCAAATCACAAATTATCTGATTTAAATGCTACCAACAAAATACATATAACTTCATATGAAACTGCATATAAAACTTCAAAATTATACAGTTTTGTCACTATATTACTCATACCGTCTTTGCCGCTTTCATTTTTTCGAAGCATTTGTTGGAAGATATTGGAAGAAACAAACCCATATGCCCACAAATCCAATCGAGGATTTAACCATCTCCCTTTTGAAAGTCCATCTCTTGTATCCATTGAAAAGCCACCACCATCTCCCCATCCACAAAAAACCAAACCACCACAGCCAAAAACAACCAAACCCAAAAGACCCCACCAAAAAACCCACAAAACAACCACACCACCAACAAGAAAAAGCCCAAGAACTGCACCACAGACCCCACCCACACAACAAACACCAACCACACCTCCAACCACAACAAGAACAAACAAAAGAAGGCCACCAACAAAACAAGAAGCTCCTCCGACCAAAAAAAGAAAGCTCCAAGAAAGCCAATCAACTCCAAAAACAAAAACCAAGGCATCAAAAGAAAAAAAAGCAGCAGTCCCTGCAAAGAGAGTCCAACAATTTAATTATCGTTCCAACATCGGAACAATAATCAAACAGTTGAAGGGCGGCAAATTCCCAAAAGCCCAACAGAGTGCAAAAAACCCTTTTGGCACATCATAAATGCTCTCTCCTCAACACAATCAAGGCCTCTTGGTGCAGATGCTACAACTCCATTGTAGCAAATGACAACACTCTACAACAAAAGAAAAGATCATTTCTACTTGGCAAAAAGCAAATGAAACTTCGAGAAGCGTGATGTGAAGCTCATTTTTGGTATTGATGTGGAGAATACAACATCACCACCAAATCCTATGCAACACCAAAGGATTTTGAGCTTCCATTTACAAACGAAGATGCAAATCAGTCAAGAGATTGGATGGCAAGTCTTTGGCCAAAATGTTTCAACAAACAAAAAAAGGAAAATCAACCAATGATCGTCAAGATCTTGCAAGGGTAATCACCCTTTACTTGTGCTTGAAACTTCTCATCCTCACAGGCCATACACTCAGTTGGAGTTTCCTCAACTATGTCGACAATCTCAACAACATCAAGAAATACAATTGGGTCGAGGCAATAAAAGACACACTGATGAATTCAATGGCAAATGCAAACAACAACCCAAGGCATGTCACTGGATGCGTCATGTTACTCTTGGTAAACACATTGCTCAACTACTTCCCACAAAAATATCAGACATCCACCTATTTCTAACTATCTAACATATTTCAATTTTTTTTTTTAACAGTACTGGTACTGTGAGCACAGTAAACTCCTCCGACCATCCAACAAAGAAGGCTTCCCAAGGTTTATGAAATGGAACCTTGGAAGAATGTACTCCAAGTGGAAACACATCAGCCTTGCTCACTTTGAAAAGGTATTCAAACTCTTCTATACTATCATAGCACAAATCTATTCAACTCTCCTTTCACATTCATTGTAGTACAAATCATATTATGAAACTGTGAAAATTTTCAGTTTCAAAGAACACACTTATTTAACATCACTCATGTTATGAAACTGTAACATTTTTCAGTTTCCAAAAACATATTTTGTCACTTAACCCACATTACTCACAGTACAAGAAACTAACCAAATTTACAAGATTATCGATATATGCCACATTGTTCCAATGCAAGTTAACCAAAGTCCTTTAACCCCAATCGAACAAGAAATACGTTATTGCATATCAATCAAAGCACATCAACAGACTTCTCGGAAAGAAACATGGACACAAAAAGGACAATAAGCGAAAAAAGAAAACAAAAGAAACAAAAAAACACTTCTAGAGAGTGATGAGGATGACTTTCTCGAAGAAGAACATCATTCGTAATCGAATCGAGAATCGAAACAAGAAGAACAACAAAAAAAAAGAAAAGAAAGCAAAAACCACAAGAAGAACCGAAAGTGATGAACAAGAAGAGAAGAGTGATGATGAAAAAATCAAGTGGTGATGAAGAAGAAAGCGATGAAGAAGAAAGCGAAGAAGAAGAAATCAGAAGAAAGAAGAAGAAGAAGAAGAACAAGAAGAAGAAGAAGAAGAAGAAGAAAAAAAGAAGACAACAAACAAAAGGTGATCAACAAGAAGACCTTCATGAAGAAGAAGACCAACAAGAAGAAGTAAATGAACAAGAACTGCCAAACCAACAAGAAGAACTGCAAGAGAAATCTGACATATTTCATGCACAAGGTAAACTATTGTCTAATACTAAAGCATACTGCAAAATTTCATTAAACTAACCAAAACACAATCCAACATTTTATAGGTCATGACCCACCACAAACATCAACCAAAGAGGATGACAAGGACAAGCTCATATCAGACATGAGAGCACAAATGCAAGAAATGGAACAAAAATTCATGGCTGAACTGCGTAAAAAAGAAGATCAACTGAAGGAAATGTCCACCAAAAAAACTCGCAGTCCCCAACAAAGATCCATGGTCAAGAGTATCAAACAAAAATCAAGAAAACAAGCACATCACCCAGATTTTGAATACCAACCAATGACCAAACCCAAAGAAGATGCAACAAACAAGACACAAACTACTGCTGATGTACCCAAACCAACACAGAATGCGATGAAGAAAAAAGAGAAGGAGAATGACAACAACAAAAAGGTGCTCATGAAGCAAAACAACGACACAAAGAAAAGATGCAAGAGCATATTGGCCAAGAAAGCGATTGCTCTGAAACAAACCCAAAAGAGCATGCCAATAAAGAAAAGACAAAACTTCAAATATTGGAAAGTGATGATGATTTCGGGAAGAATCAATCCCAAACAAGCCACTCACAATTTCATGCCGCAAAACAAACAAGGTTTGGCATAGCCTATCCAAAAAGACCAAGACCAAATTCAACTCGGCAACAACACACAATCAAGTGCTTGTGTGCAGTGCAGCGGCGAAGATGAAAACTGCGTATACTTTTCAGATATATGCAGATTGACCAACAGGGAACCCTTATATGGGAATGTAGGTCTCCAACTGCACAATTTTACAGTTTCTGTACATATTCAATAACCTATTCCACAAAACTAACACATTCTCATATATAACATGTTTCAGGTCATTGATGCCTTCGCAGAAAAGCAATTGGCACTCCAACCAACCATTGAAGAATTTGAGAAACACGATCTAGTCTTTGCAAGCAATCCATATGCAGGAAGATCTTACGTTTTCTCAACACTCATCAATGTAAGCAAAACTTAACATACCTTACAACTGCAAAATTTTCTACTTTCTCAACATATATTACTACATAGTTTTATAACACATTTCAAACATATATATAACTTACAGACTCCACTACAAAACCAAGATCAAGCACTCGAGAGAAAAACTCATCGACAACCATTTTCGAAGCAATGAAAAAGCAGATATATCCATTTCCCAATCAACCACGACAACCATTGGACAATTGTGGTTTTTGACAATGCTGATGGAATATGGAGACACTATGACTCTTTGAGACCTGCAAAAGATTGCCACAACAAGCACTTTGAAATTGCAAAACAAATTGTAAGTTAAATTTCATACTTAGTTCCTTTCGTTTACAAACATATCAACTCACCACTATAACTAACAAAAACACCCACTAACTATTTTGTAGCAACAACATCAACTGACATGGAATAAAGCATTACTCAGCAAACAGGGAAACATGTTTTCATCTCAAGAGTGCGAGACAGAAATTGCATCAATTGAGGAATGCCCACAACAAACCCCACACTCGTAAGATACAAAATCCATAAACTAATCTTCCAATATGCTAAATTTTGCAGTTTCACCTAACTAATTAACTTCATCTCAAACACTGCAGGAATGATTGTGCAATCGCCGTCTGCAATGTTATCAACCAATATCTCAACTGGCAACCTGTGCAGAAAAAACTTCGTCCAACTGAGTGGGTCAAATTTCGAGCACAGATCATCAATCAATTCCTCAATGATAACAACCGATCCTGGAAACTCGAGCACTACCAAATGTTGACAAAGCACACCAAACCATAGAAATAATGAACAAACTTCTTGACAATACAAATTTTCAAGGGAACATATCTTTGTACCTTTTTTTTTTTTTTTTAAATTTTTCTTTTTTAACATCTGACAAGTACTTTATATACTTTTGGGAATGATCATTTTCTGCTTATTATGGTTATGGTGAAAATCATAGATGTTCTTGTTGCTCTTCTTCTCCTTATTATCATTATTGTGGATGTTATTCTGATTGTTTGTCTACTTGTTTCTGGTTGCATATATTTTCATACAGTAAAGGTTGTTTCTAATAATTCTTCAAACTGCAAAATTTTGCAGTTTCATCAGCTTGTTTTTAATGATTTTTAAAACTGCAAAATTATGCGGTTCCATCAGGTTGTTTCTAATAATTCTTAAAACTGCAAAATTATACAGTTTTGTCGCTATGAAATATCAACTGCATTTTAATAAGAAATTTTCAACAACCTTCTCTACATTCCATAAAAATAAAAAAGAAAACCAGACTGTTACAAAACAACTTCAATAAGTAAAGAACACATCAACAACCAAAAAACAATTCAACCAACTTTATTCATTACTTCCATAATACCAAGTATCACATTTTTTATTCCCATAATTCCTCAAATTCAAATACAAATAGAAAAGAATAGATTGTGGCCTCAAATAGCAGCCTTGCACGTCTTCTTATTGTGATTCCCATATTTCAAGCACCTCCCACACTTGATTTGCTTCACATTCTCACCCCTAGAAGGTATCCTCTTCTTCTTGTTCCGCCCGGGCTGCTTCTTCGTTATAGGAGGTTTGATAACCGAACTCGCACCATCAAAACCAAATCTCTCACTTGAAGGCCTTTGGATAAGCAGATTCCTTGTATGACTCTCTAAAACAATCTACATGAAAAAAAGGATCAATGAAATCATACACATCTCTACCACTACTACATAAAGCATGCACGACATGACAACAAGGAAAACCATTCAATTGCCATTCATGGCAAGAACAAGTCTGTCTACCAATATCAACATAAAAAGAAATAGAAGAATGAACCTCAAGCAGTATCACTAGCAACAATCACATCCCATGACTTAGCTAGCTCCAAAGAGTCCAACAACTTCTTTTCCATAATGGACACAATTTGTACTCCATCTTCTAGATTCACTCTTCTATCCGACAATTGAGTCATGATTTGAACCCTAATCATATCAACCATACAAGTAATAGGCAACTCACGAGCCCCACCAATCCAATTATTGTAAGACTTCGTGACATTAGATGACATCTCCCATATCGTTTCCCTCTAAAAATGCATTGGCCCACTTATCATTTTGCAAACCATCCAACATACTATCAACTCTACAATTCGACAATACGCCTCAATTTACGCATATAATGTTGGAAAGAAGCAACCGTTGGCATAAGCACATTTGACTAATATTTTCATCAAACCGACTTATAGGTAGTACGAAGTCCCACCAATTTGTCAATCAAATTTCTCTTCAAATGATTCAAGCAATAAGCATGATGTGCATTGGGAAAACCACCGAAAGAGCGTCTAGCAATCCATGTTGACGATCCGACACAAAGTCAATCTCGACTGAACCAACGACCTTTAACAAGCGACTTAAGAACCACATCCAATTATCTTGATTTTCGGCGTCAACAATAGCAAAAGCCAAAGGAAAGCAGACACGCAAACAAAATCACATAAAGCGCAAAAATTAGCAGACTCACAATACAATAACACACCGACAAACCAAACCTATACTAACTGCAAATAAATACACACCTTGATTACCATCCTTTGATGTTCTTTGCAAGCAAATGCCCCTTGTAACGCCCCTTCAAAAATGTACCATCAACAAACAACAACGGACGACAAAATTGAAAGCCATACAAACATCCATGAAATGCCACAAACAACCTCCGAAAACACCCACTACTTTCATCAACATCTAATTCAAACACACTTCCCGGATTCGTTCTCATAGCCGTCTCAAGGTACCATCGAAGCTGGTCAAAAGAAGTTGCAAAATCACCAAACAACCCACCTTTTGCCTTATCAACTCCTAACCATGCAACCCGATAAGAAACATCTATACCATATTGCTTTTTCAACTTTTTTTTAACTTCAATAGGACGAGTCAACGAATTATCACTAATATCATTTTGCACAATATCAGACACAAGTCTAGAACCAACCATTTTGCTACAAGATCTACGAGCCACAACCCCACAACTATGCACATTATCCAACTTCATTATAAAAAAAACACCGGAATCCATCAACACCCTTCCATGCACAAACCATTTACAACCCGTAGACGACTTCATCACACACTCAGCAGTTACCCTTGTTGCATCGTTCTTCAAATAATTCACTGCAAAACCACACTCAACTGCATACTTAGCCAATGCAATGCGGAATGCCGGCACTCCACCTTCAAATTCTTGACCAACACTATGTATAATCCTTCCAACTAGCGAGACAACAAAACTCTCTCGGTTACGGATAAAAACTACGCAACAACCCACCAACATCATCACAATCATTCACAAAAGAACTCTCACAAGTTACGTAATCAATCCTACAAGAATTACCATCATCAACCTCCACAACTCTCTTATCCCCACAATAACATCAACAACATGACAACCACTACCACCTACCATTGACAAAGATATTCCCCAAATCATCATCACATTCAACAATACAATTAGAATATTCAGAACAGAAAAACAAACAAAAGTTACCAACACTCAACTCCTTGAACTTCGCACATATTTTCTCAACAACTTCATCATAACTACATCCTCACTAATCTTGATAGCAAAGACAACAATTCAGTATTTGCACATTAACATGAAACACCCTCCATACTACAAAATCACAAACCAACAAACAATTGTTCACCTATTCCAAACAAAGAAAATTATCTGATACAACATATCAATACCAACACCGCACAATTCACAATTCCAAAATACAACTTCAAAATACATTACACTATACAACAAACAAAATCAACAAAATCAAAATCAAACAAACAAAATTTCCCAAACACAAACCACATACCACTTAAATTTGCTTATCTATATATACATACATATATGTATCAACAAATACAAACTACATACACACACAGATATATATATATAGATATATATGTATATCTATGTATCGACACATACATACATACACATACATATATCTATCACCGATCTGAGAGAGAGAGAGAGAGAGAGAGAGAGACAACGTACGCAGATATAGCCAGTACACAGAGATTCAGATCGCACAACCAGATCAACCTCACAGCACAATCAGATCGACCACACAGCACAATGAGATCACCACAACGAACAGAAATCGCGATCGCAGAGACGAAGATTTGATTTCCTTTTTTTTCACGCACCAAAAATTTGATTTCCCACGTATATATAGATTTGAAAACAAAGGGTAATACAGTCATTTAAAAATACAAAAAAAAAAAACGGGACCTCTGGGTATAAAACTTAAAAAACTGTGGACTTATTAATCTATTAAAAATAAATTGGGATTAGAAGGGAAATAGATCTCCTACATAGGACTACATGGTAATTTTCCCATAAAAAAATGCCCATAATATCTTGAAAAATATGTAAAATGTTGTATCAAAAAATATGGAAAATGTGTTGGGATGTGTAAAAATTCTCTTATTGATGGATCTTTTTCTAATAAGTTTTTTGAACAATTAGAAATTTAATATGATATCAAGTTTTAGTTATACAAGATATTAGGCTCAAATCCTTCATGATTTATTTGTATTTTAAGGGATCCGGAGTGGCCCCGGCCCCCACCCCCTAGATATAGAAAATTCTACTTATGCCCCTCTGTAATTTTGAGTATTTACAATATAATTAGTATATTATCCCTAAATTTTAAGTAAATTTAGTTTGATCCCTTCAAAATTTTAATAAATTTTTTATCTCTTGAAACCTCTTGTTTTTTCAATTCTCACAATATTTTTCAACTACTCCTATAGTTAGACCAATAATTTAGACACAAAAATATCAAGGAAAAATAATATGTGGTTTAGATTAGTTCTTGTATTGTAAGATTTACACATAATATGAATTTGAACCACACATTATTTTCTTGATACTTTTCTGTATCTTTAACATTACTGTAGTCACATATTTTATTAATATCAATCATAATTAACACTTTTTTAAAAAATAAATAAATAAAATTATGATATTTCTTTAGAGCACATGAATATCTTACACCATTATATAATTAACACTATGGATATTAGAAGTTTCAAATCCAAAAAAAAAAAAAAAAGAGACAAAAACTAATAAAAAATAATAAGCAATGTGACAAATTATATACATCAATTAGGCTTTCGAAATTGTATTGTTATAAAAGAATATATATATGGAGAGAATTTGAAGGATTTTACATATTTTGACCCCTTGGTTGAAAATCTTGACTCTACTCCTAATTTTTATGTATAAAGCCACTTGACAAATCAAACTTGATGAACAAGCTTGATATTATTTTTTAATAACCGATATCTCTTAAAGTATCTCCAATGCTCATTTTTATTTTTATTTTTATTATATATATATATATATCAAATTTGAGTAAAGATTTGGGTTAAAAGTTTCATCTGATACTGTAGCTTGCTTTTCGTGCTCTTCAGAGGGGTTTAGTCTCCTTGGATACAAAACCCTACAGTTCGGACTCCTGTGATTCTGAATCTGGTTTCACAAGTGCCATATGAAACGGATAAACACAAAAGAGTCCAAATTCGGCAAATCATTTTAAAAAATCAATTTTGAATCAAAGATGCCAAAAATAGATTGTATTACCAGATTTCAAAGTTGCTACCTAAATATTTTTGAGAAATTTTGGAAACCCGTGACTCGTGCCAAAGGCCATTAGTCTATCATCACCAAAGTGCTTCGGCTCAGGAACTTAGGTATGAGAAGGGAAGGTCATGAATTGAGCATTCCACTCACTCAATCAAAAATTGGCCTCTACTAATCATGATGTGATTCTTATCTACATTATGTGCTCTTATTCCGATTATTATGCTATATTTACTATGTGATGCACACAAGTATAGACTAATTCGCCCAATTTGGAACATTTTGATTTCATGTTTGTTTTGAAAATTATTTTGAATATGTACCACTTGAAAAAGTAATCACATATGTACATTAATTCAAATCATCCAAACTTAAGCAAAAAAGTTTCCATCCACAAGCATTCAAATAGGTATTTCAAATAAGCACTTAACCTCATGGAACACATGTTTGACATGGCAACAATCGCACGCATGCAATATGTTAAAGCAAAAAATACTTACCTAGTACTCAACTGTGAGAAGCCAAAATAAAAGAAAAAAATACATGATCCTAACAATGCAAATGACTAATGTACCACTTGCAATATGCAATTAATAAGCTCGGCTACTAGTGTAACAACCCCAACCTATAATTAACGTTAATCCATGATTTAATATGCCTAATAAGTTATTAAGATCAGATTTTGAATTAATTGCATATGTATTGCATAATTTGTGTTTTTATCTATTCATCGTAGACATATCTGTTTGAATTTCTGTTCTGTAAATCGAAGGCCTTATCGACATCCGATTCAGAAATTGACTTGATTTTTGAGTTGATTAGAATTTTTAGAATTTTATGGTAAGTTTAATTGAAATTCGGTTTAGAGCGATTGAATTAGATTAATTTAATGCCCATTTAATTAACTTTAATCAATTACCACCAAGTGAGCCTATATAAGACTCCCTACATGCTCCACTCATCTTTTTCTTTCATTTTCAACACATTTTTTAGTTTACTCACACACACAAACGTGAGAGAGAGTGAAAGGGATATAGACTTGAATTCAACCAAAGTGGGTCTTACTTGAGAATTGAAGAAAACTAGGGAGGATTAGCTTGATTACTCAAGAATTGGTCTACTTGAAGCTCAATTAAGAAGTTTAGGTAAGAACTCAAGCTTTTGATAATATAATTAAGTTAGCCAACTCATGAATTCAAAAGAAATCTTATAGGAAGGCAAGAATTAAGCTTAGATAGTTGATTTTGGGAGTGTATCATGTATGCATGTATGCATAATTCTCATAATTTGAAAAGTTGATTTTCAAGAATTTCCACATGTATGTCTATACTTGGGTTTTGTTCAAGGAACTCAACATGTCTTTGACCCAAACATTTCATTTGCTCATGATTTGGAAACTTGAAGCTCAAATCACTCCATGCATGTCATATTAATGTCATGTTTCCACAATTCAAGTTTGAATTTTGCTCAATTGTCAAGCTTATGGACCTTGATTTCATGAAATGGCCTTTAATTCTCAATGTTTTTCAAGTTTAAACAAGTTTCCTCAAGTTTTTGGCCCAAATGATGAGTTTTGAAGTGTTGAAATCAAGATTTGTAGCTTGGAAGCAATTCTAGAAATTTCAGAATTTTGATTTTACGCTTGAGCGTAAAAATCCATGCTCTAGCGACTACTCTGAGAGTGTGCACTTCTGCTCAAGCGACCAAAAGTTTGCTCGAGCATGAAATGCAAGCTTCCAGAAGTTCTTATGTTTTGCAGCACGCTCGAGCGACAGAAGTTGCGCTTGAGCGAAAGCATGTCTCTCATGCTTGAGTGAGCGTCGAGTGGAAAAATCAAGCAACCAACATTTTTGCAAAAGTTTACAGACCGTTCGAGCAACAGATCTTGTGCTCGAGCGACCACTCACATTTTATATGTTCGCTCATGCGTAAGAAGTCACGCTAGAGCGAGGACCCTATTTTCAACACTTTTTGTTAAGTGTTTTCAAGTGTATTTTTGCATCCTCTTTCCATTCTAGTGTCACGGTCCAAACCTACCCCTATAGGTTTAGTGTCGTAACCGGCCAGTAATCCTTGGATTACCAAAGGCCTCATAACATAATAATGTATAATTGAGGCTGTGGAAGTAAATACATAAAATATACATAGTCCATTGAACTGTGAAGACATACATGGGACAGATAATCTTAAACTTTTATAAACATACGAGTGACATCAAAAGGTACAGTATTTACACGTCACTTCATGTACATAAATACAAAGAAACTTGTTCTGGGAGCAAAAGAAAAAAAATCTTATAAAATCATAACAACACAGCCACTAGAGTTGACTTAATCTAGAACCTCCTCGAGAGGCGCAAAGGTAGGCTGACAAAAATTAAAACGCCAAGTGTTCAACTCTGAGCCTGGTCATGTGCTTGATCACCTACATACATAATATAAATAGTGAGCGGGAGCCCGGTGAATAATAACAGAGTAAAGGGTTAAATGAATGATGTCCCATGACTAAGCTAGTTCACATTCGTCTTCTTATTCAAATTATATATAGAATTCAGAATTCATGCTGGATCATACATGGTTTATCCATTAGCACCAATAGATCATATACAGAGCATCATAGATTATACTTGTCAATTCCATAAAGAAACCTCCAGCGGGGTATGGATAACTTGTCAATTCCATAAAGGAACCTCCGGACTAGGAACGGATAACTTGTCAGTTCCATAAAGAAAACTCCAGTCGGGTATAGATAACTTGTCAGTTCCATAAGGAACCTCCAGTCCAGGAACAGATAACATATTTATCATAAATACTTATCGAAAATTGAACAATCATTCATAACATTTCATAAAATAGATCTTATTCATAGACAGAAAATACTTTAACTTGAGCATAGCTTTACTAAGTTATTACTCACAAATAACCAGTGGCTCCAAATAGACAAGTAAAGTAGGCAATTCGCTTAACTTGAGGCGTGTGACCTACATAACATGATAGATATATACATTGGAACACATGCTCGGATTATACATAACTTATTTCATTTGTTCTTAGTGTGTTCCTAGCCTTTATTTTCATCATAGTGTCTTGATCTTGGCCTAGGAATGCCTAGGATGGAATGCGGATGCAAAAATTGTACTTGAAAATATTTTTCAAAACTTGCTGAACATAGGGTCCACACTCGAACGGACATGCAAAATGTGAGGGTCCGCTCGAGCGCAACTTCCTTCGCTCGAGTGGTCTATAAACTTTGAAAAAAGTACTGGTTGCTTGTTTTTCTCATTTGACGCTCGTTCGACACTTACTCGAGCACGAGAGATATGCCCTTGCTCGAGCGTAACTGTTGTCGCTCGAGCAAGTTGCAAAACGTAAGAACTTCTGGGAGCATGCATTTCGAGCTCGAGCCAGCCCTTAGTCGCTTAAGTGGAAGTGTGAGACACAGAGTGGTCGCTTGAGCGTGGAAGCAGAATTCTGGAATTCCCAGAATTGCTTCCAAGCTTCAAAACTCAATCTTAAAGCATCAAAGCTCAATTTTTTTGGGCCAAAACTTGAGGGAACATTTAGAAACTCATAAAACATCATGAATTAAGGATCATTTCAAGAAATCATGGCCCAATAGCTTGCCAATTGTGCAAAAATTCAACTTAAAATTTATGAATATTCCATGAAGATGACATGCATGAATTTCTTTGAACTTAATCTTCTCAAAACATGATCAAATGCTACAAAACAACATGAAACTTGATGATTTCCCAAAATTAAGGTGAATTCAAGACATGCATGACGGAATTCTTGGAAATTAAACTCAAAATATGATAAAATATGCATGCATGCATGGTATGGCTCAAAACTCTTCATTTCTAACCCAATTCTTACATTAATCAACTCAAATCTCTAGAGTTCATATCTTACACTTCATAATTGTCCAAACAAAGGTTGGATTCTTACCTAAACTTGTCAAGATGAGAGTTAGAAGTTTGACCCTTGAGTTCCTAAGTCCAAATTCACAAGTTCTCTAGCAATCTCAATAATTTGAGCTCAACCTCTCTTCTTTCTCCCTCTCTCACGTTGGTTATGTGTGCGTGTGTGTGTGAGCTCAAAATGTGTTGACATGAGGGAAAAGAGTGAGTAGGAGTACACAAGTAGCCTTATATAGGCTTGTCTAATGGTAGATAATTAAGACTAATCAAATGAGCCATAAATTAATCTAATTTAATCGTTCTGAACTGAATTTCAATTGGACCTACCATAAAATTCTAAAAATTCTAAATAACACGCAAATCAAGTCAATTTCTAAATCAAATGTCGATAAGGCCTTCAATTTGCAAACCATAAAAACGTGAATAGATCTTTCTACGTTAAACAAATATAAGCACAAATAGAGCAACACATGGTACAAATTTTCAAGTTAATTTCTTGTTAGGCATAATTAAGCATGGATTAGCGTTAATCATAGGTCGGAGTTGTTACACTTAGGCATTCGTAAGCCAAGATTAAGACATCATAATGAGGATAAAGAAGTAGAAACACACCAAGACAAAAAAAAAAAAAAAAAGAACTAAGTTAATGATTCCGGGTGTGTAATTTAATACATATTCGTTTTGAATTTGTGTAGGTCACATGCCACAAGATATTTGAATTTCCTACTCTGTCCGTTACTTGGAGCTATCTGTTATTTGTGAGTAATAACTTAGTAAAGTTATGTTCAAGTTAAATTATTTTCGATATATGGAATAAGATTTGTTCTATGAAATGTCATGTTTTGTACTATGAATGATTGTCTAACTGTAACAAATGTTTATTATGATCCAAGTATGCTATCTGTACCCAAACCGGATGTTCCTTATGGAACTAACAGTTATATGTACCCTGCTGGAGGTTCCTTTATGGAACTGACAAGTTATCCGTTCCTAGTCTGGAGGTTCCTTTATGAAACTGACAAGTTATTCAGATTCAAAGGAGGTTCCTCTATGGAACTGACAAGTATAATCTATGACACTCTGTATATGATCTGTTAGTGCTAACGAATAAACCATGTATGATCAAGCATGAATTTTGAATTCTGTATATGAATTGAATAAGAATAAGAATGTAAACTAGCTTAGTCATGGGACATCATTCATTTAATCCTTTACTCTGTTATTATTCACTAGGCTCCCGTTCACTATTTATATTATGTATATAGGTGATCAGGTGTCACGACCCAAACCCGCCCCTATGGGTTTAGTACCGTAACCGGCCAGTAACCCTAGGTTACCAAAGGCCTGCTTGACAGTAATACAATAACACAGAGTATAGGGGCTTGACGGAAGCCAATACAATAAATAAACGATGTCTAATGAGCTGTGACAGTTTGTATGCCAAAAAGATTTTTCATACATATTTACAGAACAGTACTTATACATACATATCATTCAGTGAAACACGGACCTGATTCCTATTACGGTACAGTACGGTGCAAACATACAGTCTATACAATATTACAAAACAGTACGGAAGGGGGAATTACTAAAACACCCCTAAGCCTTAACTTAAGGTGCTCTAACCTCGCAAAGGAGGCACAATGGTTGGCTTGACAAAATTGGAGTTTCCCGACGCCTCTAGCTTTGATCCCAAGGCTCAGACACCTAAATATATATATGAGCAGTGAGCTAAAGCCCAAGAATAACATAATGCGAAAGAGGTTTAGAATGAATGTCCTTAAGAATGAAAACAGTTCATTTCAATCAAGATTTCATTTGTTCGTAATAAAGAATAATCATATGTGGTACATCCATTAGCATAACAGTAACAATAGGTCTAAAAGACCGAACAGTAATGATGGCCATCAATCAGTAACAGTGGTGGGTCCACGAGGGAACCGACAGGGAGCTCTGTAGCGAATAAAGAAATGAGAGGTGCTAAGGATGCCACAGTACAGTTCAGAATATAGGACATACATTCATTCAGTAAACAATATCAGTTCAGTAAACAGTTCAGTTCAGTATTCAGAAGATAATCATTTCGAACATATCTTTACACAATTGTTACTCACAAAGTTCTGGGCTACAGTGAACTAGAGCGTCTCCTCGGAATGCCAACCCTATACAGTTAACAGATTGAACACACATTAAGTTTCACAGTCGGGGAAAGATAATAACTTGATCCCTAATATGCCTTGGTGTGTTCTACATCTATATTTTCATTAAGATGTCTTAAACTAGGCCTAAAAATGCCTAGGATGGGATGAGGATGCAAAGATGTACTCAGAAAACATTTTCAGAATTTTCAGGAAAACAGAGTCCCGCTCGAGCGTAGGTTTCCCCGCTCGAGCGGACATGCAGCAAAGGTCCCCGCTCGAGCTTCAACTTCCCCGCTCGAGCAGACCAAAAAGTACTAGATAGGTGAAATTCACGCTCAACGCCCGCTCGAGTGTGTCACCCAGTCCTCCGCTCGAGCATCCAATCCTCCGCTCGAGCGGACTGATGCATAGTGCAAGATGTTGGGAGCTCGATTTTCCCGCTCGAGCGCAAGTCTCCCCGCTCGAGCGAGAGTTCAAAATCTGGAATTTCCAGATTTGAACTTCCAAGTTCAAATCAAGTCCCAATGCTACAAAACCAATCCTCTTGGGCTAATTTTCCAGAAAACCCTTATAAACACATAGTTAAACATGATTCAAAGCTTAATTTGTAAAATCAAGGCCCAAGGGTAGTTTAAACAACTCAATTTGAAACCAATTTTCATGAACATGCTATAAACATGACATGCATGGATCTAAACCATTTCAAAGCTCCAATCTCATGCTTTAATGAACCAATTGTCCCAAAAACAAGATGAGAACATGGACTTAAACTCCAATATAAACATGCATGTGACAATTTGTCATGAAATCAACTCAAAAGTCAACAATACAGCCATGCATGCAAGAATTAAGCTATAATTCAACATGTATGAACTAAAACATGACTTAGCTCTACAATTTGACATGGACCATGCAAGAATTTGCTTGAACTCACAATTAGAGGGTTAAATTCCTTACCTAGAGCTTCAATTACAAGGTGAGGTAGCTTAATTAGCAATCTACACTTCAATTACCAAGTAATTCTTCAAGGTTTCAAGCCAAATTCACAAGAACAACTCTCTCTCTCTCTCACCCTCCTCCTTGGTCGGCAAAGACAAGGGTCTTGGCTGAGCAAAATGGTTTGTCTCAACTATAATGAAATCCAAAAGGTTGAGATAGTGGGCCACTAGGATGGCAAGGTGGTAATTAAGGCAACTCTTGACATTAAGCTTAATTCAATCTAATTTAATCATATCTAATCGGTTTTCAGATAATTACACCATAAAATCACATAAATTATGATGATCATAAAACATCAGTCAGTTTCGGACCCGGCCGCCGATAAGGCCTTCAATTAGCAGTTTAACCACAAAGACACGAACAGATAATCAAATAACCAAACAGATAGAATTACCATTAAACAGATATACATAGTTAATTTAGTTTCAAATTTCAATCAGTCAGTTCAATACTTTAACCAGTTCAGTTACCAATCATAATCAGTTTCAGTTTAACGGTAATCAGTGGTTATTCGGTGAATCGTAATGAGGGTTATCACATCAGGCACATGACTAGGCTTAGAGTTGAGGACCTGGCATCTCAGTTTTTTCAACCAACCTTTGCGCCTCCCGAGGAGGTTCCTGATTAAGTCAAGTCTAGTGGCTATGTTGTTATGAATTTATAAGACTTTGTTTCTTTTGCTCCATGAACAAGTTTCTCTGTTTTTATGTACATGAAGTGACGTGTAAATATTGTATCTTTTGACGTCACTCGTATGTTTATAAAAGTTTAAGATTATTTGTTCCATGTATGTCTTCACAGCTCGATGGACTATGTATATTTTATGTATTTGTTTCCGCAGCTCCCTAATTATATATTATTATATTAAGAGGCCTTTGATAATCTAAGGATTGCTGTCTGGTTACAACACTAAATCTATAGGGGCGGGTTTGGGTCGTGATAACTAGCACAACATATGAGTCAATTCAAAGCATGCGACAAAGCACGTATTCAAGTAAGGGGTTTGAAGTTGACATGGATTAGTATGATGAGCCGAACCCTTATACATGCAAAACGAATGGATGCGAGTCATAGAAAATGCTAAGGAAAACATGATGCTATACAACCATGGTAAGCGGATAAATAAAAATGAGAAATAAATGAAGGTTGAAAGACATACACAAATTATTACATATTTGCCCTCGCGCAGGAGGGTTCAAATGTCCAAGTGTCTGAATTAACTATTATAAATCCAAATAAATGAATAAGCTAGATTAACTAATTATTATAAGTTCAAATGAATCTAAGTAATTAATTACAACACACTACTATTAAAACACTAATTTCATGAGCCACAGGAAGTAAAGAAGCGTGTATGCATGAATGGGAATATCCACCCTAAAACATCTTTGTTTTGCTGCCAGAACTGTTCTGTTTTGCAGTTAGAAAAATAATCTGTTTTAGCCTCAACCTCTACTCTGTTCTGCTATGAAGATGGTACTGTCTACATAAAATAAAGTGGCCGGCCGGCCTTGACAAGTGGTCGGCCAGATGGATAGGTGGCCGGCCGGCCACTATTTTGGGGATCTGCCCTGTTGCAACAGAAAGAAAACAGAGCAAAAATAGAGTGTTTCCAAAGGATGTTTGTCCTCTCTGTCTCTCCCTATCATGGAATTGATCAAGGGAGGGATAAACTCAATTCAAAAACCATCAATTGATGCAAACTCATTGCATAATGATTTATGAATCGATGAGACAAAGTCTTAATAATTGGAAATAAAAGACCAATGAAACCTCCTTCCTATTAGGGAGTTATCTCTCTAGGGAAGTGGTAGACATCACCTCTCGAATCATTAACATCACCAATGAGTATGTAATGACTCAAGATGTAATAGGTTTAATTAATGTCTGATTGAACCCAAACCAATTTTATTACTCTTGTTACCACTTTTAGTCCAATTTTATTAGCGTCTTTTATTACATTTCCATTTTTTAATCATTTTAATCCAAAAGTGAGAATTATGTCCACTAATGAAGAGAAACATTAAACACGAAGTTGTTTTTGGCATGAGAGAGATGTAATGTCTTGGAAATGAACCTCTAAAGAGATTAAACCATTAAGCATGAAATAGTCTCTTTCTCATGTTTAAACAACTATTGTTTGAAACAACTCTTAAACAAAGAAAACCAAGAAAGGAGGGAGGTTACAGAAATTATTATTACAAGTGTACGAAAATGTATGAAAACTATGAAATAAAAGTTATCAACTCAAATAGATTGGTGTCTAAGGCCTAAACCTCCAAACCTATGAGGACTTACAACACTACAAGCATGATATTCAAAGCATAATTAAATAGACACATCAAAAAGATGTTTTTGAATAAGATGTTTTTGAATATTTTTCAAAGAGTTCACATTCCTTTTATTTATTTCCACTTTGTCCTTACTTAGTTTACCGAAAAGTGCAATATTTTAAATAAAATGCAAGCCTCGGAACATCATAGAAACATTTGAAAAAATATTTTGAAAAAGAGGATTTTAAGGTCTAAAATAGTTTTGGTCAAAATGGGGTATAAGGTTGGGATTAGAAACTCAAAAATCGAAGCCTTTTGCTGAAGAATTTGAACGATTGTACAGGCATAACTTTTCATCATCAAGTGCTCAACCTGAGGCATCCAAGTCTTAAGGGCGGTCAAAAATAAGGTATCTACAAATACCAAGAGTTCCAATGCTAAATTTTTAATTTTCATCAAACAACCGGTCGACTGGGAAAATGTCTGGGTGGTTGTCCTTGTAAATTTTCTTCAAATTTTTCCCAATCCAGTCGTCTACCGATTGTCCGGCCATCCATCCGGTTGACCGGCCGATCATCCATTCGGTTATCCACCAATGGTCACCTGCAAGATTTAATGAAAGGTTAAACGCTTCCTTACTTTAAAGAAAAAAAAAAATTAGGCCTCCCTTCATTTGATACCAATTTGATGAAACGGTTGGAACACCGTTTTCACCAAATTTTCATTAAATTTAAATTTGATGAAAAATTTGAGTCTGGGTAGGAGATGGTTTTAGATATGCAAGTTTTTCTACTGCTTTATCTTTGTAATCGCCATGTTTTATAATATATATAAAAACATCTATGATAAACTCGACATCAAAACTTTAATTAATATATTTCTCAATAAATATAATCAAGTTACTTGCTACAAAATTGTGGGTGTTGATTTCTGATCACACTGCCAAACAAGTACCCAGCTAGAGAACACCAGCAAAATAGATTGCGCCCAAACGACCTATCATAGAAAGATAAGACTCCGGCGGTGGTTCTTCCACCCGGGGGGTACTTCGACGATCAAGTCAGTACTCAATTATCTCTCAAAGATAGCAAACAGTGCTTTAACTTACTAGCCAGAATACAAAAAGCATACCTTAAACCCACGAGGGTACCTTACTTTTTATTGCCAACACTAACCTGATTCCTCTAGAAGCCTAGCTTTTCTTGGACTCTGGCTAATGCTCATCTTGGACTCTCCAATAGATAAAGATAAACTCCCTAAGAGCTTTATCCTTATCCAGGCTGAGGTCATCTCCCATTCTAAGACTCTTATAGCTTATCCATTTACCTCAGATTCCGATATCTTTGCAGATAACCTCGGCCTAACCGAGATCACCTCGGCGCCATGACTAGGACACGTGGCACCTTGGTTGGCACTTCGGTGCCACCTTGGCCACGTGTTGTCATTCACAAAAATATGCTCCCACAACTGCCCCCTAGCTTCTATTACCTCGGCATCCTGAGGTGATGGAACCTATATCTTTTGTTCACATAGCACGTCAACTAAAACTTGTTGTACCATTTATTTCTGGGGTCGTCACACGTCGGCTCTATATGACCAAGACTACAGTGTGTTTTATCAATGCCTCCAAGAACCAAGTTTTTCAAGTTCTTTAGCCGAGATTGTCCCTATAGCCGAGGTCTTTGCTTCATTAAATCAAGAACTCCAAGAGTTTCATCCGCGCATAAGCTATCACGCATGACTTCTCAACCGTTTTTGCCATGCGTCTTTTTTCCATTGATCCGTGCCTGACACGCACCATCAGGTCGCGTCCTTTCTACGCACGTCACTTGACAGATACGTCGTCCTAGGCACACTAATTGCGATATTGGCGCCCTTTCATGTTTAATCAAAAACACCTCACTCTCTCTCCGTCTTTTCACCTTTGCATCTTCGTTTTCTCTCAAGCTTTCTCTCTCTAAAATTTCTTTCTTCCAAACCACCATTGTCCTATTTCTCAAGCTCTACAACTTGCTCCATTCATTTCTTCCGGCGAAGAACTCACCATTTCGTTCCATTCACTATCACCGTCTGACTCTGGTGTACCTCATACCGGCTTCATTCTTTTCGGTAAGTCACTGTTTCCACTTTTCAGTCTTCAATTTACTTCAAAATTTTATTTACGCTTGTATGCTGCTATTGTGAATCTACTCATGTTCTTAAATCTTCACCTATGTTTTTATTTTGCTTGTAACTTTGCCTTTGTCCAATCTGTTTCTGGGTATATTTATACACATTTTGCCCACACACTTGTTATCTTGCCACTGTTCTTGGCTTTGCACAACTGCACATACTTCATACGATGTTCTTGAATTTCTATTGATTTTCTTGAGTCTGAATCATCGTTTTTTTTTTTTTTTTGTTTTTCTTGCTTTATTTCCAAATTCTTGTCTTCATTTCTTGTTTCTGTAGACCTAGGCTTGGGATTTGATTTAGAACCCTATCCCCTAGGAAAACCGAACCAAAATCCCCTTAGATCCCCAGAAACCTTCATTCCAGTGCTCTCTAGGATTCAACCGAGGTCCTTAAAACCCACACAAACCTCTTTTCTTCTGAATTCTCACACCTTGTCCCTCTAGCCGACGTCATGGGTATGTTTAGGTGGAGGGTGGATACCCCAGAAAAACTTAAGCATTTCAGGAAAGAGTTCTCTATCCCTGCCGATGTCCAACTCAGGTTGGCTGAGGAGGAGGACTCCATTATGCCCAATGACAACCTCATGCCCTTCCAGTAGTTGTTTTCATCGAGTGCGGACTTAGGTTCCCTCTTCACATCATCTTTCGCCAAGTCCTTCACTATTACAAACTTAACCCAATGCAGCTAGCGATTAACTCTTACAGAGTCATCAACGGTATAATTGCCCTAGCTAGCCCAGAGAACGCTAGGATTACTCTAGCGACATCCAATAATGCTATACCATGTGTGGCCTTAAGTCAGAAAAAGGCTACATCTATTACCTTAAGCCGAGGTCGACCGAGTACAAATTTATTGCAGACCTCCCAGACTCCAACAAAGGTGCTGGAGATGATTATTTCATTGTCTTGGGCAACTGAGAGTTCCCACCAGATGATGACCTCCACCTCTACCCTTTGAGCTGATCAGTCTTTAAAGAGGGTAATGGTAAGAACAAAGTGTCACTTTACTTACTTTCAAGTCTTTATTACTTTGTTCCTTTTATATGTTCTAATGTCTGTTTTTCAGTTTGCAGCTCTTTCTTAACCCCCAAAAGACTTCCTCAAAACCTTCTATCCCAACAAAGACTTCAAGAAGTTGCTGGGCTTGCCTATCAATCAGCGTGAGGCCCTTTTGCTACTCAACTACATCTCGACCTACAAATCCACCTTGCCCGACGTCCCCAAGAAGAGCAAGTCCCCACCTTCTGCTACAACTCCTCCTACCACTTCATCACCTCAGCCAGACCAAGCCTCAACCTCTGACCCAGCAGAGCAGCCATCAACTTGTATTCCACAACTGATTCCTCCTTCCCAAAGACCAACGCCATCGAAGTTCTATTATCGCTTCGCAGTGTAACTCAGTTTAGTCGAAACACCAATCCTTTGAGGCATCGGCTTACGATCCAACAAACCCGCCTACTGCACTGCCAGCAATTCGCTTTGGAACCAAGGTTACAGTCGCCGCCACCGCCGACGAAATGAGACGCAACAAGGCCGTAGTCGAAGACCTTTTGGCTAACATTCCGGGTGTCGTGACAGTCCAATCTTTCCCATCACAGTCCCAGTCTAAGGCCAAGCCAAAGAGGTTGAAGAAAGCCCAAGCAAAGGCAACGGTGACTCAGATCGATTCTGAGGACACGTTGCCGATTTCAAAATTGGCCGAGGCCGAGAAAAGTTCATCCGCTCCCGAGAAGAGGCCTGCTGAGGCTGAGCCTTCTGAAAATATTTAGTCAAAGAAGCCGAGATTTGAATCTGCAACCATCTCGAGTCCACAAAGACCTAATGACCCCTGGGCCCTATCAATTACAATTGAGGACAAGCCAGTCAGAGCCGGTGATAGTGCTACTGAAATTGAGGTCGGCGTTGCCCTCTTTATTGCATTGCTCCTCTCCAATGACCTCAACCGTATGGCCGAGGTCAGCGAATACGAAAATTTCACTCTGATAGTATAGCACTCTGTACTAGTAAACTCCTAACACTTGGTACTCTACATTCTTTGTTTTCATATTTAAAGAGTTTACTAACTTTGTTCTTTTCATTTCTTCTAGGCGATCCAGAAGACATGAAGAGTGAGTTGGTTCGTAAGACCAAGGAGGCTGCTGGCTTGCTTAAGTCTTTAAACAAGGCCGAGGCCAAAATGAAAGTCCTGATAGATCAAGCCAAGGTAGCTAAACAAGCCCAAGACCAAGCCGAGGAAAAGGTAGGTGCTGTAGAGGCTGTTGCTGAGATCCTCAAAGCTGAAATAAAAGAGGCCGAAGCAAAAATTGCCGAAGCCCAAGCAGAGCTCCAAGGTGCCTTGGCCACAAAAGACGCCAAGATCAAAGCGGCGGACGAGAAGGCTGTAAACACCCCATTTTTTACCGTCCTCAAGACTTGGATGTTCTTGCAGGTACATCTAGTGACAAGTTTGATTGCTTGTCGAGTACTCGAATTTCGCAGCGGAACGTCACAGGTTTGAGCTTTCCAAACCCTGTGTTCTTTTTGTCCCATTTTTGGACCATACTTTGGTCCCTCTAGCATGCTTCTCTTGGTGCACTACCGACCATGAAATGGGACTACTGGCCATTGATAAGGCCTGCTGGCCATCAATAAGCCACTGCCGGCCATCATTGATGGCCAGCCGGCCACCAGTGCATCAGTAGATATTTTGAGCCAGCTGGTGAGCACTGATGCTCCCCTCCATACACGTGTATGAAGGGATGAAGGCAAGCTTTGGCTTGCATTTTCTATAAAATAGAAGGTCTCTCCCCCATTTGAGAGGTTAGAAATTTTTGTGAGCAAAAATTCACTCTCTCTCTCTAGAATTCTCTCTCTATATATATATATATTGTGCTTGAAAGTGAGTTTTCTCCACATATTTGCACTAAGACCCTTGATCAAACTTGATCATCTTTGTGTTGAGATGCTTAGAGGCCTTGTTTGGGGTCTTGAGCTTGGTTTTGGCTCAGAATACTAGCTGTTTGCTGTTGGTCTTCAAAGGTAAGGCCTTATCCCCTTTTAAGCTTTGTTGTGTTTACTTGTTTGGCCACCTTTGCATGTTGTTTTTGGCCTAACCTTCAACTACAAAAACCTCTATTTTTAAGGTTTAAAAATAGTGGTTTATGGTCTTTTTAGAGTTAGGGGTGGTCCACCGTCTTTTGTTGCGTATTTGCTTAGTGTTGTGCCATCTTTTTCAAAGCTTTTAAGTTAACCTTTTTGGCCTTTTAACCACTGAAATCCAAGGGATTTTTAGTGCTAAAAACTTGGTTTTGAGGTCCAAAATAGGAGGGGGTGGCCTCCCCTCCTTTTGTCTTCTTTGCAAGTATTGATAACCCAACATGTGAGCATGTTTTTCTACCATCTCATGGCTTGATCTCAGCATGTTTTTGTGACTTTTTTGACCTTATTTAGCTCTGTTTTTGGCTGGTTGAGTCACCTGTTGCTTGCTTGCTTCTTACACTCGTAGTGTAATCATGCTTACTAGCGTAGCATATTTGATGATTTAGCCTGTTGTTCTAGCATATGTTAGCTTAACTCCAGCATATTTTTGCTAATGTTTTGACATGCTGTGTTGACTGGTCTTGGTCATATGACTCATGTTTTGTATGGTTGTAGTGTAGTTGGCTTCACTAGCTTTGTGTTTCAAGGCCTCCAACATGCTTTACTTGAGATGTTTGCATGCCATGACATCATTTAGTATGTGATTTCAGTACATATACCTCTGTCACACTCACATATATCACTCTTTCATGGCTTTTGAGAGTTGTGCTTTGTGCCTTGTTTATGGGCTAACATGTGTGCATGTTTCCCTAGTCTTTTGAGCTTCTATCTCAACATGTTTAGACCATTGTTTTGGCATGTTTAAGCTCTGTCCAGAGCTGGTTTGGCCATTTGAGTTTGATATTGCATGCCTCTTGTGTAGTGTTCTTCACTAGCTTTGATACTTTTGGCTTTTGAGCATGTTTTGCATGTTTTGCTTGCATGTTTTAGTGTCTTAAGCATGCCATTTCAGCACTAAAAAGCTCTACAACCTCCCTCATTTCTTCATTTTTCTATTTATTTGAGGGTTGGTTAACCTTATGGTTGTGTTTAAGCTTGAGATGGAGCTTGTGCTCAATGGCTTTAACTCTCTTCTGAGGGTTTCTACTAGCCAAAAGCATGGGCTCTCTCAAGTCTTAAACTATCCATTGGTTGACCCACCTCCCATTAGAGGACAATCGCTTGGACTTAACCGGTTAATGAATGACTCAGTAATGTAAAATGTGTAAACAATAATTGAACAAAGTAAAACTTGTGCAAGATAAGCATTTGTGTTGCATTGCATGTGTTTGGATCGGACGTTAATCTAAACACAAGAAATTAGAGACGTTTTATACTCATAGTGATGAAACTTGTCATGTTTCTTGGTCTCCGTTACCTTTGATCATCCATGATAAGGTAGTGGACTTGAGTCTTGGTTTTATGCATTTATTGAAAGTGTACAAGTTGGATCCTTGGCCATAATGCATAAAAAAATGCTTGATTGGTGGTTTTGGATCCAATAGCCCGCCTCCTTTGATGTTTTAAGATGATAAAGAGAGGGTACAGGACAAACATGTCCTAGAAAAACCTTTCATTTTCCTCTGCGTATGCTTTGTTGTAGTTTGGTGAATCAGCACACCAGTGGCTGGCACTGCTTCATCATTGGCCAAAGTGCTTCATTGTTGGCCGGCAGAGCCCATTCTTGGTCGGTAGATGGCCGGTAGCAAGCCCTCATGGCCGGCATGCCATTGGTGCACTCCCCAGCAGTTATTTGGTAAGGTTCAGCAGAAAGTTCTTGGAGACACCCTGCAAACAGAGCCTCTCAAGAACAAACCGGTGGGCTTTTCGGGGGCGAAAACCGAATGCATGCATGTTCAACTTCTTCAAGCAGAGTTGAGGCAGTCTTGTTTAATGTTTTACTTGTTAGTTAGCATGGCTTTGTAATTTAATTAATTAATTTGTTAATTAGTTAAGTGTTGTAATAATTAAGTAGCTTAGTTTAGCTATTTCTTTATCTTGGCTTGTAATAATTAGTCTAATTAGTTTAATTAGCTTAGCTTAGCTTAGAATAGCTTAGCTTATTCATTCGGGCCCTTCTTTGCGAGGGCGCAATGTTGTAATAAATGTGCATGCGTGTGTGCATGTCTTCCAACTCCACGCCTTTTTCCATTTTATTTATCCACTTTCAGTGGTTAGATTAGGGCACGTTTTGATTAGCATACCTTATGCTTGCATGTTTACATCATTCATTTGTATTGCATGCACCGGGCTCGGCGCATCATTTAAACTGCATCGTATTTCAATACACTTACTTGAATACATATTTCAAAGCATGTTATCAAGTGTTGCATTCATATGCCATCTTAGATAGTCGAGCCTATTAATTGCATTATTGCATGTGTTGCATTAGGCATTTTGTATAGTTAGGATCATGCATTGTCTCTAACTAGCTTTTGTTTTGACTCGAAGTACACTGTAAGTTTTACACTTTAGCATACTTGCATGAGTGTGAGTGATGCCATGATAGCATGCTTGCCATGAGGCTATGCATGATATCATGCTTGCCATGAGGCTATGTGCTTAAATGCTTAAACTGCATGAATGCCTGTGGATAGAGGCTTTGTTGCTTGAATTGGGACAATTCATCAAATGTGCGTTTTAAGCCCACTTTGCGAAGTGGCAAATCATGTTTTAAAGCCCATCATGTTTGGTGGCAAATCCGCTCTTTAGCCCACTTGCGAGTGGCATTTTCAAACCATTTTTGAAAAAAAAACATGAGTTGTTTTGTTCTAATTTTTGCGATTTTAGTCTATACTTGTATGTTGTGCGCATCACATAGTAAGTTAGCTAATAACCGGATAAGAGCACATGTGTTTATAAAACAACATATCATGTTTAGTAGAGGCCGATCTTTGATCGGGCAAGTGGGGGTGCTCATTTCAGGACCTTCCCCTCTTGTATCGAAGTTCCCGAGCCGAGGCAACTTTGGTGATGATGAACACGTGGCTTTTGGTACAAGTCAGGGTTTCCTAAATTTCTCAAAATAAAATATTTAGGTGGCGACTCTGTAATCTGGCAAAGTAGTCCAGTTTGGCATTATTTGATTTCAAAATCTGATTTTCTAAAATGACTTACCGAATTGGACTCTTTGGTGTTTATCAGTCTTACATTGCACTTTGTGAGATTAGATTCAGAACCGTGACAGGAGTCCGAACTATAGGAGACCAATTCGAGCCTCTCCGAAAGGGGGCACGCGAAGAAAGTTGAGTCTACAAAGGCATATGCCAAGGAAGCAGCCGACATCCACGAGGAGTACAAGAAACAAGTAAGATAGGCATGCAACAAGGGTTACACCCTTGGTTGAATGGCTGCTCTGAAGGAGTTGGCTGTCCCCGAGGATTCTCCCATTCATGACGAAAGTTGACTTTCGGTGCCATTTCCTCCTACTTCGAGCCAATCTAAGGCTAAGGCTGGGGAGGAAGAAGGAGAAGAAAAAGACAATAACAATGAGGCCGAGGTGGCGGCCGATGCTGAGAGTTCTGCTGGGGCCAAGTCCCCAACTCTGAATGAACAAGTCTTGGACTTGAATCAAGATGAGGAGGACGAGGTCCAAAAGACCACTTCTGAGGCCGAGGTTGAGACTGCCAATAAGAGCTTAGACGACACACTGCATGAGATTAATGTCGAGGTAGAGGCTAACAAGAGTGTAACACCAGCAGTCGATGAAGCCAATCCTAGCACTTAAAATATTTCTGCTTTTCTTTGTATTTTTTCTTTGTTTCCTTCTTAGCTATAATACTTTGTTTTGAACAATGTTAGCTTTGTATTTGGTCGATGTGCCCTTTTTTGTATTAGAACAAGTAATCCTTCTGTAGGCCGAAGTGCCTTTTTTCTTTTGAATGCAAGTATAATTTCTTCTTTTAAGTGTTTGTATGATTTATTGCTTCCATACTTAGAATATTTTTGCATATCTTCAAAGTGTACCTTTATTTGTGCAACCCCTTCATAGTATAATACCTCAAACATAACTTCTTGATTGTTTACCTCAGCCTTAGCCTAATACTTAAAAATATTGTGAAATATTTTTACAAGTATTGTTTCTTTGACCTTGCCACCTCAATTTCCCTTATTGTCTTCTATACTCCCCAAGTTTGGTAACCTGGTCATCTTGGCACGTACATATTTTTTTTTGCAGTTTTACCTCGGCTTAACTTCGACTTGTAAATTTTTCTAAAAATTTCAACAAGTGTTAAGCCAACTCTAGCTCGTAAATTTTTCTATAAAATTTCAAAAAGTCCTTAAGCACTTTAAACTTTTACTCATCGTTCTCCAGCTCTCTGCCCCCCTAATGTGAACTTAAGTCTCACTGAGGTTCTCATTAAGCATGTGACTACGATCTTGTTGCCAAAGTTAGATTCAAACAGAGACTAGCCGAGGTTCTCAACCTTAGTTACAATCTGGGTTTAACTCTGCTGATATGGCAAATCTCGGTTAATCTAACTTAGCTCAACTCCATTATATGCAAGTATAATTTTAATTCTACCATATAATAAGTCTAAGTTATTCGTCATGTTTCACTTAGAAATATCGCCAACTTAGTTCAAGTCTATTATATGCAAGTATAATTCAACTTTGCCATATAACAAGTCTAAGTTATTCGTCATGTTTCAATCAGAAATATCACCAACTTAGTTCAACTCTATTATATGCAAGTATAATTCAACTCTGCCGTATAATAAGTCTAAGTTATTCATTATGTTTCCATCAGAAACATCGCCAAGGGACTGGTCAGTTGTATTACACAAGTTTGAAATTAAAAATCGAGCTAAAATTTTATTATTACTTTGGCTAATAACAAAAAACTTTATTTAAAAAACTAAAAATCTAATAATAAAAAAACTTCAAGTTGCAAGCATTTCAGGGTCTTGGCAACTCTTTGCCTTCACTATCTTCAAGCCGATATGTCCCATTGCCAGAGACTGAGATGATTCTATAAGATCCCTCCCAATTTGGGCCAAGCTTGCCCTCTCTGGGATCCTTCTTGTTGCTGACGACCTTTCGCAGGACAAGGTCCCCAACTTGAAACTCTCGTGGGTTGACCTTCTTATTGTAAGCCCTAGCAAGCTACTGCTGGTATGCCCCTAGCCGAATGGCTGCTCTCTCCTTTCTTTCTTTCAATAGATCCAGATCTCGGGCCAGAAATGCCTCATTAGTCCCATTCTCTACTCCATGGGTTCTGATCCCTGGGATGCGGACTTCTAATGGGATTACTGCCTCTGTGCCATAAGCCATGGCAAATGGGGATTCCCCAGTTAATTTTCTTGGTGTAGTTCGATATGCCTAGAGTATATTGGGCAATTCCTCCACCCATTTTCCCTTAGCTGCTTCCAACCTCTTCTTGATCCCATCCAAAATAGTCTTGTTGGATGCTTCTACTTGACCATTGCTTTGAGGAAAGCTTGAAATGGAGTAGTAGTTCTTGATTTTGTACTTGGCACAAAAGCTCTTGATTAGCTTGTTGTCAAACTGCGTGCCATTGTCTACTATTATTGCCCTTGGGATCCCAAACCTGGTAATGATGTTCTTCTATATGAAGTTATTTACGTCAATGTCCCGAATCTTTGCGAGGGGTTCTGCTTCTACCCACTTTGTGAAATAATCGGTTGCCACCAGCAGGAACTTCCTTTGTCCAGTCGCTTGAGGTAGTTGTCTAACAAGATCTATGCCCCACTGGGCAAATGGCCAAAGGCTGGATACTGGATTTAAATCTGCTACTGGTTGATGTATCAAAGGTGCAAACCTTTGACACTTCTCATACTTTCTAACATAAGCTTCAGCATCTTTCTGTATATAAGGCCACCAGTACCCTTAAGTAATGGCCCTATGAGCAAGTGACCTGCCCCCTGCATGGCTTCCGCATACTCCTTCATGTATTTCATACAGAAAGTCTTCAACTTGTGAAGGATGCACATATCTCAAAAGGGGACTAGTAAAAGACCTTCTGTAGAGATGTCCTTCTACTGTCAGACTAAACCTCGCCGACTTCAATCTGGTCTTGTGTGCTTCTTTGTGATCATCTGGCAACTTCTCATCTTTAAGGAACACTACTATCGCATCCATCCAACTTGGTCTCATCTCCACACACATTGTTTCATACTCTGTGTTCAGTGGTTCTATGCTTGGGCCTGACAAATAGTCAACCATTATTGTCCTTGCCTCTCCTGATTTTATTGCACTGGCCAGGTTTACCAAGGCATCAGCATGGCTGTTGTCATCTTAGCTAACTTGCTGTAGTCGGCAATCTTGGAATAAGGCTACCAGTCTGACAATCTCATTTACATAGGCCATCATTCTTTCATCTCGAGCTGCATATTTGCCTGTTGCCTGGTTGACGATAAGCTGGGAGTCATAGAAGACCACCACCTCATCGGCTTCCATTGCTGCTACCAACTTTAATCCTAAGATCAGTGCTTCATATTCTGCTTCGTTGTTTGAGGCTTTAAACCCTAAATAAATAGATTGTTCCAGCATCCTCCCATCTGGCGCTACTAGCACTACTCATGCCCCTGCTCCCTGACGATTTGAACTCCCATCAATAAACAGGCGGAATGAGTCACCGATGTAAATATCACAGGGCCTGATTTTCTTTTCTTTCTCCTATTCTGCTATCATCAGCTGGGTTTTTTCATGTTCATCTGGACATCCTAAACCGCGACTTAACGGAGCCCGATGTGGGATGGCGCTAGGTGTGAACTCGGCCACAAAGTCGACCAAAACTTGGCCTTTGATTGTTGTTCTAGATCTGAATTCCAAGTCACAACACCACTACCCATCTAGCTATCCTTCCTGTTAGATCTCTTTACTGTAATAGGTACTTCAAAGGATGCTCAGTTAATACCACAATCTTATGGGCTTGAAAGTAAGGATCCAGTTTCTTGGAAGCCATTACTAAAGCCAGTGTCAATTTCTCCAAGGGTAAGTATCTAGTCTTTGTATCAGCTAGGGTTTTACTCACATAGTAAACTGCCATCTATTCTCCATTTTCTTCTCTGATTATTACTTGTCATGACCCAAACCCGCCCCTGTAGGTTTAGCATCGTAACCGGCTAGTAATTCGTGGATTACCAAAGGCCTCTTAACAGATAAGCACATAATAAGGGGCTGCAGAAGCAAATGTACAAAACATAAATAGTCGAGTGAGCTATGTTGATAAACATGGGACGAAATATTTCAAAACTTGTATATACATAAGCGTGTCAGTCAAAGGATATCATAATTACAAAACATTTACAAAAGTGCAATATCCAAGACCCAACTGTACAAAACAGACAGAGACTAACATAAGTACAAAAACTGCCATGTAACTAGACTTCAATCGGAACCTCCTCGAGAGACACAACGGTTGGCTGACAAAAACAAAAATAAAGGTCGTCAACTCTGGCCCTGATCACGCGCCGGCTCACCTACATACATAATATAAACTGTGAGCGAAAGCTCAATGAACAATAACAGAGTAAAGGGGTTTCAATGAATGAGTCCGTACAGATTCAGAATTCATAATTCAGTTCCGTATCAAATTCATAACTTGTCCAGATCGTATACAGAAATCATAAGTCATGCGTAGGCATGCGTGACACATCCAAAAGCGCTAACAGAGTAGATACAGAACAAATGCAGACACGTGAGGGTTACGAATAACCAGTTCCATAAAGAAACCTCCAGATCCGGGTAGCAGAGAATAAACACGCTGAGCCCCATGATGGAGCCTCCGGTATGGGTAACAGAGTGCAGACAGATTAAGTTCCATGATGGAACCTCCGATACCGGGTAACAGCCAACACATATCACATGATACTAAGAATGTCACGAACACATATTAGAAATTGGACAATCATTCATTGTACAAAACATAGCACTTCATAAAACAATTCTTATTCCATCATACAGAAAATAAATAAGGTTGAACATAGCTTTACTATGTTATTACTCACAGTTGGCCTTGAGATAGATAGACAGAACAGATTGGTCAAACGGTACGCGGCACGTGACCTACATGATACATAACAGATTCACACTTGAAACACACGTTCGAATTGTACATAACTTATGTCGTTTGCTCCTAGTGTGTTTCTAACCTTTAATCCTCATTATGGAGTCTTAAACATGGCCTAGGAATGCCTAGGATGGAATGAGGATGCAAGAATGTATTGGAAAACATTTCTTAAAATTTGCTGAAAATAAGGTCCACGCTCGAGCGGACATGCAGACAATGAAACTCTACTCAAGCGTAAATTCCCCCGCTCGAGCGGACTGTAAACTCTTGAAAAAGTACTGGTTGCATGTTTTTCACACTCAAGGGACACTCGACCTACACTCGAGCGTAAGACTCAGACCTTCGCTCAAGCGTAGATTCCCTCACTCGAGCAGACTACAAAACACAAGAACTTCTGGGTATATGCATTTCACGCTCGAGCGTAATAATCGTCGCTTGAGCGGAAGTGCATGTACTCAGAGTTCACGCTTGAGCGTAAAGTTCCCCGCTCGAGCGTGGATCAAATTTCTGGAAATTCCAGATTTGATCACCAAGCTCAAACTCAACTTTTGAAGCATCCAAAACTCATTTTTCTGAGCCAAAACTTGAGAAAATACAAGAAAACTCATGATACAACATGTTTAAAGAACTATAACAAGAAATCATGGCCCAAAGGCTTGCCAATTGTACAAAAATTTAACTTGAAACTCAAGATTAATTCATGAACATGACTTGAATGCAATTCTTTGAACCAAAGTTCCCCAAAACATGACCAAATGAAATGTTCAACTCAAAAACATGATCAACTATGACAATATGACATAGAACATGAAGAATTTCTAAAACAAAGCTTGGATTAAGACATGCATGCAAGAATTCCTTAGAAAAACAACCTCAATGCCATGAATTACACATGCATATATGCATTGAGCTTCAATTCTCCAATCTTAGCTTAATTGACCAACTAACCCTCTTGAGTTCATTTACTTAGTGTCTCAAATACAAGGCTTAAGAGTGTAGTTCTTACCTAAGGTTGATTTCAAGTGGGTTCCTAACCCAAAGCTTCAAATTGGCTTCAATCTCCTAGTCAATTCTTCATTTGAGCTCAACCTCCCTCTACTCTTCCTCTCTCTCACGTTTTTCCCTTAGAATAGGCTCAAAGTGTTTTAAGATCAAGGAAAGGAGATGAGTGGTGTGTCAAAGTGGCCTTATAGGTAGTAATTTGTCATAACTAATCAAATGGCATTATTTTAATCAAATTTAATCGCTCTGAACCAAATTTTAATTAAACCTACCATAAAATTCTATAAATCCTATTTAGTACATAAATCAAGTCAATTTCTGATTCGGACGCCGATAAGGCTTTCAATTCGCAAATCGAACTAAAACATGAACAGATCTTTCTACTCCAAACAGATACATACACAAAATGATGCAATACATATATAATCAACTCAAAATTTCTTCTTAATTTTTGTCAGGCATAATCAATTACGGATTAATGTTAATCGTGGGTTGGGGTTGTTACAGTCTTCCCCCCTTAAAAGAGTTTGGTCCTCTAAACTCAAATTACCTTCGTTCTGGAAGAACATTGGGTCCAGTGGAAACAAATCCGAATATCTCTTCATCATGTCTTCTTTGGTTTCCCAGGTTGCATAGGTTCCTCCATGATTTTGCCAATCAACTTTTACCAGCGATATTTCTTTGTTTCTCAATCTCTTGATCCTGCGGTTCACAATCTAGATAGATCTTTCCTCATAAGTGTAGTCGTCCTCCAAGAGCACATGTGTTGGTTCAATGACATGGAGCGGATCTCTCAAATACTCTCGATGCATCGATACGTGAAATACATTGTGCATATGCTCCATTACCGGTGGTAAAGCTACCCGATACGATACTGGATTGATCTTTTCAAGGACTTCATAAGGTCCAACATATCTTGGCGCCAATTTGCCCTTAACACCAAACCGAGTTTGACCATTCATCAGGGTCACCTTTATGAACACATGGTCCCTAACTTCATATTCCCTATCTCTTCTTCGGACATCAGCATAGCTTTTCTGCTGACTCTGTGCAGTTTTCAGACGTTGTTGGATCAGTTTCACCTTCTCGGTTGTTTCTTGCACAAGTTCCGGTCCCAACAAAGGTCTATCACCTACTTCAGCCCAACATATCGGAGAACGACATTTTATTCCATACAAAGCTTCGTAAGGAGCCATTCCAATGCTTGAATGGTAACTGTTGTTGTACACAAATTCAGCTAATGGCAAATAGGCCTCCCAACTTCCCTGGAAGTCTAATACACACATTCTGAGCATATTTTCCAAAGTTTGGTTAGTCCGTTCAGTTTGTCCATCTGTCTGCGGGTGATAGGCACTACTCAACCTCAGTTCAGTCCCCAAGGCCTATTATAAACTCTTCCAAAATCTCGACACAAACTTTGAGTCCTTATCAGATACAATAGATACCGGTACACCATGCAACCTCACGATTTCGTTCCCATACGAGTTAGCTAATTTTTCCGCATTATAAATAGTCTTAACAGGCAGAAAATTGGCAGACTTAGTTAAATGGTCTACAATGACCCAGATAGAGTCCATACCTCGAGAAAAGCGAGGCAATCCCACTATGAAATCCATGGTTATGTGCTCCCATTTCCATTCTGGTATTGGGAGTGGTTGTAACAAACCAGCAGATTGTTGATGTTCAGCTTTAACCTGCTGACAATGTAGACACCTAGCCACAAAATCTGCAATACTCTTTTTCATTTTAGGCCACCAAAAATTCTGTTTCAAATTGTGATACATTTTCGTGTTCTCCGGGTGCATGGCAAACTTACTACTATGAGCTTCGGTCATAACATGTTTTCTCAAATCACAACAATCGGGTACACAAAGACGGTTTTGAAATTTCAGCACGTCATTCTCAAACACAAATCCCGGCCTCAGTTTTGAATCAAATTCCTCTATGATCTTTTTCAAGTATTTATCTTCACATTGCTTCTGTTTGATCTCGTCAAGAATTATAAGTTGAGCGAAAATAGCAGTTAAAATCCCTCATTGTTCTCGCATGTCAATCTCAATCTCCTTCTGTTCCAGGTTATCCAGCAATTCTTTTCGATTGGACAGCAAGCATGACAAATTTGCACTGGATTTTCAGCTCAAGGCATCTGCAACGGTATTAGCTTTCCCTGGGTGATATAAGATCTGCAAATCATAATCTTTGATTAACTCTAACCATCGTCTCTGTCTCATGTTCAATTCCTTTTAGGTGAAGAAATATTTCAAGCTTTTGTGATCGGTATACACCTCACAAGTTACCCCATACAAGTAGTGACGCCAGATTTTCAAAGCAAGCACCACAGCTGCTAATTCGAGATCGTGCATCGAGTAATTCTTTTCATGAGGTCGGAGTTGTCGAGAAGCATGGACAATCACTTTTCCGTTTTGCATTAATACACACCCCAAACCTTTGTAGGAAGCATCACTGTAAACTTGAAACCCATCAATACCATTGGGCAAAGTTAAAATTAGTGCAGTCACTAATCAGGTTTTCAACTCTTGAAAGGCTGCCTCTCTTTGTTCGTTCCAATCAAATGACACATTCTTTTGAGTTAACTGGGTCAATGACATGGCAAGCTTGGAAAAGCCTTTTACAAATCTCCTGTAGTAACCTGCAAGTCCCAGAAGACTCCTAATCTCTGTCACATTTGTCGGTTTAGGCCAATCCACAATAGCTTCAATTTTCTGAGGGTCAATAGAAACACCATCTTTGTTGATTACATGACCAAAAAATGCCACACTGTCAAGCCAAAATTCACATTTGGACAATTTAACGTATAATTTCTTTTCTCTCAAAGTCTATAGGGCAATTCTCAAGTGATTCTCATGTTCTTCCCTGTTTTTTGAGTAAATTAGGATATCATTGATAAATACAACAATAAATTCATCCAGAAATGATTTAAACACTCTGTTCATAAGGTCCATAAAGGCAGCAGGTGCATTGGTCACCCCAAACGACATTACTAAAAATTCATAATATCCATATCTAGTTCTGAATGCAGTTTTCTTTATGTCTTCAGCCCTAACCTTTAACCGGTGATACCCAGATATTAGGTCAATTTTGGAAAATACTTGGGCGCCCTGAAGTTAGTCAAACAAGTCATCTATTTGGGGCAGAGGGTATTTGTTCTTGATAGTTACTTTGTTCAGTTCTTGATAGTCTATACACAACCTCAAAGATCTATCCTTCTTTTTGACAAACAGTTCTGGAGCACCCCAAGGTGAAGTGCTCGGATGGATAAATTTCTTATTCAACAACTCCTGAAGTTAAGTTTTTAATTCTTTCAATTCTGAGGTAGACATTCTATAGGGGGTCTTGGAAATAGGTTGTGTTCCCGAAAACACCTCAATAGTGAACTCAATTTCTCTATCAACTAACTCCCCAGGTAAGTTATTCGGAAATACATTGGGAAATTCACAAGCAACAAGAATAGTTTCTACATTAGTTCCGTCAGATGATGCAATCAGTATACAACATAGGTAACCTCTACATCCCTTCCTAAGCAGTTTTATGGCTTTCAGAGCTAAAATCAAATATGGGAGAGGAACTATCCCATTCCCAGTAAAAGTAAATTCGGGCATACCCGGTGATCTAAACACAACAGATTTACTTGCACAGTCAATGGTAGCACAGTATTTAGTCAACCAGTCCATTCCCAAAATACAATCAAAATGATCAATGTTCAAGGGCAATAAGTCAATATATAACATCATATCGCCAATCATAATATCACATGTTGGATAAACATGAGCACACATCATAGAACCCCCAGACAGCGTAGATATAGATAACACATATGTCATAAGTTCTAATGGTCTAGTCAATTTCCAAGAGAAAGCATGCAATACAAAGGAATGTGTAGAACTAGAATCTATTAGTACACATGCATTTTGAGAACATACAGAGAGTGTACCTGACACCACAGTATAGGTGTTTTGTATGTCACGGGGCACTAAGGCGAACACTCGGCCTTGTCTTAGAGGTTCTTTCCTAGTATTGGCTTTTGCATTTGTTTTGGCTGTAAAGGCGGATCAAGTTGAACTTGCCGTAGGACGGCTAGTATTCTTAGACCTGAGTGGGCAATCTTTCACTACATGACCTGTCTGGCCACATCGGAAACAAGCACCGAATACTCGGTAGCACACACCCCTATGCCTTCTACCACAATCAGAACAGACCGGGATAGACCTACTACTCTGACTCGAGCTACTTGTAGACCCCGTGTTCTGCTTCTTACTGACATAAGACCGGCATCTTCTAAAACCATACCCAGACCTCTTTCCTCTCCAATCCGTTTGTATGGCTGCTGGGGCCTTACTTTGTTTCATAACGGCTAGTGTGGCTTTCGCCATTATGGATCTATCTAAAACTTCCACATAAGTAGACAATTTCAATACACCTACTCAATCAAACACCTCCAAATCCAGTCCACCTTCAATTTTTCGTGCTTTCTTGTAATCAGTATCCACCATATGTGGAGCAAACCGTGCCAGTTTAGTGAATTTGGCTTCATACTCAGCTACAGACATCATTCCCTGTTTTAGTTCTTGAAACTCAAACACTTTCCGATCCCTGAAACATTGGGGAAAATATTTATCATAGAAGATCGCATTAAACTGTGCCCACGTCATATTCTCATTGCCACTTCGAATCAGTAACCACCACCTTCGGGCTTCATTCTTCAGAGTATAGATGGCTAGGAGAACTTTTTGGACTTCAGAACAAGGAAACACTTCATATAGCTTTTCCATTTCAAGTAACCACGTCTCTGCTTTCAATGGTTCAATTCCACCATAGAATGTCAGCGGTTTTATTTTCATGAATTTCTATGTCAAGCTGATGATGCCATTATTATCTGCTTTGGCTTGTGTCGACAGAGGTGGAAGGGGCAAAGGTTGTTATCTTTGTTGTTGTGTCAAAGTTTCAGTCAAGGCTGCAAGCATTTGTTCCATTCGGCTGATGCGAGTCTCTGAAGATTCATTTACATCACTCCCCCTTGCATTCTCCATGTTGCTACAGAGACATCAAATGATAATAAACATAGGCATAATCTTATTCGTTTCCTTCAATTCATTTGCTCAAATTTACATTCAGTTTTCATATTCATTTGGATTACCACACACTCACACATGCAGATGGAATGCCACTAACTCTTACTAGGACATCCTAAGCTCATATGGACCTGTGTGTACGATAGAACACGTGCTCTGATACCACTCTGTCATGATCCAAACCTGCCCCTATAGGTTTAGCATCGTAACCAACTAGTAATTCGTGGATTACCAAAGGCCTCTTAACAGATAAGCACATAATAAGGGGCTGCAGAAGCAAATGTACAAAACATAAATAGTCCAATGAGCTCTGCCGATAAACATGGGACAAAATATTTCAAAACTTGTATATACATAAGTGTGTCGGTCAAAGGATATCATAATTACAAAACATTTACAAGAGTGCAATATCCAGGACCCAACTGTACAAAACAGACAGAGACTAACATAAGTACAAAAACAGCCATGTAACTAGACTTTAATCGGAACCTTCTTGGGAGGCACAACGGTAGGCTGACAAAAACAGAAATGAAGGCCGTCAACTCTGGCCCTAATCATGCGCCGACTCACCTACATACATAAGATAAACTGTGAGCGAAAGCTCAGTGAACAATAATAGAGTAAAGGGGTTTCAATGAATCAGTACGTACAGATTCAGAATTCATAATTCAGTTCCGTATCAAATCCATAACTTGTCCAGATCGTATACAGAAATCATAAGTCATGCGTAGGCATGCGTGATACATCCATAAGCGCTAACATAGCAGATATAGAAAAGATGCAGACACGTGAGGGTTACGAATAACCAGTACCATAAAGAAACCTCCGGATCCGGGTAACAGAGAATAAACACGCTGAGCCCCATGATGGAGCCTCCGGTACGGGTAACAGTGTGCAGACAGATTAAGTTCCATGATGGAACCTCCGATACCGGGTAACAGCCAACACATATCACATGATACTAAGAATGTCACGAACACATATTAGAAATTGGACAATCATTCATTGTACAAAACATAGCACTTCAGAAAACAATTCTTATTCCATCATACAGAAAATAAATAAGGTTGAACATAGCTTTACTATGTTATTACTCACAGTTGGCCTTGAGACAGATAGACAGAACAGATTGGTCAAACGGTACGCGGCACGTGACCTACATGATACATAACAGATTCACACTTGAAACACACGTTTGAATTATACATAACTTATGTCGTTTGCTCCTAGTGTGTTTCTAACCTTTAATCCTCATTATGGAGTCTTAAACATGGCCTAGGAATGCCTAAGATGGAATGAGGATGCAAGAATGCATTGGAAAACATTTCTTAAAATTTGCTGAAAATAAGGTCCACGCTCGAGCGGACATGCAGACAATGAAACTCTACTCAAGCGTAAATTCCCCCGCTCGAGCGGACTGTAAACTCTTGAAAAAGTACTGGTTGCATGTTTTTCACACTCAAGGGACACTCGACCTACACTCGAGCGTAAGACTCAGACCTTCGCTCAAGCGTAGATTCCCTCACTCGAGCAGACTACAAAACACAAGAACTTCTGGGTATATGCATTTCACGCTCGAGCGTAATAATCGTCGCTTGAGCGGAAGTGCATGTACTCAGAGTTCACGCTTGAGCGTAAAGTTCCCCGCTCGAGCGTGGATCAAATTTCTGGAAATTCCAGATTTGATCACCAAGCTCAAACTCAACTTTTGAAGCATCCAAAACTCATTTTTCTGAGCCAAAACTTGAGAAAATACAAGAAAACTCATGATACAACATGTTTAAAGAACTATAACAAGAAATAATGGCCCAAAGGCTTGCCAATTGTACAAAAATTTAACTTGAAACTCAAGATTAATTCATGAACATGACTTGAATGCAATTCTTTGAACCAAAGTTCCCCAAAACATGACCAAATGAAATGTTCAACTCAAAAACATGATCAACTATGACAATATGACATAGAACATGAAGAATTTCTAAAACAAAGCTTGGATTAAGACATGCATGCAAGAATTCCTTAGAAAAATAACCTCAATGCCATGAATTACACATGCATGTATGCATTGAGCTTCAATTCTCCAATCTTAGCTTAATTGACCAACTAACCCTCTTGAGTTCATTTACTTGGTGTCTCAAATACAAGGCTTAAGAGTGTAGTTCTTACCTAAGGTTGATTTCAAGTGGGGTCCTAACCCAAAGCTTCAAATTGGCTTCAATCTCCTAGTCAATTCTTCATTTGAGCTCAACCTCCCTCTACTCTTCCTCTCTCTCACGTTTTTCCCTTAGAATAGGCTCAAAGTGTTTTAAGATCAAGGAAAAGAGATGAGTGGTGTGTCAAAGTGGCCTTATAGGTAGTAATTTGTCATAACTAATCAAATGGCATTATTTTAATCAAATTTAATCGCTCCGAACCAAATTTTAATTAAACCTACCATAAAATTCTATAAATCCTATTTAATACATAAATCAAGTCAATTTCTGATTCGGACGCCGATAAGGCTTTCAATTCGCAAATCGAACTAAAACATGAACAGATCTTTCTACTTCAAACAGATACATACATAAAATGATGCAATGCACATATAATCAACTCAGAATTTGTTCTTAATTTTTGTCAGGCATAATCAATTACGGATTTATGTTAATCGTGGGTCAGGGTTGTTGCATTACTGCACTTACTGCATGCTCCAAAACCGCCAGGTACAAGAATAGTTCCTCTCCAGGTACTGGGTTTGAGAGCACTGGAGCTGTGGTCAGGTATTTCTTCAAGTCGGCCAAGGCGACTTCGCACTTTTCTGTTCACAAGAAATCTATGGCCTTCCTCATTAAACTAAAAAAAGGTTTGCATTTGTTAGAACTTCTACTTATGAACTTGTTCAAGGCTGTGGCCCTTCCAATTAACATCTGCACTTGTTTTGCCGATGTCGGGCTCTTCAAGTCCAAAATGGCCTTGATCTGATCTGGGCTTGCCTCAATGCGCTTTCTGTTTACCAAGTATCCCAGGAACTTTCCTGACCCAACTCCAAATGAGTAGTTTCACGCATTTAATCGGAGCCAAAATGTCCTCAGGATATCAAAGACTTCTTTCAGGTCGGACAGATGATCCTCAGGTTCTTTGATCTTCACGACCATGTCATCAATATATACCTCCACTGTTTTGCTTATTAGATGTCTAAACATCTGTGACAACCCTCACCTTTGATTAGTGCTAATCCCTGATTAATCATGATAAGTAATTGAACAAACTGAAATTCTGAACTGAATGCATGAGTATGTTGTTTAATTGAATTTCTATCTGTTAGTCATTAAATGATCTGTTCATGTTTTGTCTTTGAACTACGAATTGAAAGTCTTATCGGCGACCGATTCAGAAATTGATTGGTATTTTATGTTAATTAGAATTTATGTAATTTTATGGTAGATTTAATTGAAATTTGATTTGGAATGATTAAATTTGATTAAATAATGTTAAATCACATTACTTCAAGTAAATTACCTTATTGCCACTTAGTGGACAATTCTAGGCCGTTGTTTATTCTCCTTGTTAGATGTTGGCATCATTTTCATCCATCTTCCTAGGCCAAAACCGACAAGAGAGAGAGAGAGATAGGAGAAAACTTGAGTTCATCAAAATTGGCTTGGAGAATTAGGAGTATTGAAGAGCATTGCATTTTTGAGCTTCCACACCTTGAATTCAAGACCTAAGGTAGAGAATTCATCCTTTTAATTCTAAATTTAAGTTGTATCTTGCATAGTTCATGGAAATATTGGTGATTAGAGTTAAGTTTTAGCTCAAAGTGTTGAATTATGAGGCATTGTGTGCATGCATGTCCATATCATAGTGTTTTGAAGTCATTTTCATGAAATTCCCACATATATGTTTCTATTTTGGTTTTGATCCATGAATTGATCATATTCTTGAGCTCAATATTGCATTTTATCATGTCTTAGAGCATTAGAGTTCTTGGGAACTCATGCATGCATGATTTTGAATTGTTCTTCATATTTACATTTGAATTTGTGTTCAAATTGGCTTACCTTTGGGCTTAATTTTACAAATTGATCTTCAAAGACATGTTATACTATGAGTTTTCAAGTGTTTTCCAGAAAATTGGCCCAAAAGGTTGAGTTTTGATGTGTTGAATGCTTGGTTTGAGCTTGGGAGGCAAATCTAAAAATTCTAGATTTTGGCTTCAACGCTCGAGCGAAGGATTCCACGCTTGAGCGACCATCTTTTGTTCAGAGCTCTGCTCGAGCGAAGGAATGCTAGCTCGAGCGTAGATTGCAAGTTCTCAGGTTTTTGGTACACGCAGACGCACGCTCGAGCGACGAGACCTATGCTTGAGCGAGGACTGTGTCTCACGCTCGAACGAGCATTGAGCGAGCGTCAAGCGGAGATTTTCAACATCCAGCACTTTTTGCATTTTTACAGACCGCTTGAGCGACCCCACTGTTTTGGCAAGCTCGCTCGAGCGAAAAAAGCCACGCTCGAGCGAGACCCCTGTTTTCTGAAAAATTCTAAAAAGTGTTTTAAAGTACATTTTTGCATCCTCATTCCATCCTAGGCATTCCTAGGCCTAGTTTAAGGCATCTTAATGAGGATAATGTTATAGAACCACACCAAGTCAAGATAGGGGCTAAGATGTTAATCCCAAGTGTGTAACTTAGTGTGTGTTCGTTCTGCAACTGTGTAGGGTTGGCATCCGAGGACGCTCATTAGCTTGCCTATAGCCCAGTGCTCTGTGAGTAACAATGTTGTAAAAATATGTTCAATTATGATTATTTTCTGAATGATCGACTGTTTTACTTACTGAAACGTTATTGTTTAATGAATGAATGTTTATCCTATTTGTAAACTGTATCCATGGCATCCATAGCAATTTACTATTACTGCTACTGTCACCGAGATCTCTGTCGGTTCCCATGTTTGGAACCACTACTGTTGCTGTTATGATGGCCATCAATTGACTGTTCGACCTGTTAAGACCTACTGTACTGTTTTGTTATTGGATATGCCACATATGACTGTTATGGTTTCTAAGGCCTCGTTTGGGAACAGGCTAATTTAGTAACTTTTTGGCTAATTGGCTAAAAAGGTTGGTAAAAAAAACTTGTATGTTTGAGATGACTTTTTGGCTAATTACGAAAAGATGTACAAAAAGTAGAGAGAAAAGGGAATCTTTGACTTTTTGGTATGGGTTGTTGGCTTTTTGGCTAAAAAGGTAACTTTTTGGCTAATTGGCTAATTTAGCCACTCCCCAAACGGGGCCTAAGTGACTGATATGACTGTTTAATTACTGAAAGGACATTCATTCTTAACCTCTTTACATAACTGTTAATCACTGGGCTTTAGCTCACTGTTTATATTTATATGTAGGTGTACAAGCACCGAATCGATGCTAGAAGCGTCAGGTTAAGCCCCAGTTTTGTCAAGCCAACCATTGTGCCTCACTTTGAGGTTCCAAGTCTGTCCAAGCTAGGGCTGTTTTGGGGTGTATCAGTTTCACCCTTCCGTCTCTGTTTTGAAATAAATGTTTAGACCCAACTGTACAGTTATGTAAAAGGGATTTGGTCCCTGACGGGGTTGTTTGTATATATATGTTTGTGCATATGTTGTATGTATGTTTTGGTTATCTATGTGGCATGTTTATAAAAGGTCTTTTCACATTCAAATTGTCACAGCTCATTGGACATCTTTTATTTACTGTTTTGGCTTCCGCTAGCCCCTTACTTTGTATTACTGTCGTTACTGTTAAGCAGGCCTTTGGTAATCATGGATTACTGGCCGGTTACGATGCTAAACCCATAGGGGCGGGTTTGGGTCGTGACAGAGTGGTATCAAAGCGATGCTAAAGCATGAGTTATACCGTGCACACGTGTCCAAATGAGCTATAGGATGTCATAGAAAAGTGAATAGGGCATTGCATGAGCATTGAAAAAGTGTGTGTAGCCATGACATGAACATATGTGTTAATGTGCTAATGTGTTTAAGTAAGTAAATCCTATGTTTATGATTACTGTATTGCATATAGTGAAATGGACAATGCAAGGAATGCCGATGAAACGGAATCATCTGATGCCAGAATGGCAAGATTAGAAAGAACAGTTGAACTGTTGACTGAGGCCTTGAGGCTACAACACAACCAACAGCCCCCACCTCCTCCAGTTCAACCGGATTAAAATGTTAATGAGGATATAATTGCCTTGACACAGAAGTTCAGTAAAATGAAACTACCATCCTTTCAGGGAGACCTTGAACTGTTAAAGGCCGAAGCATAGGTTCTAGAAATAGAGAAATTATTTGAAGTGTTTCCGTGTTCCGAAGCACACAAGGTATTGCTGGCTACCTTTACCTTACAAGAAGAGGCCAGAAGGTGGTGGATGCTTGTTCATGACACCAATACTGCTTTGACTTGGGCTCAATTTAAAGAAGCTTTCTTTGAAAAATACTTTCCTTAGTGTGTCAGGGATCGCAAAGTGATTGAGTTTGAACAGTTGAAACAAGGTACTATGTTGGTGGCAGAGTATGAATCAAAGTTTACTGAACTCGCCAGATACGTGCCACACATGGTGAACACTGATTACAAAAAGGCCAGAAAGTTTGAAGACGGCCTTAATGTAGAGATACTTGACAAAATCAATGTGCTGAAGTTACTGAAATATGTGGATGTTCTTGACCGGGCGATAATAGCTAAGTCGAACATCGAGGCATTAAAACAAACCGAAACACCAGCGACTGAATGGCGTGGTAAGAGATGGGGTTTTAAGTTTAAGAAAGGCCGAAGCAGTCCATTGAACAAAAAGCAAAATACAGGGTCAACAACTAGTTCTAGTCAGGGAAACAATTCTATACCACCCTGCTCTGAATGTGGGAAAAAGCATAAAGGGGTTTGTTATAAAATTTCTAGTGCTTGTTACAGGTGTGGCAAGGTGGGCCACATGGTTAAGGATTGCCCTTCCACTTCTCAAAGCAATAGTAAAGCTGCAGCTAGCGCCGCAGCATCAACTGTTGCACCAAAACCCAACCCTAAAGCTACTAGAAAGGAGCCTTTAAGGCAAGGTCGGGTATTCGCACTTGTACCGGGAGATATGCAGAATACCAAGAAAGTTGTGTCAAGTATACTCTCAATTTGTGCTCAAAATGCTTATGTTTTGATTTATTCGGGGTCTACACATTCATATGTCTCGCATGCTTTGTCATGAAAATTGAATAGACCACTAGAACCTATGAACTATTTGTTAATTGTATCTTCACCTGTTGGGAGATCCATGACTTGTGCTTATATGTATCCTGTATGTGAGATTGTTGTTGGAGATGTACATTTATATATTGATTTACTGCCATTGAACATTGACTACTTTGATGTAATTTTGGGAATGGACTGGTTAACAAAATTGTCACGACCCAAACCCGCCCCTATGGGTTTAGTACCATAACCGGCTAGTAATCCTAGATTACCGAAGGCCTGCTTATGATAGTCTGTGAAGCCAATACAAGAAATAAACAATGTCCAATGAGTCTGTGATAATCAGATAGCGATGGTGAGGGTTGTTACAAAAATATCATGCTACCATAGACTATGTAACAAAACAAGTTACTTTCCGTCCACCTGGATTGCCTGAATTTGTATTTAACGGAGTTGGTGTAGTGCCTCCCCCATATCTAATTTCGTCTATGAAAGCATTTAAACTGATTAAGAAGGGATGTAAAAGGTATCTATGTTGTATATTGACTGTACCTACTGATGCTAAAGCTAATGTGGACAGTATTCCTATAGTCAGAGAATTCTCAGATGTTTTTCCAGATGATTTGCCGGGGGATTTGATTGACAGGGACATTGAGTTCACCATTGATGTGATTCCGGGTACACAGCCAGTTTCCAAAGCTCCGTACAAAATGGCACCTACCAAACTGAAAGAATTGAAAATTCAGCTGCAAGAACTGTTGGATAAGAAGTTCATCAGGCCTAGTACTTCGCCGTGGAGCGCTCCAGTTTTGTTCATGAAAAAAAAAGACTGCTTATTGAGACTCTGCATTGACTACCGTGAACTGAACAGGGTAACAGTGAAAAACAAGTGCCCACTGCCTCATATTGATGATTTATTTGACCAATTATAGGGTGCTCAGGTCTTTTCAAAAATTGACCTTAGATCTGGATACCACCAGTTGAAAGTCAAACCAGAGGACATTAAAAAGACTGCCTTTTGAACGAGGTACGGACATTATGAATTTCTTGTTATGCCTTTTGGAGTTACTAATGCACCTGCTGCATTTATGGACCTTATGAATAGAATTTTTAAACCATTCCTCGACGAATTTGTAGTTGTTTTCATAAATGAAATTTTGATTTATTCCAAAAGTGAAGAAGAACATACACATCATTTGAGAATTGCCTTGCAGACCCTAAGAGAACAGAAACTGTATGCAAAACTGACAAAGTGTGAATTTTGGCTTGATAATGTTATGTTTTTGGGACATGTGATTAGTAAGGATAGCATTACAGTGGACCCTTAGAAGATTGAAGCAGTGGTGAATTGGCCTAGACTAACAAATGTTACTGAAGTTCGGAGTTTCTTAGGCTTAGCTGGGTACTACAGAAGGTGGGTACTACAAAAGGTTTGTAAAAGACTACGACTTGCAAATTTTGTACCATCCAAGGAAAGCTAACACCGTTGCTGATGCACTCAGCCGGAAGTCTATTAGGAATTTAGCATGTTTACTCACTGGACAGAAAGAACTGCTATGTGACCTTGAAAAATTTGAGGTTGAAATTGTTTTGCGTGAACAAGGTGGAACATTAGCTGCTATTTCTACCCAACCGGCACTTATTGAAGAGATCAAAGAAAAACAGCAACATGATGAGTTTCTGAAAAAGATCATTGATGAACAGGAATCCAAATCGAGGCCGGATTTTAAATTTGAAAACAATGTGTTGAAATTTCAGGAAAGATTGTGTGTATCGAATGATTCTGAACTGAAAAGACGAGTTTTGCAAGAAGGCCACAATTCAAAACTTTCCATCCATTTGGGGAATACAAAAATGTACCAAGACTTAAAACTGAATTTCTGGTGGCCGGGAATGAAGAAAGAAATTGCCGAGTTTGTATCAAAATGCTTACATTGCCAACAAGTCAAAATTTGAACATCGTGACCAAGAAGCTATCGCAACCCTTACCAATACCGGAGTGGAAATGGGAACATATCACTATGGATTTCATTGTTGGTTTACCTCGCTCCAGTAAAGGTATGGACTCAATTTGGGTTATTGTTGATAGATTGACTAAATTTGCTCACTTCTTACCTATCATAATGCAGACAAATTGGCTACAATTTATATTGATGAGATTGTTAGACTGTATGGAGTGCCTGTATCTATCGTTTCTGATAGGGATTCGAAGTTTACATCGAGATTTTGGCAAAGTCTTCAAACAGCATTGGGTACCGAATTGAGACTGAGTAGTGCATACCATCCTCAAACAGATGGCTAGTCGGAAAGGACCATTCAAACTCTGGAAGATTTACTGCGAATGTGTGTTCTTGATTTCCAAGAAAATTGAGAAAGTCATCTACCTTTAGCTGAATTTGCCTACAACAACAGCTTTCACTCGAGTATTAGTATGGCGCCTTTCGAGGCTTTATATGGCAGGAAATGTCGATCTCCTATTTGCTGGGCAGAAGTTGGAGATAGGCCTTTGCTTGGGCCAAAGATTGTACAGGAAACCACCAAAAAAGTGAAACTGATTCAGCAGAAATTGAAAACCGCACAAAGCTGACAGAAAAGTTATGCGGATGTCCAAAGGTGAGACCGGGAATATGAAGTTGGTGATAATGTTTTTGTTAAAGTAACACCAATGAAAGGGCAGACTCATTTTGGAGTCAAGGGTAAGCTAGCACAGAGGTATGTTGGGCCGTATGAGATTATTGAAAAGATCAATCCGATGGCGTATCAAGTAGCGCTTCCTCCTGAAATGGAGCATATGCATAATGTCTTCCATATTTCAATGTTGAGGGACTATCTTCAGGATCCCTTCCATGTTATTGAGCCTACCCGTGTAGTGCTAAGTGATGACTACACTTACGAAGAACGGCCTATTCAGGTTGTAAACCGGCGAATCAAAAAGTTAAGAAACAAAGAAATTCCGTTAGTGAAAGTGGATTGGAAAAACTACGGTGGCACTTATGCCACTTGGGAAAGAGAAGATGATATGTTGAAGAGATATCCTGAACTGTTCCCCCTGGATCCAATGTTCTTCCAAAATGAAGGTAATCCAAGTTTGGAGGGCCAAACTCTTTTAAGGGGCGAAGACTGTGACAACCCTCACCTCTGATTAGTGTTAATCCCTGATTAAGCATGATAAGTAACTAAACAAACTGAAATTCTGAACTGAATGCATGAGTATGTTGTTTAATTTCATTTCTATTCGTTAGTCATTAAATGATCTGTTCATGTTTTATCTTTGAACTGCGAATTGAAAGCCTTATCGGCGCCCGATTTAGAAATTGATTGGTATTTTATGTTAATTAGAATTTTTGTAATTTTATGGTAGATTTAATTGAAATTTGATTTGGAATGATTAAATTTGATTAAATAATGTTAAATCACATTACTTCAAGTAAATTACCTTATTGCCACTTAGTGGACAATTCTAGGCCATTGTTTATTCTCCTTGTTAGATGTTGGCATCATTTTCATCCATCTTCCTAAGCCAAAACTGACAAGAGAGAGAGAAAGATAGGAGAAAACTTGAGTTCATCAAAATTGGCTTGGAGAATTAGGAGTATTGAAAAGCATTGCATTTTTGAGCTTCCACACCTTGAATTCAAGACCTAAGGTAGAGAATTCATCCTTTTAATTATGAATTTAAGTTGTATCTTGCATGGTTCATGGAAATATTGGTGATTAGAGTTAAGTTTTAGCTCAAAGTGTTGAATTATGAGGCATTGTGTGCATGCATGTCCATATCATAGTGTTTTGAAGTCATTTTCATGAAATTCCCACATGCATGTTTCTATTTTGGTTTTGATCCATGAATTGATCATATTCTTGAGCTCGATCTTGCATTTTATCATGTCTTAGAGCATTAGAGTTCTTGGGAACTCATGTATGTATGATTTTGAATTGTTCTTCATATTTACATTTGAATTTGTGTTCAAATTGGCTTACCTTTGGGCTTAATTTTACAAATTGATCTTCAAAGACATGTTATACTATGAGTTTTCAAGTGTTTTCCAGAAATTGGCCCAAAAGGCTGAGTTTGATGTGTTAAATGCTTGGTTTGAGCTTGGGAGCAAATCTGGAAATTCCAGATTTTGGCTTCCACGCTCGAGCGAAGGATTCCATGCTCGAACGACCATCTTTTGTTCAGAGTTCCGCTCGAGCGAAGGAATGCTGGCTTGAGAATAGATTTCAAGCTCTCAGGTTTTTGGTGCACGCAGACGCACACTCGAGCGACGAGACCTATGCTCGAACGAGGACTGTGTCACATGCTCGAGCGAGCATCGAGCGGAGATTTTCAACATCCAGCACTTTTTGCATTTTTACAGACCGCTCAAGCGAGGAAGTCCACGCTCGAGTGACCCCACTATTTTGGCAAGCTCGCTCGAGCGAAGAAAGCCACGCTCGAGCGAGACCTCTGTTTTCTGAAAATTTCTAAAAAGTGTTTTAAAGTACATTTTTGCATCCTCATTCCATCCTAGGCATTCCTAGGCCTAGTTTAAGGCATCTTAATGAGGATAATGTTATAGAAACACACCAAGTCAAGATAGGGGCTAAGATGTTAATCCCAAGTGTGTAACTTAGTGTGTGTTCGTTCTGTAACTGTGCAGGGTTGGCACCCGATGACACTCATTAGCTTGCCTATAGCCCAGTGCTCTGTGAGTAACAATGTTGTAAAGATATGTTTAATTATGATTATTTTCTGAATGATCAACTGTTCTACTTATTGAAACGTTATTGTTTAATGAATGAATGTTTGTCCTATTTGTAAACTGTATTCGTAGCATCCATAGCAATTTCTTTATTCTTGTCTTTATTCGCTTCTTTGTCATCACAGAGATCTCTGTCGGTTCCCATGTTTGGAACCACTCTTTATTCTTGTTATGATGGCCATCAATCGTATTGATGCTGTTAAGACCTACTGTATTGTTTTGTTATGGGATATACCACATATGACTGCTATGGTTTCTAAGTGACTGGTATGACTATTTAATTACTGAAAGGACATTCATTCTTAACCTCTTTACATAACTATTATTCACTGGACTTTAGCTCACTGTTTATATTTATATATAGGTGTACAGGCACCGGATCGATGCTAGGAGCGTCAGGTTAAGCCCCAGTTTTGTCAAGCCAACCATTGTGCCTCACTTTGAGGTTCCAAGTCTGTCCAAGCTAGGGCTGTTTTGGGGTGTATCAATTTCACCCTTCCGTCTCTGTTTTGTAATAAATGTTTAGACCCAACTGTACAGTTATGTAAAAGGGATTTGGTCCCTGACGGGGTTGTTTGTATATATATGTTTGTGCATATGTTGTATGTATGTTTTTGTTATCCATGTGGCATGTTTATAAAAGGTCTTTTCACATTCAGATTGTCACAGCTCATTGGACATCTTTTATTTACTGTTTTGGCTTCCGCCAGCCCCTTACTTTGTATTACTGTCATTACTGTTAAGCAGGCCTTTGGTAATCACGGATTACTGGCTGGTTACGATGCTAAACCCATAGAGGCGGGTTTGGGTCGTGACAACATCCTACTCACTAATCTCTGGTAAGTTGCTCCTGCATTTTTCAACCCGAAAAGCATCACTCTGTAGTATTACAACCCTTTTAGGGTGATAAATATAGTTTTCTCCTCGTCGGGGAGGTACATGGCTATCTGATGGTACCCCCTGTAAGCATCCAGGAAGCTCATCCTTCCATGCCCTGACGTGGCATCCACCAATTGGTCAATCTTGGGGAGTGGGAAACTGTCTTTAGGACAAGCCTTGTTCAGGCTGGTGAAGTCCACGCAAACCCTCCACTTCCCATTCTTCTTCTTCACAACAACTGTGTTTAATAACCATGTTGGTTAGTTTACCTCTCAAATGGCTTTGGCCTCCAGAAGTTTATCTACTTCCTCTTCTACTGCCTCTACATGCATCAACGTAGGCCTTTTTGCTTGGTAGATAATAGGTTTGGCCGACTTGTCCACATTCAGTCTATGACAAGTGACCTCAGGGTCAATGCTAGGCATCTCGTATGGTGTCCAGGCAAACACCTTAATGTTGCTCTCAAGAACGCCTGTAACTCCTTTTTCTCTTCCTCGGCCAAGCCTGAGCCGAGAAAGAAGAAGCGCTCTTTATCTCCTTGCTAGACTAAGATCTTCTTCAAGGCTTCCTCACTTTTCTCGACTAGTTCTTTGCCGACGTCGTCAAGGACCTCTATGTCCTCATCTTCAATCTTTGTTGCTTCTGCTTCTCGTATGTTGTAGGTGGATTTCATTGCTGCCATAGAACAATTCTTTGCCTGCACTTGATCCCCTCTGACTTCCTCAATTCCATGTTCTGTTGGGAATCGCAACAGCTGGTGCAGTGTTGAGGGAACAGCCCTCATTGCATGCAGCCATGGCCTTCCCAGGATAACATTGTAAGGGGAGGGGGTGTCAATTATTGTGAACTCCGTGTTTACCTTCTTGGTACCAGCCTGCACTTCTAAACTTATTGCTCCTAGGGGCCACGTCAGCATTCTGTTAAACCCAACCATTGGAGCATTAGACTGCTCCAAGTCATCTTAGTGAAGGCCAAGCTCCTTATGACATCTGATATACCTGATGTCACAATAGCTGCCCTGGTCGATTAGAATGTGCTTTACCTAGCACTCTCCAATCTTGAGGGATATTACCAAAGCATCATTGTGTGGATGTTGTACCATCTCTAGGTCATCTTTAGTAAAGGACACCATTGGTCCTTAGCACTTGTCTGCCCTAGGTCTCTTCTGCCGGACCTGATACACATACTGTAAGTGTTTCACCTTCTGAGTTTCCCCACGTATCTCGTTCTCATTGACCTTCGAGTGAATCACATGATCACTCGAGATCTGCCTACTTGCAGTTGTGGGGCGGGTGGAGATGGTGCTGCTGGTGCCTGAAGTAGTCTCGCTTGTTCTTTCCTTGTCCTAGCCTCATCCACTAGGTCCCTTAAATGACCTTGTCTTACCAGGTCTTCTAGATGTGCCTTTAGGGCTTGGCACCCTTGGGTCATATGCCCATCCTCATTGTGGTAGGCACAGCGTTTCCCCAGACTTCTTTCTATGAATTCGCCAGGAATCTTCTCTGGTGCTCTATAATAGGATTGATTCCAAATTCTTTCCAAGACTTTGTAAACCGGAATTCAGAATACGGTAGTGACTGCCTGTGCAGCCCTCAGTCTTGTCTCTTGCTTGTTGTATCCAGTATTACCTCCACCTCGCTTTGGCGAGCTGTTTCTCTTCTCTTGTTTCGACGCCTTTGTCCCTAGCGTGTCTTCCTCAGCTCTTGCATACTTCTCGATCCTGGCCATGAGTTTCTTCATACTTTTTGGCAGTGTCTTTGCCAGTGATTTTCGAAGTAGACAGTCATCGTTCAAGCCGTTCTTAAAAGACACAACCGCCACCTCTTGGTTGCACCCTAGTATTCGATTAAACACCTCATAATACCTTTTGGTATAAGCCCTGAGGCTTTCATCCTCGCCAATTCTCAAAGCCATCAAGGAGTCCACCCTCAACGGCTATAGTTTGTTTGTTACAAACGCCACTTTTATCTCGGCGAGCCTTCGACTTTTCACAATTCCTTTCGGCAACTTGTGAAACCAGTCTGATATGATTTCCCCAAAGGATAAGGGGAACACCTTGCAAAGCAACGGCTCGTTCCTGGTGTATAGTGCCATTGAGTTCAGATATAAGCCGACGTGAAAGTTAGGGTTAGACTTACAGTTGTATATCTGGAATCTCGGCATGTGGAACCTTTTCAGGGCCTCAAATTTGTCCAATTCTACTGAAAACGGCATTCTCAACTTGACCAGAGAAGTTATCGTGGCATCTTTTCGCTTTATCTGGAGGTAATCCTTCAAATCCTCCTTGGTCCGTCCAAGAGCTCGGCTATCAACGGATTTCAGCCTTTTTGGTGCGTTACTCCCAGTGTCATTATGATTCCTCTTGGACCTCCCTCCATTGGTCGTGTCGAAACAAAGCTCCTTCCCTTGGACATGCCGGTGTTCTTTGGTGTAGGCTTCTTTGGTACAATGTGTCTTCTAAGACTCTCCTTTTATCGACTCTCTCCGCCCGACCTCCTATGAAGGCCGCTGAGAATGTTCCTTTGTCCTGTCACGCTGAGGGACTGCAGGAACTGTTTTCTGTCCCCCTTTCTGGGCATCGTTCTTGGCTGCCGGAATCGGTGTGTCTTGTAACGGAAATGGTGGCTACATGACGTTATTCTGCATCATGAAACTAACGACTGATTGTGGGTCTACCAATTTGTTCGCCATTCCCTTCATCTCGCCGTCCCTCCGTAGGTATCTGTCTTTCCATACCTGGAGGTCGTTCTCATTATAATACCCGCCTTAGTCTGCCTTCTTTGGTGCGTCTCCCTCCTGGTCGACGTCTTTCTCTCCAGGATTCTTATCTCGAGTTTCTTCGTTACAGTTATCCTCCTCTACATTAGGGTCAATGTGTTTACCACTTCCAATAGGGATGTCATCCTCAATCTTCTCTTTATGTCCATCATTGGCCATCTATTCTCCTTTCTTTCCCATAGACGGTACCAAATTGTGGGTGTTGATTTCTGACCACACTGCCAAAGCAGTACCCGGTGAAGAACACCCCGAGAATAGAATGCCCGACGACTGTCACAGAAATATAAGACTCCGGCGGTGGTTCTTCCACTCGGGGCACTCCAACGATCAAGTCAGTACTCAATTATCTCTCAAAGATAGCAAACAGTGCTTTAACTCACCAACCAGAATACAAAAAGTGTACCTTAGACCCACGAGAGTGTCTTACTTTTATAACCAACACTAACCTGATTCCTCTAGAAGCCTAGCTTCTCTTGGACTCTGGCTCAATACTCATCCTAGACTCTTCAATAGATAAAGATAAACTCCCTAAGAACTTTATCCTTATCCAGGCTGAGATCTTCCCCCATTCTAGGACTCTTATAGCTTATCCGTTCATCTCGGATTCCGATATCTTCATAGATAACCTCGGTCTAACCGAGATCACCTTGGCGCCATGACCAGGACACGTGGCACCTTGGCTGGCACTTTGGTGCCACTTTGGTCACGTGTTGTTATTCACAAAAATATGCCCCCACAAAAATTATCTTCCATCTTATTACGCAGTTTAGTTTTGAAAAAAAAAAATATTATTGAAAATGATGTTTTTATGAGTATAATGATAATCCGTTTCAATAAACGGCATTAAATTATATTAACTTATTTTAAGAATGTCATGTTGAAGTAGACAATATTTTTATTTCTAGACAATATTCATATTTCTAGAGAATAAACAAATAAGAATGAATGCAAAATAAGATGCATAAGCAAATTAAAGTTTAATTTATAAAAGAAGAAAAAAAAAAAAAACATAAATGACATTTGAACATAAAATAAGAATAGTAATAAATAGAAATAAATAAAAGAATACAAGTAACTTTAAACAATATAGAAATATAACAAATAGAATATATTAATATTTGATAAAACGCAATTTAAAAAGTATTTTTTAAATTTTATAATATAAATAATTTGGAGAATGCAAACTACAGAAATTTTAAGGATGGGAAATATTTGAATTTAAAACTATCTTATAAATTATCAATATAACATACATAACTTTTAAAAAAAATTTAGAGATGCGACCGCTCCTGCCTACACTCCGTAGATCTATCCTTGATTGTATTCTTCATTAGCGCATGCCATTGCCAACTTATTCTTCTACAAATTTTTACTATGCATTGAAGCTATATGTGCGCAGCATGAGGAAGCAAAACAACCACCTTGATTTAAAACACAAAAAAACATGGAAATACTGATACTAATGATCATCATATTTTAGCAGCAAAAATAGAAACTCGAGAGAGGCCATTGCAAAAGCAAGAAACAGTCAGTTTTTTTTTTTTTTCCAAACATTCCAATTACAAAATAACAACTAGCTATGTACCAAACATACTTCTCACTGGAATGATTATAATCGTGCCTTTACCGAAACAATTTCAGATATAGAAGACCAACTCCCTAATACCCCAATAACAGTACCTAGAATGACTATCCCAATGTCCAAGCATGCCCCTTTCCTATCCATTTCGTCTTTGAAGACTAGATAATGAAACAGTGCAGGCAATACAAAACCCAGTGCACAGCAAACGCTGCTTCCAACCAATGACAAGAAATCAGTAAAATTGGGTACAAACAGAGCCACCATAATAACCAACGTAACCAACACCCATCTCATCCATAAGCAGTACTTGCCATTACTTAACCTCCTCTCCACCACCTCATAGACAGGGTGCATCATCAATGGGAATGTGAAGAACAAATTTATACACAAACCCAATTGAACCAAAGCGCTCAGCAACCCAGTTCCCATGTTGGCCGTGATCATATCTCTCGTGTTCTGGCCGAATGCAAAGTAACCCAGAGCTCCAAACAATCCATAGGTGGAGGCAATGAACGCCATGGTGATGCCTAAGATTTTCCCGAATTTGTTCTTGTCCTTGGCTTCTGATTCGAGCGGTAAAACCATCCCAACCCCTTCGAATGAGTAGACGGCCACGCCCAAGCCGTAAAAGAAAGCAGAGAGACCCCCAAAGGGCTCGACAATGGGTCTCTGTTTCATAAAAGTGGAGAAATTCTCAGCGATCACGATACCCATTGCCCCAACATCAACAATGTCAGCAAATATACTGAGAGGAGCCAAAAGGGTGAGAGTTGGGATCGCATTTAAACCCAATTGGAAGGGCAAAGAAGCCCAAATGTAGAAGCTTTTGGCAGAAATTCCCAATATTTTGGAGGGTAGACGTAGATTAGTAAGGGGGGATGAATTGAAGAGATTGGCTAAGGTATTGGCGATAAAAATGAGGTAGCCGATGCAAAAGCCGGCTTGGGTGAGGATGATCATGGAGTCGACGGCCAACCTGCCGAGAGAGCCACAAACGGCGAAGCCAAGATCGCCGAAGGAATTGATCTTGGTAGAATCGTTGTTGTTGTTGTTGTTGTTGGAGTCGAGCTTTTTACGGATGCGGACGAGGAGCATCATGCAATGGTAGGTGAGGGCGGCGACGGAGAAGATCATGAGGAGGGAGGTGAGCCAGCCGGTCTTCATGAAGGTGTAGGGGAGGCCGAGGACGCCGGCTCCGACGACGGCGATGAAGAGATTGGCGAAGACCTTGGGTTGGGAGGAGAGAGAATTGTTGTTGTTGTTGGAACCAATAAGTAATGGGGTGTCCTCTCTAGGGAGAGATGATGATGACGATGATGATCGGTGGCCATCAGAGGACGAGGAGGAGGAGCTCGACTTTCTGCCCAAACCCATAACGGCCTCCCCTTAATCTGATCTGATCTGATCTGACCTGGTCTGATATTCCAAAGAGAAACATCAATTTGCATAAAAGAGAGGAGGAGAGAAATGCGAAGAGACTGGTAATGTATGCGTGTATGTTAGGGAGACAAATGGGAGGCTCGGTGGTGAGCACAGGTTCGGTTTGTTAGGTACTCCCACCGATTCTCACGTCTTATATTTGTTTCTTTACGGAGAGTGCTTCTGGCGCCAAAATAAATCTCACATGTTTTCCACTTAACTAAGGAGAATTAGGGATTGTTTGGGATGTTCTAAATAAGTATTTTTTTTGACTTTTTATAAAATATAAGTTGAATTTGAAACAATGTGGTAGAGAGATAATGTGACTTAAATAAGATAATGACTTTTTGATTTTTTGACTTTTTTTTAATATGCCAAACTTAGCCTTATATTACAGTGAAATTTGGACAAATATTCATAAATCTAAATTAAATTTGAGCAGGCTTGAGCAAATATATCAAACATCTCGAAGTCTGAATTTTATATATATATAGATATATAAAAATATTAAATATATATATAAATTATTAACCATTACACAATACTAAAGTAATTTAAATTTATAAAATCATATTGAATATATATTATATATACAAATAGTATAAAATCTTACTTTTTTTTATCTTTTTATTTTTACTCATAAATTGTAAAGACTACTATAACGGTATTTCTCTTATATTATGTAAATTATTTGTTTTGATGGTATTAATGATTTTCTATATAAAAAAAAAATGTAAATAGTGTCAAAATTTAATAATTTAATAATGTTGCTAAAAAAAAATGATTTACAATTTGAGCAATTTAGACAACTCGAGCAATTCGGATTTAACTCGCGTCGGGCTTGAGCAGACAACCTTGGATTACAATTCGGGCCTGAGCAAATCTCAGCACAACTTGAGTTGAGCTTGGACAACCTCCCAACCCAACCGAATCCGCCCCGAGTTGCACCCCTAAATTACACCCACATTGTGTCACTAAAATTTATTTATCCGAAAATAAAAAACATTATAATTTTTTTATTAATTTTTATTTTTCTTTCACTGATTCAACTCTCAAGTAATTGTTCCGTTAATTAATAAAGAGGTGAATGTTAATTGCATCTCTAATCCTTCCAATTTTTTATTTTTTTATTAAATTCAAATTTAATAAAACTATCTCAAATATTTTTATTAAATGTTTATCAAATTAAGAGAGAGTTATTATTATTATTTTTAATCAAATTGAGAACTCATTAAATCTTTTATTAAATTTAAATTTCATGAAAATTTAAAATGATAAAGTATTGGAAATGATTTTTTTTTTTTTTCATCAAATTTGATGGGAAAAAATTTTGGGATAAGAAGAAAAAAAATTAAAAATTATGAAAATTTATTAAAATAATTAGAGTAGTTCATATGAAATTAAATTTTTTTTATTCAAATTTAAAATTCAATTAGATGAAAAACTTGTGAAAAGATTGGAGATGGATTGGAGATCATCATTTACTCTCAAGGTTAGCAGGCCAATATAGGCCCAATTGACTCATCGGATTTTTATTAAGTCCAAGCCTGTGGCTCTGGGATGGCCTGAGCGTAATTTTGAAACTTGACTCAATTTGACTTGCTAGTTCATGAGAGATGGCTCGTTAATTTGGTAATTAAGAAACACAAAAAAAAAACTAAAAAATCAGAAGTAAGCTTGAACCATGACTAGTTAAGGCTCATAGGCCAACCCACTAATAGACTGGACCAAGTTCATTCAGCAAGGCTTGTTTTTAGATTTTTTGTCACGGTTGACCTAGCATAATGCCAACACTTACGCCTCGTTTGGTAAGTGATTTTTTTAGTCAAAAAATTAAAAAGTCATTAAAAAATCAAAAAGTCAATAACTCATACTAAAAAGTCAAAGATTCTCTTTTCTCTCTACTATTTACATATCTTTTCGTAAAAAATCAAAAATTCATCTCAAACATACTAGTTTTTTTTAGCTCATATTTTAACCAAATAACTAAAAAATTACTAAATTAGTCTGTTTCCAAACGAGGCCTTAGAGGCAATTTGGGAAGCTAGCTAAAAATTAACTTTTAACTTTTAATCCATTTTAAATCACATCACCTCTCATATTTTTTACACACAAAAAGATAAAAAAGTCAAAAAAAAAAAAAAAAAAAAAACCAAAAGTTAACATTGTTCTTACCCATTAAATTTCTTATTATGTTATTTGACTGAAAATATTATATAAATAATATCATATAATACTTTAAAACTATTGAATAATTATCTCATGGACGCATATAGGTAGGCATGAATTACATGATATATCTAACTCGTTCATTTTAATTGATTTTTGTAAGAATTTAAGATTGATGTTTAAATTTATGCCAAATCAAATAAATTTTTAAACACATAGTTTAATAAGATTCTGTAGTTAAGATTTTGTACATGTAGCAATTATTGTACATCTACAGGAAGCTGGGAAGCAAATGTTGTGCACCCGAGATCGGAGAAACAAATGCCAGGAACTCTTTGTTGGCTTCATGTTTGGCCAAGTCGTCCTCTTTCATTAAAAACCAAGCTTCAATGCCAACACCAATCTCCTTTGTAGAAAATTAATTGAATTCTTGAATGGTAACTTAGCAAGCTCCCTCATATCGGTTTTTTCCACCCAAAATCAACTTGGTATAATGGGAACAAGAAATTACTAGTGAAGATGATAGAATAATTCTCTAATTTGCTAGAATTCACGTTGGCAGAGCTCGACATTTCAATCACATTGCCTCCCTCTTGGAGATTTTTAATATAATCATTGTCGATTTTCTTTATTGCTTCTCTCATTTGGTTAATAAAATCACAACCCTCGTTTTCATTACAGTTTATGAATGGTACAAATGTATTAAAACGACTCAAATTATCAAAATAAAAATGATAAATTGGGAGATGTAATATTGTTGATTTTTTCAAAAACAATAATGTTTGAGAGTTTTAATTTAAGAGCCCTAATGGTGGTCCCACATGGTGATATGATGTTTTGGCGTATGTAATTTTTTTTTTAGTTTGTCACATTACTAAAACTCATATTAAAACTGTAATTTTAGAACTCTCTATCACTGCCCTTTCAAAAAATTACCTGCAAGACTATTATTAATTTTGGTCATAAAAATATTGTGGGAATCTTGATGCACATCACATGGATTGGGATTTTTTTTATTTATTTTGGTTTGCTTGTTTGTGTGTACATGGGTTGGGATTGAAGGGCACGCTTTCATTTGTTTCATTTGCAACTTATTCCTCATTTTGATTTCTTAGTTTTTCAATTATAATAATTAATCTTTTACATTTTCAATCAACTTATATTATGTTCTTTTTGTTAGTTTAGTGTTCAAATTATTAAAAAAAATTATCATATAACCCCCCACATATGACATTTTAAAGGCAAAATGTAATTTCTTTTTTATTTTATACTTCTTTTATAATCTTTTTTTAATAATAGTTTCTTTTTTATTTTCTAAATTTACAGTCATAGGCTACCCATTCCTAATGGGGTTAGAAATATAAAAGGGAGAAAAAATATAGTGAAAAAATAAAAAAGTAAATTAAAATGAAATAAGACTACTTGTTTTTTTATTAAAAAACCCACTTTCCAAACACCCAAGTGTTTTTATGTAGGTTTTTTTAATTGTAGGATATTATTGGAGAAATCTTTTTTGATATTTGGGAAGATAATTGAATTTTTTTATGGTTAAATATGATGTTTGTGAGAGAAAAAGTGAAATAATTATGAGATTTGGTGTGATATTTTGTTTGGATTTTATTTTTTTTAATTTTGCAAAAATTTTGTCTTTTAGTGTAAAAAAAAAAAACCCACAAAAAATTGTTGCCAAACACCGTCTATATCTAGACAAAATTGTAATAAATTGACTAGAAATAATATTCAGTGTGTTTGGTTTGAATTTTTTTAGTTAAATTTTTTGAAAACTGAATTTTTTAGTTTTCGTGTTTTTTTGTTTTTGGTGAATATTTTTTTAATTTTTTAGATGCACCTTACTTAGATGTATCTAAAAAGTAAAAAATTTGTGAAAAAATATTTTTAAAAATTAATAAATACATAAAAATATAAAAAATGTACTGAATTCTCGTATTTTTTTTTATATTTTTGGTATTTAGTGAAGTTTTAAAATGTTTTTTTAATTTTTTTTTACTTTTTGGGTATATTTATGTTAAGTATGTCTAAAAATTTTAAAAAATTACTTAAAATATTAAAAAAATTTAGTAAAAATAAAAAAATATAAAAAATAAAAAAATAAAATTTTTTAAAAAATATTTTTAAAAACTGGCAACCAAGGATAGTGATTAAAAATAAGGGAGCAAAACTTTCTTCATTTTTAAGTCCATGTGAACCCCATGAGATTTGGGGATTCTAAATTCTACTACTCCCTTTCATTAAAAAAATGGCGGGAACATCGATGCACATCACATGAGTTGGAATTGAAGGGCGCACCTGCATTAAAAAAAAAAAACGGTGGGAATCTTGCTGCACATCACATTTTTTATTTATTTTATTTATTGTTTTTTTCTTATTCAAGTCTAAATAAGGCAAGTAGTTTAAGCCTTGATTTGGTTTCCATCTTTGACCATGGGAGTGTTTTAGAAAGTTGGTAAAAAATTAATTTTTAATTTTTTATCAAGTTTTTTAGTTTTTTTAGAAGTGATTTGAGAAATTGGTAAAAAGTTGACTTTTTTTATTTTTGATTTAATATTTTTTAAAAGTGTCACATCACCTCAAAATGACTTAAATATCCTTACTTAACATTTATTTTTATTTTTTTTACTTTTTTCTCATAGGTCCAAATTGTAAATTCAAGTGTTGCGTTTTGGGAAGTTGCCAAATGGGAGTTTTGGCGTTTTATGAAGGATTGGTGTTTTGGGAAGGAGTATAAAAACGCAGCTTTTTTATTACTTGTCAAAACGGCACTATATAATCATAAAATACAAAAAAAAATTAAAAAATCACAAGAAAGTAAAAAGCTACAAAAGTATAAAACTATCCCATATACAAATAAAAAATCAAAAAATTATCATTCTATATTAAGGGCAATTTTATCATTCTAAAACCAAAAAATTAAACAAGCCAAACAAGAATACCAAATAACTAAAAAAGTCTCAGGTTAACAAAGTCAAAAAAAAAAATCATTGCCAAACAACCCCTAAGTGTAATACAAATATACATAAATTTGAGAATTCATCAAATTGAAAAACTCAGTTTACACTTCTCTTTGAAATTGAAGTTTTAGACAAATTGAAATCTTATAATCAATACAAATGGAACAGTTTCAGGTAATGTATGACACATTTCAACATATCATACGAGGAATCATTCCATTCATATAACCTAGAAAACCATTCAACTTGTTTGGTTTTAGTTTTTTGAAAACACTTTTCTCTTTCAGAAAATTCTATTTTTTTATTTTTCATATATTTTTTATTTTTATTGAATTTTTTAAATATTTTAAGTAATTTTTTGAATTTTTAAATACACCTAACATAAATACACCTAAAAAGTATAATTTTTATGAAAAAAAAATCTTTAAAAAATTCACTAAATACTAAAAATACAAAAAAAAAAAATGAAAATTCAATATATTTTTCATATTTTTGTATGTTTATTAATTTTTTAAAATATTCATTCACAAATATTTATTTTTTAGATACATCTAAGGTGTATAAAAAAGTTTTAAAAAAAATGCCTAAAATTTTTTTTAAAAAAAATCATTAAAAAAAATATAAAAAATAAAAAACTTAATTTTTAAAAAACTTAATTCAGAAAATTGAAACCAAATGATTTTGTTTTCAAAACATTCTGAATTTGATTCTTTCACAATATATGTATTTGTTTGAATCCAAATTTAAGTGTCAAAAAAATGAAAATTAGAAACCAAAAATAGCAGAGAGATGGGGGAATAATTACATTAGCCATTACAAAGTCGAAGCTCTATTCTTCTTCAGCAACAGAAAATGAAAATCAAACTCAGAGAGGAAATAAAAATAACTACAGGAATTATGTGGGTCCTGATACTATCATGTGACGTAATTATAAATTATCTGACAGTTATGAAATTCTTAACAAACATTGTATTAGTATTAGTGTTTTATATTGTGCAAAACTCATCAGATATGAAATCTTATCAATATAAAAGTCCTCAACAATCAAAGATTGTTTGGAATAGGACTTCTGAAACATTCAAATTATTTGTTAAGTAAGTCATTAGATATTATAAATAGGCAACATGGGTTAAGGTACGTAATTTCTTTCTATGAATTAATCCATTAAATATTTTGATGATATTGGAGGACGAATTTGGGCGTCAGAGGACCCCGGTTACGGCTGAGAGTGTTTTGTCTTGCAGATGGCGATCACAAAATGACACTGATCAATTTCTTCATTAAATTTCTTTATCATCAAATACGATATTTGTTTTTTATGACCGCACAAAACTCTTGTATAATTTCTTGTTCAGTTATCATTAAGAAAAGTTGATTTTGATGCCATTATTATGTACAATACAATCACTCCGTTTCGACCTTGACTAACTTACCAGCTCAGTGCGGCTCCCCAATCAGTGCTTAAAAGAAATTTTAAAACCAACTCCCTCAATCGGTGATTATTTAACAAAAATGTTAGAAATTTTAAAATTTTATTAAATGTCTTATATGCGTATGAGATTTATATGGGATTTATATTATATAAGTCTTATATTTATGTAAGATATTTAATAAAATTTATAATAAAATATTTAAGGTCTTTAGTGTTACTTATATTTAGTAGAAAAAATATATGGAACCATAAAGGAGGGTCTATGATTATTATTGATGTGTTTAAAATTTTTTTGAGATTATGTCTGACAGTAATATGAATGATTCTGATCATTTTAAAAATTATGAGAATTATATTTTATAGATCTCTATCGTTACTGATTTAGTGATCCGGCAGTAGATTATGTGATATTTTATGATAATGTGATTGATGAAAAAAATGAAATATTAATTATTTAAGTTTGCTGACTGATTGAAGATAAGGATATAATGAATGGGCTCACTCACTCTCTCACTCGGTCATGAAAATTCAATGCTCACCTGAGAAGGCAAAGACTAGGGAAAGTCGGCAATCGCACCAAAAGCCACAATAATCAGGGTTAGATTAGAAGAGGTGACTACCATAGCATAACGTGTCTTGATTGACTTGGTCGAATTGAATTCCACACTCCACAACAGAGTTCGAAATCAAAAATGGGAATTGCTCCATTGTCGAAGCTCCATTGTTAAAAGGGGGTAAAATGCTTTGATTCTTATCCTTTTTAGGTAGTTTGATTTGAATCCCTAATATATATATATATATAATACATGTTATGTTTGTGAACATTGTGCTCAATATGTACATGTAATAATCTCTTGTGTATCTGTATGAGGAACTAAACATTCTATTCTATGCTGTATTTGCAATGTTTGTTCCTCCTTTGTTTAATCTGATGTAGATTCAGAGCAGTGAATTCTTTTATGCATATTATTGCAAGCAAAATATGATAAATCCATCTACATGGTATTTGATGAGAATAATCAAAAATCATAATTCATCTGTTTGAAATGCTTAGTGATTGCTTTATGTTCCCTTTGCCTAACAATGTCTAGGTGTCTTGGAATCTGTTATTCAGAGAAGTTAATCACTTCCAGATGTGCTAGTTGTACAATCCCTCCTTACCTATAATGTTTATTTGATCATAACAGGTGTGATCAGAAAATCATTATACAAGCCAAACACGATTAATAATGGATCAGATTAGCATTCAAAAAGGAAGAATTGTGACACTAGAAGAAGGTATGGTATATTTCTGGTTGCTATATTACTCTCTCTCCCTCTCTCTCTCTCTCTCTCTCTCTCTCTCTCTCTGTGATTTTATCTGTTGCTTCCATTCAAAGGAAGCAGCTAGAGCAAAGGCCATATAAATCTTATCCTAAGTGAGCATGTTGTGATATCTTTTGATCAAATCAAACATGTGTACAAAGATGTTAATAATAATAAGTGATGCACAAGGTAGAGATCCACTATTCGGCTCACACACAGTATCTTTCCACCATGTGGAGGCTTAATTTATATTTATAATTTTATAAATTAAAGTCTTTAGTATTTAATATTTATTTTCTTATTGTTATTAATTTTTCTATTTTATTAAGGTTAACCTATATATAAGAGGCTTTGGTATTATATTAGGCAGCCTTCAATTAATGAAATTGACAGTTGTTTAAGGTTGCGGCCTTTGTGTGATTAGGATTGCGGCCCTTGCATGCTTCTCTTCCTGATTCTCTCTCCTATTCTTTCTCTCTGTTCTAATTCACGGAGAAGTTTAAGTGTCACAATCCCAACCCGTCCTAAACAGGATGGCGTTGTGACCGGCCAGTAGTCATAGACTATCAAGGGCCTAACTTTCAAAACAAGTTGGAGTCTTAGGATAATTGGGGCAAATTTTTTATATTTTTTAGTGCGGAAGCCATTATTTGCTTATATTGAGTCCATTCGAAACATCCACTCCGAGCAGTGCATAACTACATGAAATGAAGGCATTCAGGCTTCGTTTAGGAAGTGGGTTGGCTTTTTGGCTTTTTTAGCTATTTTAGCTTGGGCTAAAAACCTTGGTTTGGGAAAGGTTTTTTGGCTTTTTGGCTTTTTTGGCTTTTTTTGTGAGAGAAGAGTGTAATGATTACGGGTTGGATGTGATGTTTTGTTTGTTGTGACTGAAATAGCCTATTTTGTCTTTTGTGGCTAAAATAGCCACAAACTATCTTCCCAAACCTAGCCTCATTCCTCTTGGATTGTTATCTTACATTATTACATGGTCTAAACGACAAGGAAAAATAGACTAACTACATGAAATGAAAGCATTCATTCCTTTTGGATTGTTATCTTACATTATTACGTGGTTTAAACGACAAGGTAAAATAAACACATATGACAAGACTTTACAAATCTAGCACAACCATACAAGACCAGTTTCTATTCAAACTTCTCTTCATAATCCAACTCTTCATCACCTACATATATTTAAGAGAGAGGAGTGAGTCATTGCCCAGTGAATAATATTACAGTTTAGTGGTAAATAAATGAATTCCAATCTCATTTGCAAAGCATAATATCATATCATATTTTCAAAAGCATTCGAACATTTCTCATCATAATATTTCATAATCAAAACATGATAGCATGGTACATCCATTAGGGCGAAGCGAAGGAATAACCGGTTTGATCACCGATTAAACAACCCACTCTCAGGTGGCGAAGGAGATCTCAATAATGGCCATGGTATATTTAACTGTCCCCCAATAGCTAGGACTATCTAAAGGATGCCACAATAGATTTATCAAACTATAGGATATTCATTCATTCGGAAACAAAATAAGGATTTCACAAAATATGATATATCATCGAGTTTTCAAAACAATTTTCAAACATTACGTTACAATAATATTACTCACAAATGGCTTGCGAACAATGAGGTTTTCCCCTCTCAGAGTGCTTGACCTACACAAAACATAAGCAAGACGTTGAAATTCTAAATTCATTTCAGGTGTTCTAACTTAACTTTGTGTTTCTTAATATTTTCTTAGATTATCCAAGACTTTTCTAAGCCTAATTCAAATCTAAATCAAGTGTCAGACATGTATCAAATGCATCTAGGTGATTAAGGCCTGAAGAATGTTGAAGTGTGTCAAAGACGTAAGGTTTAATGAAATAGGTAGAAATGAAAAGAACTAAGTTATGAGAGGAATTAGCATGAAATGGTTACGAAGAAAGTAAGCAGCCTTAACTAATTTAAACATATCTTTTTGTATATTTAGAATTTGGATGTGAGACCACCACCATTGGAAACTAAACTTCCGGGACTTGAATTTAGAATCAAGAATCGCGTAAAACCGAGTCCGGATGAGAGATATACCCATTTGAAGTTGCGCTGAAACAGAGGTTCTGCACGTGCAGGACAAGGTGCGGGAAGGTTGGGGCACGTGCGGGAAATCTGGCCGCACATGTGGTTATTTCAGAATGCAAAATGGGTTCTGGAGGGTTGGGCCGCATGTGCGGGAAATCTAGGGCACGTGCAGGAAATTCTTGGTTGGACGGGCTGAAGCTGTTCTTCATGTTCTTGAGGTTCCTAACTCCAATTTCTTCACCTAAAAGCCTCAAAACATGATGTATAATGTTCCAAAACATGAAAGTATGATACAAGATTCATGAAAACTCATTTGTATGCAAGGATTTCAAGATTAAACTAACAAAAAAATTAAATTTTATTCAAGAGCTCTTTAATTTTTTTTCTCTCTTCCGCTTTCTTTCATTTCTTTATTTTCATTCCTTTAAAACAAGATTTTAAGGCTTCAAAACATGAATAAATGATGTGGGTTTTGTAGGAAAACATTCATATGCAATGAATTTAAAGTTTAAACCAATCAAAACGTGATTTTCTTGCAAATTTTTTGTACCCTTCCTATTTCTCAAACTCTTTCCTATCTCTCTCAAAACTTAGTTTAGATGATCCTCTAGCTAGATTATAGCAACAATACAAGAAAGAGGGTTGAATTTCTTACCTATTAATAATTTTCCTTGAATTTCTAGGCTTCAAATTGAAGCTCCTTTGATTTTTCTTCAATTTCCTCTCTTTTTCCCTTGTTTTTTTCTTCTCCTTTCGTCTCCTTTGTTCTTCTTTCTTCTCCTTTTGTTTTGACTCCACAGATTTTCTTCTTCTTGTTTGGTTTTATTGAGTTAAGGCAAGACAAAAGTTAAATAATACAAAAAGGAAGGTGCTTGTTTGCTTCACCTATGTGTACGCTTCACCAAATCCTAATTTATTTGCTTAGTTTAGCTTAGCTCAATCAAGTTTACCTTAAGTATTTTACTAATTGTCCCATTAGCTTAATTAACCAAGCTTTAGTCCTAACCAATCATGCTTACTCTTTAATCCTTATTAGCCTAAATAAACTCGAGAGCTCTCTCTCTCTTTTTCTATATTCTTCTCTTTTGTTTTGTAGGAAATGTTGAGGTGTGTGTGTATGCATCACAAAGGATTAATTAGCTTAGTCAATCAATCTTAGTTATAATTAATCAAGGTTAATCTCTAATTAATCAAGGCTTAACTTAATTACGATTACGGTTAATCTCTAATTAATCTTGCTTAGCTTAATTACGATTACGGTTTACTAATTCTACTTAATTAGCACTAATCCCAATTAGTAAGAACAATATAGCATCAAAATGCCATGCATATTAGTCTAAGATCTTTAAGCTCCTTGATTAGTGAATAGGGAAACTCAAAATTTACTAAATTCAACCTAGAAGTCCTTCCCTAACTCTCAATACAAGACATAAGGATTTCCATGTTCGAAGCTCTATATTAACATATACTTTCAAACTCATTCTCAAGTATATGCCTTGGTTTGTCTTCTCAAGGCATGTTTCTCACTTTTGATTCTTGAGCAGTCTTAATTCAAGTAGGCATATAACAAAAGGCAGGGCTTAGGGTATTCAAGGATGAATAATAATATGGTTATAGCACGTGACATTCGTTGGGGTGTCACATTAAGTTTAAAACTCTCCTTTAATTCTACAATCTTCCTTTTGATCCTATCTTCTCTTTTTTCTGAGTGAGAGCTTTTGCTGGTTGGTTTTTCCTTTTTTTTTTTTCCTGATAGTATTGTTCATATACAATGCACTCTATTATAAATTATAATAACAAATTTGAAAAACTTGGCTCAAATTCTGAGCCTGTTACATAATTCCCCTGCACATTTTTTATTTAACTGATGTGTATGCTTGTGTATTTTTGTTTGTAATTTGATAGTTATAATGTTATCATGTTGCAGGGAATGGCCTTGAAAAAATAATAGACAAAGTACAGGTTTGGATGGAGTGGAGGTTTTTTCAATTTAATTCTTCTATTTTATTTATTTATTTTTCTGTTTAAAAGTCATCACATATGCATCCCTCTTTTCTGAATTATTAGGCTCCAGTTGCGGCAGTTGTGGTTATGGCTTGTAACCGTGCTAATTATCTTGAAAGGGCTCTCAAATCTATTCTGAAGTATGCTTAATATTTGTGAGCATTTTCTAGTGCTCCCGATTAATTTGCTCATATTTCAACTAACTCACCGTTACAAAATTCTTCATATTCTCCAGACATCAAAGTTCTGTTCCTTCAAAGTATCCCCTTTTTGTATCCCAGGTACTTTTTTAAGTAGGGATTCTAGTCAACACAAGTTTAGATATGTTTGATTGATAATGAGAGATCAGGAAGGACAAGACAGCTAAAGCTAGTAAATTTCTGTAGGATGGAGAAGATCCTGATGTCAAAAGTAAGGCTTTGAGTTACAATCAGCTAACCTACATGCAGGTAAATTATTTTAATTCTCTAGCGAGGAATGCTGATGACAAGGAGTATGGTTCAGCAAATTTTCATCAACTCATACATTTGTCAATTAATTTTATGCCATTGAAAGTTCCTTTCAAAAAACATATAAATCTTGTGTTAGATGCCATATGTTTTCATGACATAATTTCTACCCTTTTGTGAGACTTTTTGTTAATATGTCTAGCTTAAACACTAACTTCAGTTGGTTGCAGCACTTGGATCATGAACCAGTGCACACCGAGAGGCCCGAGGAAATGATTGTATACTACAAGATTGCACGTAAGGATTTATCTTTTTCGTCACTTGCTAAAAAAAAAAAAAAAAGAGGGGTCCCCTTTAAGCATCATTGTTGAATGTCTATTAATGCTGGTGTTTTCTAGGTCATTACAAATGGGCACTGGATCAATTGTTTTATAAACATAACTTTAGTCGAGTTATCATACTTGAAGGTGCAACAATCTTGCTTTGTGCTGCCTTTTTTACTCTCTCTTCTTTATTTTTATTTTTATTTTTATTTTTCAATGGAAATGTTAAGCAATTTGCTGAAAATAAATTTCCATGGAATACAGATGATATGGAAATTTCCCCTGATTTCTTCGACTATTTTGAGGCTGCAGTTGCACTCCTTGAAAGTGATAAGTGAGTCCTATTATGAAGTACATTTCGTTATTTGAAGTTCAAGATCAGAGTCTGCAACCTTGCTTTTGTTTGTATGAATCCAAAATAGGTCCATTATGGCTGTTTCTTCATGGAATGACAATGGACAAAAGCAGTTTGTGCAGGATCCTTGTAAGTTCATTTGGTGCTTGTATCAGTAAATAATTATTCTTCTAGAACTAAATGTAAAGCTAACTGATAAACCTGCATAGAGGTTACAGTTATTAGTCATTTTGCAGTGACTCCAAGGAGTTTTTTTCCCCTAGGGACTTCTCAGTGGCTTAGGTCGCATTCCCCCCATAGATTCCAGTTCAAGTCTCCTCAACTGACCTATTAAAAAAAAAAAAAGTTTACTTTGGAGATTTTTGCTTCCAAGGTTCTTGTGACGGCATTATAACTTTCATGGTTGGATTGAAATTAGTTTACTTGATTCTAGCAGGCAAATGAATGTTTCATCGTATAAAGATTATTCTTTAAATCAGAAATCTTGAGAAACTGTTCTCTTATCAGCTTTATGATACACTTTGCAGACATGCTTTACCGTTCAGATTTTTTCCCTGGATTGGGGTGGATGCTGGCTAAATCTACGTGGGATGAACTCTCTCCAAAGTGGCCAAAAGCATATCCTTGTGGTGTATTGAGTGATAGTTTGTTGTTCATACTTTCATATTACTTTATTGCATCTCTTTTGAACATTTTCTTTGACATAAATTTCACTTATTGGGATGATTGGTTGAGGTTAAAAGAGACTCACAAAGGTCGACAGTTTATCCGTCCAGAAGTGTGCAGAACATATAATTTTGGAGAACATGTATGTACAATGTTCAGAAGTGATTTTTTACTTTGTGAAACAACAATACTCACTCAGAAAACTTAAATATTTTCTTGTTATCATTGCTATAAAATTTGAACCATGTCATTGCTCAAGATATTGTTCTAAATGTATGTTGTTTTGAAATTTGGCACCGGGATAAAAATTTATTGTTGAAGATTGACTCTTTGTTATTTCTCACACACACGAAGTTACACCATGCATGCACGCACTCCCCCACACACACCTCTGCATACATGCACTACCTTGCTCACCCATTTCCTGACAAAGTAAACATATCGTCGTATTTCCTCTATAACAATAATCATCTTTAAATAGTTTTGACATTTAACGTTAATTATTATTCACTGTTTCCTACAACTATGGTTTCCTGACAGCCTTGCTTATTTTTGTCTTACTCTGATTTCCTTGCAGGGTTCTAGTCTGGGCCAGTATTTTAAACAATATCTTGAGCCAATTAAGTTGAATGGTGTTCAGGCATGTCAGCATTTTTTATTTTATTTTTTTGCATAGAAGATATGATTTTAGTTTGTGCACAATTCTTGTAGCATTGATGATATTTTACTTTTGCTGAAAGGTTGATTGGAAGTCAATGGATCTGAACTACCTGATGGAGGTATAAGATACATTTGAAAATGGCTGTCTGAGGTGAACTCAGAATTTATTGTATTTATGCCTAAATTTTTTAACCCCCATTTTTTCAGGACAAGTATGTTAAGCACTTTGCTGACATGGTTAAAAATGCAAGACCTGTCTGTGGAACTGATGATGTTCTGAAGGAATGCAATATAGATTGTGATGTGCGCATTCAGTACAAAGACGAGACAGATTTTGAACACATTGCACGTCAATTTGGCATTTTTGAAGAATGGAAGGTAGTGCAACTTCCAATTCATTTATCTAACAATAGAAACCAGGTGATTTGGTTGATTGATTTTTAGTATGGATCTGAAACACAATTTATTGACACTTGCACACACCTTGTTGGTTCTTAAAAAATGGCTATGGTACCTTTTTTTTTAACTTCATTTTCTTCACTACACAGAAAATCTTAATATTGGGTCAATGTTGTGCTTGACTAATTTCGTAAGACAATATCTAGATATGTGTATTTTGACTTTGTGAATTAAACACCTTTTAATGAAGTTCTTGTTTCCTATTGAACTAAAGAAATCAAATAATGTTGAACTTCTCCCTCTATCTCTCTCATGCTTTGATACGCTTTCTTGGAGATGCAAAATTATACATTTTTTTAATCATTTAGAGTTTGAAGGCCTTTTTCACACGTACATAATATGCTTGTTCTGATGGTAGTCTTATTGCTTGAAATTGTTTCCCCTTCAAAGAAATCACAACCATTGTTTTGTGTCCTTTCCCAGGATGGCGTGCCAAGAACAGCGTACAAAGGAGTAGTTGTTTTTCGATACCGAAGCCCAAAGCGTGTATTCCTTTTTGGCCCAGAATCTCTCCAACATCTTGGGATTTAACATGCTTAGTAATGATTGAGGTTTAGTGATTGCAAGCCATTTGTATTCATAATGCAATCTTAAATTATTATGTTTTGTAGAATCAATTTGGAATAGCTAGAGATATAAATGTTATGTGAACTGATATCCATGAAGGTCTCTTTTGTTGACAGATTTAGTAAATAAGTTAATAATTTTTGAATAAAAAAATTATCCTTAGAATGAAAAAATAAAATAACAACGTTAGTAGTGATTAGCATTTCATTTTTAAAAATATAATTTCAAAATTGAAATTGTATTTTTTGATCTCACTACTTTAACAAAATAAAATTAAATAAAACATACATTGGTAAATTTCTTCAAAATACCTTGTATCAGGTAAATAAATTTAATGGTAAATTAACAATATCTCTTTACAATTTGCCTAATTACGTATTAGCCTCTGTTTTTTATTTAATAATTACATCATTTACTGTTGGTGAATGAGGGCTATTTCACAAGAACTTACTACAAATTATCCCTTTCTTTCATTTCAGAGAACTTTGCTTTTGTTTGCTATTTTTTCTTAAGCCTATTTTCCAGTCTAAAGACAGAGGAAGTGACGACATTAAAGGAAACAACATCCAAAAAAAAAAAACAGGATACTTATTTAGAAAAGCCATTTACACAAATTGCTTTTGAGAAAATTTCGAAAATAAAAACACAACCCTAATATTATATTCAAATTTGAGGATGTACATACACAACAAATTGTGATTGTACAATAATATGACAAATGACTATAACAAAACCATAACTAATCTTTCTTGCTTCTCATGTACAACTTTCCACGAGCATCCTCATTGATAATATTGATCAGGCTTTCTGGAAAATCAACCGGCTGCAAAACAGCATCATTAACTCCAAAATCCATCTTCGCGAGATAGTCCGCAGCCCGGTTAGATTCACGCCATGAATGAGAAATTTCGAATTGGTCAAACTTGTTCAGAAGCCGCCAAATGTGGTCCAATCCGCTATTAGCCGTTGAATGAAAGCATTGTTGCTCTTTCTTAATTGTTTTGACGACACTCAACGAATCAGACTCGATCCAAATATGTTTAATACCCAGTTTGAACGCATGCATGAGACCTCTCCATATGGCCCATAATTCGACTACGAAGATGTTATGTACATCTTTGGGAGGAAGAACTGAGGAGACATAAGCACAAATGGGAAGACCATTGTAATCACGTAGAAGACCACCATAACTTGTGGTCCTAACATTATTTCGACCACTACGTATAGATCCGTCAGTGTTTAATTTAATCCAGCCGACTTTTGGTTTTTTCCATATACACCATTTTTCTGTTGCGAGAGAGTGTTGAAGAAACTTAAGGACGATCAAAGGTTGTTCATCGCCGGTAGACAGGAACGTAGGGAACCACGGAGGTGGAGGTGGAGGTATTGGTGTCGGCAACGGCAACGGCAACGGCAACCACGGAGCTGTCGTCTCCATATCAATAAAGCCGAATCCACCAAATGAAGATGACCGAACCCGAGTGTGTAACATCATATTACTAATATGCTATGAAAATCAAATACACCAACCCAACGAAGAAGAAGAAGAAGAAGATTACCGAAGATCACCAAGTGTATGATATGTGAAGACCACCAAGAATGAATCACGTTATTAAACCGTGAACACCAATCCAAGGAATGAAGTCGCTATAAATGAAGCTGTGTAGTGTATATATACTAGTGTAAATCCTAGTTTCCTAGTTTGGATGGATGACCAACACAATTAATAACTAGGATCCTAGTTTGGATGGATGACCAACACAATTAATAACTAGGAGCAATTATCAGACACAATTATCAATAACAAGGCAAGAAAATCGTTTGGATTAATTTTGTATAAATAATTTATTTTCTCACCGTTTATTTTTTTTTATACAAAATTGATCCGAATACGTGATTGTCGTTATCTGATTAACTTGATTTTTTTGTAGGAATGATATACTCGATGAATCTCAAAATATAAATGGTTCAAATTATAAAAATAAGGCTTAAAAATGAGTCCATTGGGTCCCACAATACCTCTCTAGTCCAATGGAGAAATGGAGAGAAGCCAGTCTCATTGCCCAATCCAACGGAACAAATTCAATGATCAAATGAATGGAGCTGATTTATTAGTAGATATAGAATTGTTTGATTGGTTGGATTATTACATTGAATTGAGATTATTAATTCATGAAATTCACATTTCAATATTTGATTATAATTTTTGTTATCTAAATTAGTTTTTGATAGACATTCTATCCAACAAAATTAAACATACTATTAAAATTATTTATTTTCATATTAATTGCAAAACAAAAGTAAACAAAAAAATTATTCATCTCAATAATCCAGTTGGATAACCAATCATTCACTAATCTATCTATTCTATGTATTATATAAGCAAAAGGGAATTTTTAGTGAGAAGAGTTGAGAGAGGTCTAAGTGTTCAATCTAAATTTCTTGATTTGTCAATTTAAAAAATAATTAATAAATCACACATTAACACTTACTATTTTAAACAAAAGAGTGCAATTTTTTATTTTTTATTTTCTAAAATCACTCATTCCTTACCATCAAACAAGGAAGGAGTTTTCCAATTAAGAAAAAATAATGTATAATGCTATATGCGCCAATTGGTATATCAATTAATATACTAACAGATGATGTGGTATAATTTTAAAAGTTTTGGGTATTTTTAATTTGTATAATGGGTGGGGTCATAATTTTTTTATCTTCAAATTCGAACTTAATTTTTTTTAATATTTATCTTATATTTATAGAATCTCACTCTTACTCTTCCTTTTCAATTGAGTTTATTCGATTGCGTGTATTTCAAAAAAATTATTTAGTCCTGCATATTTATATAAATATAGTGAAATCACTCAAATCTATTATTTAAATACTCATCTAAATTAATATTATAGTGTTTAGTTAATTTTTAACATGTTTAGTATTATTTATCACATTTTGTTACTTGCCCGTGCATAGCACGGGTTTTACGCTAGTTCTATATATTGATAATTCCTCTCTATATATTGATAATTCCTCACTATTAATATTAACCATAATAATTAAGGCCATAAATCCTTAACCAACCAATCATGATGGAGATTCTTTAGGTAATGGTATGTGGGTATCATAATAACAAAATAAAACTGAAAGTTCTATATAAATTAGTAAAATTTATTTATTTTTTTTAAATCTTAGTAATTTATGTAATTGTAAAATTAGGACTCTCTTTGATAAATATGATAGGGTATTAAATCAATGAGTAAATAAAATTTGTTTAATTTGTAATCTCTGTTGTGTATGTGAAATAAAATATAATAAAATAATAAATTTAATATTTCGAGATTTTTTTTTTAAAGACATCAAATTTTGAAATACTAAATTACCACAAACTTTCAAATAAATTTAACATCTCTAAATTTGAAAATTTTGGTGAAAATATTAAACATATCCATACACCAAAAAAAACATATATAGAGATTTACATAGCTCGGTAGAGAGTACACATAGGGACAAAAACTAACAACAAAATTGACATTAATATGTGAATTCATCTTAGACAGTTCACAAAGTTTCATTTCTAGAGCACAATTTCTTTTTGTTCACCGTGCATTCCATTTATAGCATGAATTTGTAGGCACTGCAAGAAGGAAGGTGTGAACTACAAGAAGTAAACTAAAAAAATTCGATAGATGTCAGAGCAAGAAAAAGAAGTTCATATTCAAAATCTTGTAGGATGTTGCTAGTAGTTGTTGCTAGACTAGGCTAAACAAAGATGTCCTTGCGCCATTAAAGACGCAATGCAATCATCGAACATCTCTTCGATACACTTGAACTTGAATCCCAAACTTCTCAACTTAGTAGTGTTCAGCTCATAATATGGCCTATCAAGTGCCTCGAACCTGAAATATAGGCCACATGTAAAAATCATCAGTTCATCGATCACTAATCCATGTACACATATAATACATACATAATTGCTATATATAAATCCCCCCTCCCTTGATCATAAGATAATAAATTCTCTCTTGTCACGCAAATTGAATATTTTCATCCAAACTTTTATAAAATTTTAATATTATGCATGTTTTCACTTCAAAAATGTTGTCAAAATTCCAAAAAAAAAAAAAAAAAGATTTGGACCTTGGAACATCAATATTACAAGAGGAATGGAAGGTTTTACAAACTAATAATCTAAAATGGAACAGTTTAATGTTGATAATATTAATCTCTACTGAGAAAATAATACCAACCTCTTGGGAATGGATAATGCTGGATAGTGTCGAGACAACATGGAAACAAGCTCATTATTGTCAACAACAACTGAGCTACGAAGGTATCATCCATGCACATTTTTACGCTCATAAACAAGGATGTGGCAGAGTGCTACATCATCAATGTGCACATATCCCATCCTTCCATGCCAATGAAATTTCTCAGTCTTTTCTATTTATTTATTTGAAAGATCAAACACAACCAAACTGTAAGTCAAATAAGTAAATTAGTGAAGGGTTTATAAGTAGTACTGTCATTGTGCTTCCAAACTCCAGTTTGGTTACAAATACAAGTAACAAGATAACAGTTACTTAACACCACTGACTGAACTTTTGAAAGTGAAGAAAAATGGCAAGGGGAGAACGGTCACCAGATCGATCTTGTTATCCTTGCAGAACTCCCATGCAGTCCTTTCAGCTAGGGTTTTAGATAAAGCATACCAAATCTTTCATATATAATAAACCAATTATGAGATGAAGGCCATATATATAAATATATATTGGTTAATGCAGCTGCAGGTAAGAGGCTGGTGTGATGAGTTTCAAATAAGTAGTGTGATATTATAATTTGTTTTGCTGGTACATGGAAGCAGGCCTATATAGTAAAATTGCAATGTTGGAATAATTTCAATTGGATAATTAAGATAATATAATTAACCTGGAGTCTTTCACAGAGCTCCACAGAGCTCCAAGATGATTCATCCAAAGGCACATTTGGGTGAAATCATCTCTTGCCCTTAAGGTTGAAGAAGATGAGGTGAGAATCACTCACTTTAGTGATGGATTCTTCTTACATGAGCATAAGATGTTCAATGTACCCTCAATTGCAGGTATCAAGATTTCAGCCTATTCCAATAATATTGCACCACTTCAAATATATATAAACTTGATGTATATACAATGCTAACAGTAACATGCTTAAAGATTGAATGATTGAATGAAGGGGCTATTAACACGAACATGCCTTTGGATCAGAAGATGGTTGGGCCAAAACAGGGAAAGCAATATGGAAGACACCGTGACATCCCATGATTGTGTCATCAAAGCTGCCCTCCTCCATTAGATCAGCCCTCACCAACTCAACTCTCTCCTTGGCTCCTTCCAGCCTCCACAGATGCACCAATTTCTCATTGTTTCCTGCATACATCATAGCAAATAAACTTTAATTACAATATACACAAAATGCAGTTTTTGATTTGAGAGAGAGAGAGAGAGAGGGAGAGACAGATACCGGGGTCCCTAACTGTTCCAATGACATGATACCCAGACAAGAGAAGCCTCTTGATCAACCAAGAAGCGATAAAACCAGAAGCACCCGTCACGCATACTCTTCCTTTTGATTCAAACTTCTCGTCCATATTAGTTTCCTGTGCTCAATTAACCAATAAATCCAGCACTGCTTTCTCATTCTGATTGCAGGATATATATATATATATATAAGGCAGCATGACCTTTACTGGTACATCAGCTTGGCATTGTTGGAGGGTAGGATGTGGAGAAGGCAATTCATCTCAAGCATGTGCACTGTTGTTAAGGTTACAAGTAGGCAGTCCAGCCAAAGAATGCCTGCATTTTATTATGCACTGCTTACACACCTCAACTTCAACTAAATTCAAACATTCAAACTGTAACTAAATTCAAACACCAATGGTGCAACTGCATGTATTACCCAACAAGTCCTCAAATGAAAAGTTAGGGATTCTAAATTAGAAAAGATGATGTTTATTTGAAATATATATATATATATATACACAGAGAGAGAGAGAGGGGGGGGGGTGTTGGTGGGGGGTTGGTTTTGGATGCCCAAAATGACAGATGTAATAACAATTAACATGTCCTTAACAGAATGTCAAACTAGGCCAACCAATTTTTGCTGTGTCCATTTGTTCTAATATATTTTCAATCATATAATGTTGAGATAGAGAAAATCTAAAGACATTCGTACAACTAATTATACATTAGAATAAGTAGATTTGGAGACTGAATCTCAATGCTTCATTGCTTCCAAAAGATTATTACATTCACAACTATTACCATTATTATTCGTATTAATACCCATCTGAAAAAAAATCCCCATTTGAATGGATTGATTAGTAAGTGAAATATTTGCAACTCCAATTACATTAACATCTATTAAAAAAGAAAAGAAAAGAAAAGGCACTGTAGAAAAATATGAAAAATGGAAAAAGAACCAAGTAAACGGCTTCCAAGCATATAAGCAACAAAATAGACATTAGTTCAAAAAAAAATAAGTAAAAACTTGATAACAAAAAAGACACCACTTGCTTCATGAGCACTCAATTCGCTGGCGCTTTGCAGAACCATGATCGTGATCTTCAGATATGTCTATGTTCTTGTTATCAACACCACTAGTAAACAACTCATCCTTTTCTTTATATTTGAAAGTCCAGCCAGCAAAATCAGACTCTGAGAACAAAGAGCTGGGAGTTGCCTTGTAGAATGCAAGTGGTACCTGTTTTACTCTTCGTCCAATCTGCAAGTGGATTAAGTTTTTATTTGAATTGAATCACATTAAGGAAAGCATAATTTTCTTTTTCTTTTTCTTTTTCTTTTTCTTGTGTAAATAGATGCAAATATGCCTCCGCTCTAAATATTGTTGCATATGAACCAGAACTGAAATCTTTAACTGCAACTTCAGTCGTTTTGCTTCTTACTGTCAAATCATTCTCAAGCGACAAAACAAATCTAAAAAAAGAAGAAAGTAGGTATTGTCAATGAAAAGGACATGCCAAATAATGTAATTAAAACACATTATTATAAAGAACGCAAACAAGCATGCACATTCAAGAGAGGAAGCAGAGATGATCCGGTTAAAGCATGCACCTTGAAACGGGTGGGTGGTAGTGGTGACGGAGGGTATCAATCTCCCAAAGAGAACTTCCTGTACACATGTTGTCAATTGTTAGGCATGTAGAATTTTAATGTATAGAGAAAGAGAATAATGTATTATTGATTTATTGAATGTGTGTTGAGCTCTCTCCTTTATAGAGGAGAGGGAGAACAATTACAAACCTAAAGTAGAAGCACAAACCAAACAACATTATTAAGGGTACATTATTAAAGCAAAACATGAGGCCAAACATGAGGCCATGAGGATGAAAACATGAGGCTAGCTTGATTATCAACACTCCCCCTCAAGCTACGTTGTAGATGTTAATCATTCCCAATTTGTCCGTCAGATCATCGAACGTAACTTGAGCAAGGGCTTTTGTGAGAATATCCGCTGTTTGACAGTTTGTTGGAGTGTAGCTGATTTTAAAAAAAAACTCCTTCTTCAATCTTTTCCTTGATAAAGGAGGATAGGAGACACTGTATGGTCGTGTCAGACCGTTAGTGAAGACACTATATGGTTGTGTCGAACCGTTGTAGCAACTAACCGAAAGCAATGTCGGGACAGTTTACGGAGTCTTGCCGGACCCATATAAGAGCTAACCGGAATCAATGTCAGGACAGTTTTACCGAGTCTTGTCGGACCCATGTAGAAGCTAACCGGAATCAAAGTCGACAGTTTACAGAGTCTTGTCGGACCCATATAGGAGCTAACCGGAACCAATGTCGGGACAGTTTACCGAGCCTTGTCGGACCCTTAAAAGTGGCACCCTCAAAAGGCGTGCCCAATCTTATCAAAAGGCGTGCCCGACAGAATACTTCGAGCGGCGAGCCATCAAAAAGCGCGCCGGATCTGTGGCGAGGCACGTGCCGCTTTGGCTTGCGCCCGGTTTGTCGTCTGGCGTTGAGAGGCGCGCGATGCGCGTGTCTGCCTTGGCTATTTAACCAAGACGAAGGCTGAGGCTGAGGCTGAGACAAAACCTGCTGAAAACCTCTGAAACAAAAACTCTTCGTTTTCTTGAGAGAGATACTCTGTAACACCCAGAAAATGGCCTCTTCTTCCCGCCCTCTCTCTCTATTTCCGGATCTTAATGATCCATCGAGCTCCTCTGGGCCAAGTACCCCTGCGCTTACTCAACCTAGTCTTCCCACTCTATCAGTTGAGCAAGTGATGGCGACTCAAAATGATATCGAGGCCAACCACTACACGTTGAGGTCCTGCATGGAGACAGTGGCGGCGGTCACTAACCTGTCTCACCGTCTGCAAAACAAGGCGTGTGAGGTATACCAGGTCAACGCCCAACTCTCCCTACTCCAGTGCATGTACAGAGATGTACGGGCAGAGATTTGTGCCTTGAAGGCTAAAAACAAGGAGCTGAAAAGGCAAACCACCTCCATGGCTAGATTTGGGGCACCTACGTACCTCACCTTTGATGGCCGGCGGGGAGCAGACTCTGTCGGCGAAATCTGATGGTCGTTCTTGGTGGGAATCTTGGAGAGGGCCTTGAAGGTGAGCGATAAAAAGAACGACAAAAAACGGAAGAGCTCGGCGACGGAAGAGCCGAGTAAGTGAAGTTGGTGCGTGGCCGGCACCGGAGAAGAAAGAAGAAAAAACAAATCCGTCGTTTTTTTTTTTTTTTTTTTTTTTTGTGTAAAAGTGTGATCGGGTTGAACCCCAACACGAATAAAAAATGAGTTTATTGTGCAAATCCGGATGACATGAAGGTACAAAACTGAACCGAAAAATCAGTTGGTTTTTTTTTTTTTAGATTAAAAAAGAAGGTAAATGGTTAAAGGAAAGGTGAAAAGAAAAGAGAATGGGACAAGCCCATGTGATCAGTGGCGTTAAAGGAAAGTTGTGTTTTTTTTTTTTTTTTTTTTTTTTTTTGGTTTTTTGTTTTTTTTTTTTTTTAGTTTGATTTGTGTATGGATTGAAATAAAATAAAAAATTGAAAAAACAATCAGAGATGTTTCTGAAAGCTGTTGTGTTGGGAAAATATATGATAATAAAAAATATATATATATATGAGAAAATAAAAGAAAAGTGTTGTAATGGTGTGAAAGAGTGGGATAAAATAAAATAAAATAAAAAATAAAATAAAATAAAATAAAATAAGTGGAAAACATATGTTATTTAATTTGATGTGAAAGAGTGGGATAAAATAAAATAAAATAAAAAATAAAATAAAATAAAATAAAAAGTGGAAAACATATGTTATTTAATCTGATGCAGCGAGAACTCGCTGATCAGATAAAAAAAAAATGGAGTTCCCATACAGCCACCATGTCCCTATCGATAACCTTCCGCAAGCGCTCACCATCGCCGACCTATCTCCGGCGCCGCTTCACGGCAATAAGCTCCGCGTCGCCTACCAAGGCGTCCCCGGCGCTCTGGCCAGCCGCCCGGCAAAGCCTATCGGCTGAGGAGGAGAATCTATTGCGGCGATGGATCGAACAGCGGTGGCGAAGGCTTCGTGGAGCACTACTACTCTACTTCGATCTTGGAATCGAGCATGACTAGCGAACCTTTACGGGAATCGTCGATCTTGACCTTTGAAGGTCGAGAAGATCCAAACTCTCGAGAACATCGTCATGAAGCTCACTAGCCTTCCTTCGATGGTGCGGCCGCACATCACCGTCGATTGCCGACCCTCCGGGCGGCGTCGTCTTCGTGCCATGGTAACTCGACTTCGGCGATGGTGAGCGCTATGAGTTATCGATAGCAACATGGCGCAGATGTAAAAAAAATATTTTCTTGGCTATAGATAAAGCCAAGAGATCAAATAACAATCCATAAACAAGTAGGTGCAATAGCAGAGTAGCGGAAATCTCGACTAACCACAGATTTTCACACACAACAATAGCAGAATAGAGAGAAAGGCCGAAGAGGCCACCAGCAGTAAGGCTTCGGAGCTGTGGGACACGGAGCTCATAGCAGAATAGGGATAGGACTTTCTGTGATGGAAGTCATGCAGAAACAGTTGGAAGACGAGAGGTCCGGCGGGCTGGGTTGAGGTCCAGCAAGCGGCCAAGGCAAGGTTGCCGCCAGCCGGTAAAGCGAAAATACTAGATTTTAAACACGCTCTGATACCATGTAGAATTTTAATGTATAGAGAAAGAGAATAATGTATTATTGATTTATTGAATGTGTGCTGAGCTCTCTCCTTTATAGAGGAGAGGGAGAACAATTACAAACCTAAAGTAAAAGCACAAACCAAACAACATTATTAAGGGTACATTATTAAAGCAAAACATGAGGCCAAACATGAGGCCATGAGGATGAAAACATGAGGCTAGCTTGATTATCAACAAGGCATTTTTTTCTTCTGAAAGACATAAAATGCTAACAAGAAAAGAAGAATAGCAGTCAAGAAGAATGAAAATTTATACATTAATCATACAGGATATTTGCAGACTGATGAAGGCAGGACAGTTACCAACTAAATAGTGAAATCAAACGAATAACATCGTATAAAAGGTACAAATTTGTAGGGCCCGTAATTGTCAATAAGGAGGACTCCAGGTTTTTGTAGACTTCACAACAGATAATAGCAGACAAAAAGACATAAAATATCCATAAGCCACAGGGAAGCATTAAACTGAAAATTGCTTCAATCTGTGCATCCTTCTCACAGGCCAGAAAGCTGAATGGATCAACAAAGTACTCAAGGTGACTAGCTACCAATAAAGTCTACTCCCAATTAGTTGGGATCGACAATATGGATCCATCTCAATGTCCTCATTTATAAATATATACTAGAAGGCTACACACAAGTGCGATGCATGTACAGAAAAGATGGCTGTAACCGTCATCTGAGCAGTTGCATAAGGTTAATTTGGATATGAGAAAATGCGTGACATACCTTCAAAACATGTTCTGAATTGTGTGCTTTATATAATAGAATATATATATTGTTTTAAAATATAGAAGCAAAGCGAGAGAAACAACAGAAGCAGGTTCAAGAAAGTACTAGCCTTTATAAGGTCTTCCAAACTCAGACAAAAACACAAATGCAGTTACGCATATTAAAGATTTCTCTGCATAAGATTAATTTGGATATGAGAAAATGCATGTCATAGCTTCAAAATATGTTCTGAATTGTGTGCTTTATATAATATATATATATATATAGTTTTAAAATATAGAAGCAGAGTAAAAGAAACAATAGAACATGCTCATAGTGGTTCAGAGTAGAAGTATCACACAAAAAAAGGAGATTTCTATATATCTAAGAAAAGACAGAAAAATAACGATATGCATCCAGTTAAAAATTCAAAATGTGTTCATGGTGGTGCTGGTGGCATGGAGTGGGGCAAAGCCGATTATTCAAATACATGAAAATTTACAGATTGCGAAGCAGAATCTTACTCATTGCATTAGTTTTTACAGGATTACTTTCCTCATTGCTGCAATGATCAATGCCTGATTTTTTACTAGATATTTCTGGTTTGGTACAGGAGTCCTCGATTTCACCATCCACCACTCTAGAATTATCCCTAGAAGTTCCATCACCATTTTCCTGCACAAAAATCAAAACTTCCTTCTTCTCAAATACAAAATATTAAAAAATGCTGAGTGCAAGCATTTGAATGCTGCTAAGGTACATAACGATTAAAAAATAATCAAAAGATAAAATAGATATAAGAAGAATATGGTCCAACCCAAGTAAACTCAAATCTCTAAACTTTTAAGAATTGTAAAATGTACTAAATTCTCTAAACTTAAAGAATTGTAAAATATTCCATTTCAGTTCAGACATGAAAGTGTGAGTAGCATCTACCTATCATATCAATTCCAGAATTCTCCAGCCCACTATTCTATAAAGCATGAGCAGTGTCTACCTATCATATGAAATTTCCATGCAATTCAAAACATATTTATCATTCACACAATGCAGTAAACGAATTTCTCCACTTCATCCACTTTGCTTTAACTATATTAGCAATGTTAACAAATGGTCAATTCAAGATAACAATGGCCACTTCAGCTGTAACCTAGGCATAATTTTCCACAATGCGATTCAATAATACCACATCATCCTTGTTCATCTTGTACCTCTATTCTCCTGAACAAAGTATAGCTTCATAATTTTAACATACGATTTAATTTCACTACATGCATTACTATCAATGACGTACCCTGGGACTCCAAAGTAAATAAATCCTTTGGTCAGCTTAAAAATTTATGCTAATTTTGCTATTATGAAAACATTGGGACAATGTATTTTGCCCTAGCATTTGGGGAGAGAGAGAGAGAGAGAGAGTCACAGTTTGTGTGTTCACATGCCTAATAATGTTAGACATAGCATAATTCCCCAGTTTCATTTGCAAGAATCCAACAACCATGATGTCATATATATTTTTCAAAGCTTTCAAAGACAACAATTACGTTGATGCAAGAAGTTAAGCACAAATTGCTACCTGATGAATCAGATAGTTGATTGAAGGATGTCTCCGTAAAAGGTTGTGAATCAAAGCAATAATGACAAAATTATTTGGTCCCTAACAAATAATTTTGTCCCTAAATTTTGGTCTCTAAAATCTTAATTTTTTGTAGTGAACACTCCTGACAGAGGAACTGAAAGTGACAGTCTGCTCAGAGAAGTTAGGATACTCGAGGCCATTTTGTGTCATAGAGCGTACAAGCTGCTTTCGCCATGACACTGATAACACCTCAATCTCATATGATCTCGTCAGAAAATCACTGCATATTGTGAGGTAAAGTATCAGATGTAAGTATAAATTAAGTAATATAGCTTAGAAAAGAGAACAATATCTCAGCACGCGGGCTCACCATAACATGATCAGGTTTGACAAATAAGGGATAACTGCCTAATGAAGAGTAACAAGAATCTGAACATCAGAAGACAGGCATGGCACATGTCATTAGAAAGTTGTGATAAGGATTAAATGAAACTAATAACTCAAAATAACAAAGAAAAAGCTACATAATGTCATATGAATGAAGAGTCAGATGGACATAACTGGCAGCATGAGGCTAAGGGAAAGACGTGTTTTTCAACCAATCGTTAGCAAAAGCAGTTTAGAGTTAGTGAAGTCTGAAAGATCAACTCAAATCCAATAATGAATTCACTTTATTGGCTCAAAATAACCATTAGAGAAAGAAATTAGAAAGTCAGTCTAAAAATCAGTAGTGAAGACAAATCAAACCATGCACCAAGAGTCTAACTGGATCCAAACAATAAAAAACAAAAATACAAATTAAACAATCAATATGCACAAGAGCAAGAAGTTACTGTCACTATGAGGTTTACCTCCTCCTACAAATCAACCGGCACTGCTGGAAAATGCACTTTTAGCAGCGTTTTTAAAAACGCCGCTATTGGTACTAAAAACGTTGCTAATTCTTTTTGTGACGTTTAGTACCAAAAGCCGACAGCGTGGCCCTCACTATAGCTTTATGGTGTTTGAAAAACGTCGTTATATTTAGTATAGGCGGCATTTTTTAAAATGCCGCCAAATGTCCTACCCTAACGGTACTGTGACATCACTATGATATTTAGCGACGTTTTTGAAACGCCGTCATATCTTTTTTAAAAAAATCTAACCATCAGATTTAAGGTTTAGGTGGCGTTTTGAGAAACGCTGCAATATCTTCTTTTTCTTCTTCTTTTTTTTCTTCTTTTTTTTTTTTTTTTTTTGAAATCGTGCTAATTTTATGTGATTGAATAGCACTAATATAAAATAATAACTCCCATTCAAATAACAAATGCAGCATTAATTCACTTTCCCATTCAATTTAATAGCCAATCACCATTACCCACAAAATAACATATCCACAAATGATGTTTTAATGTTACCCACAAAATAACATATCCAAAAATTGAATTCACAATTCTCAACCAAAAAATTACTACTTTGGGCCACACAACATATCAACCAGACACCTCCCACCACTAAAATCCTAAAAAATAGATTATCAAATTAAAAAATACCAAAATAAAATGGAATTTTGAGTTTTACAACATTACATTTCTTTCTTTCCTCAAAAACTGCCTTCCACACACGATGGGAAGGTTGAACCAATAAATTGATGTTTCACCTAAATTTTTTCCTTCACCATAACAAAAGTTATTCATCAATGGACTTGAAACTGCAAGATTTTAAATGCTCAAACACATGTATTCAATTAGTTCATAAAGATAAAATTCCAATGGTGTCACATAAGAAAAACTGACAAAACCAGACATACCAACTCAATTGGTCACCAAACAAAACATATACTATGATCGGAAAGGCACAAAAAACTGTCAAAAATAAGTAAACCACAGAAAATAAGAAATCAAGCCAAAAAAGTTGTATCCAAATGCTAAGAATACTACCAAATCCAGATTCTGATATTTTGTCACATATCCATGTTATAGTCATTGTACCACACACCAAAAGAAAACTTGTCACCATCACATGCTTCACCCTGCAAATAGCACATAACGTAACAAAACACATGCCCTTTTAAGAGACCAATCGGAAACAAGCTAATAATTTTATCAAATCATTCACTAATTTACTAAAACAAATTAAACATGAGATTCTACTTGCAAAATTACCTGTGACTAGCTGCATAGATGGAATATGGAAGAGAATAACAAGCAACAAATCAGAGCGTCCAGTACAGCAAAGCCAAGTGACAGCCACCATCTGGAGAGATAAATTACCACACAAAAAAAAAATGAAGTCAGTATGGCTTGCAACCTTCATTGTAATGACCAATAACAGAATTGGCTATAAATAGCAAGGACTCGTATCACTGCTTGAAATGAATAGCTAAACACACATATAACTCTTTATCTTTTCGTGACCGTCCAAGCCTTCTTTCTGTAGCTTCACCAAAGCGGGAACAACGTGACAAAGTACCTACAAACATGATTGGTCGTATAGTATTAGTATTGAAAGACAAGTTCAATAGTGAAAAGGTGAAAGAATAAATGAAGACAACAATCAAGTTAAGAAATAATGAACATGATGGGAAAAACTTTGGCAGAAAGCATGTAATCAATAGCAATCTTATTTCAAGTAGGAGAGCACATATCACACTGTCAGTAAGAAAACTATAGAAATTGAAGATGAACATGTTGAATTGAGCTGCATAAGTTGTATATCATCCAGCTGATAAGCATTAAAGTAATGTTGAACAATAGCAACATATAACATGGTTTTCATGGTAGTAGAAGAATAGAGCTCCACAGAACAAAAGCATTTGACAAACAGCTTCTCTCAATTGGAAAGAGACATTTTCTCCCCTTCGGATGATTAGTGCTCTCCCTAATAACTCTCTCTGCAGAGACCAAAGAACAAAGTTGAAGCAGAGAAAATAAAAAACTCAGAAAGAGAAAAATGGTGCAAACCTTTATCTTCCCCTTCTTAGTTATTTAGAAGAGAGAGTAGCAATTTCTAGAGTCGGTGGACTGATATTGCCAATCAAAAACGAAATCGCTTGGTGGACTGAGATCACCAATCAAAACCCGGACAAAATTGTTTGGTGGATTGAGATGAAGCATACAACTGTGACACAACCGTGAATAACACTCACCCCTAGTTCGGATCCCCTAATATTTTTTAAAATTTGGGGCCTTAGCCACCGCTTTGTGGCATTGCATAAGGGCTGGCTTTGAATATGTAGAATAAACAGGTTCAGGCATATTTCAAAACAATTATACATTGGTTACTAGGCTTAGTACCCAAGTAGACATTCAGGGGCAACCAAGCTCAACCCATTTAAGTTTACAAAGATTTAAGATATTGATCACTGAAGCTACTCATCCACCAAAGTAACCAGCATCAACTGAAATTTGAAGGAAGCATACAAACTTTTACCGTCACATACTTGAAGTGATTCATTACTTGAAGTGATGCTGGAAATAGAAATCCAGGTATGCACATAAGTATGTGTACTCGCATGCTCATACTAACCCGCATAAAACAGAGTAACATTAGCAGGCCACTGAAAATGAAGGATATATTTGTGCATAAAGCATAAAGCTGTGTTTAGTTATGAGTCCAAAAGTACCTGAGTGTTGCAAAGTTGAGGGAAAAAAAAAACAAAAATCAAAGCTTCAGTAAAGACCAAAATAATAAAAACAGCATGAAATCATGACACATTACCCTGTATGTCATTCATAATCACCTAGTGATGTATGTTGTAGACTTTAAGTCATAGCATGATTACATTAAATTTTCTTTTGGAAATTATGCTACTGGGGAACATTTTTTCCAAAAGAGAAGTCAAGACAATCATGACCACATGGCCACTGAGTTTTACTAATGAGAATCTGTAAATATATTAATTTGTTAGCTTGGAAGCATTCTATCATTCATTATTCATGATTTTTTTATCTATTACTCATTGGAACAATTATTTCCATATTTATTTGTATCTAGACAGTAAGTTCCTTTTACAGTTGCATCTTTCACTCTTATTTCCTGCTTAAAGCCCCTAATCTTGTAACTGGAATAAGTACCAAAGATTCACAAACTTAACTCCTAAAAATCAGGTAGAACCATTAAACTTTGCAACCCTAACAACAATGCCATTAAGAAAGTATAATACGTGCATACATCAGAATTGGGACCAAAAATCAGATCAGCATAGGACAAAAATCAGATCAGCATAGGTTAAACACTGATTCATCAATAAAAAACAGAGATTAAACTTCTTCAGAACAATGATTGAAAACCCTAGGAGAAGAATCGACGGGAAGGAAGAACCTTAGAGAGAGAGAGAGATAGAACTTGAGATTTTCACCTTAGTAGATGATGGTGCTCACTCTCCTCGCCGGATGAATCTGAGAAGGGTTGCAGATTAATCGATTAATAAATGAAGGGGTTTGACGCGAGAGAAACGAAGGGGTTTGCAGCGAGAGAGAGTGAAATCAAGGTTTAGGGAGAGTGAGAGAGAATAGAGGCGTTTTTTTAAACGCCATCAAATTAACGCCGTTAGATCTTACTTTTCTTGTAGCGCGGGAGCGGTTACCTAAGAAATGATGTCCAAGCTTTAGTAAACTTCAATTTCATCTTTTTGGCAATATTAACTGCAGTTGCAGACAATACGTGAAAACAGTAAAGTAAAATCCTAATACATTGGTATTGCAAATAAAATATTATAAGAAGAAGAGATGCTTTTTGCGTATTATTTAGGTGTAAAAACAAAACAAAACAAAACAAAACAGTTCAAAAGAAAATACGAAAAACAGAAAAACCAAGGCAGTAAATTTTAAGCATGAGATTGGTTTGGAATAAGTAGTCACTGAACAAAAAAAATCTCTTTTCTATAAGGGAAAAAAGAAACTTGAGACAATCCAATAATTCAACAAGATACATTATTGCTAGATTGTTCCACCCTGTTCTGTTTATCATATGCTTTTGGATGTTGACAATGCTCTTTGCAATCACCTTCTTTAATAAAGACTCCTAATCAAAAAGAAACAAACATATATATAAGAATCTTGTTGCCACAAAACTAGAAGGTCATTTAAGAGCAAGGTAAAAATAACAAGAGCCATGAACAGACACAGCAGAGGATATAAAGAAAAAGAAAATTAGTGTTGAAATCTGTCTAACATACATATATATGTTTGAGAGGGTAATTTATGTTCATAAATTGGGCGAGCTAGGTGTTGGGCGAGGTAGGCTCACGAATGGAAGAGCACCAGTAGGAAAGGAAAAGTATGGGCGATTCGGGTGGAATGGGCATCCGTACTTGATTGTGGCGAGATATCGAGATAGTCGGGTCCTAATTGGTAGACGGTCGTAGTCATACCGGTTCTTCTATGCTAGGTTGGTCGTGTATTGGCCGGTCGGACTTGTTAGTTCGGCTTGGTCACGTCTAGTCGATTAATCTCTCTTATGGTTAGCTTCGGTTGTGGCATGGGAAGCGAGGTAAGAGAAATAGAAGCTGAGTCAGGACTATTGGTTACTTGGTTGTCTGAGAGTTGACCATAGCAAAGCCATCTCACTTGGCAAGCGATGAGGAGGGTGTTAGAGGATAGGCATTATCTTCGAGTTTGAATCCTAGGAGGACTCTCGCTAGGAGGAGTAATCCTAGAAGGACTCTACGTGGAGGAGTAAGAGTCCTACCGGGCGTGCCACCTTGAAACCTATATAAGCTCACCAATATGACCTTTGGAGAGGTAACACAATTTTGCTTCCTGAATACACAGAGCTTTTGCCTTCTTGTCTTGCTTACTGACTTAGGCATCGGAGAGGTTTCCGGCACACACCCGCCGGCCAGCTCACATTCGTATTTTCAGGTGGTAGAACGACGTCGTACGGAGGAACGCAGACTTGATCAACAGGATTATACGAAGGTGTATTTCTTTCCGTACAATTGGCGCCGTCTGTGGGAATTGCGGAACAAGAACAACCTCTTGATCAAGTTTTTCTCGAACATCAATGGCGAACAACGAAGCGCCTCGATCCGCCATTGGCGGACAAACTCGAAGGAGGTGCAAAGCGCGAGCCTACCTTTGGTCCCTCCATGGCGAACCTAGAACCACAAAGGCGAAATTCCGGGAGGGATGCGAGGGCGAAGGAGGAATAGCAGCCCTAATCCCTCTCGTTCGCAAAAGCCTAGAAAGACAAAAGGCGCGAGTTGATCCTCAAATTACGGAGGATCGCGTCGAGAGCAAAACGAATGATCAAGTAAGATGGCGGCGGACATGGAGTCTCTGAGCGCCGGATGAAAGGAAAAGAAGTGGCGGCGAAGAGGCGCGCAACAAGAAGCGCCCTCGCCACTCGAGAGGGTCGTGGTAGGAATTCTACACCCTCCCAACGAGGGCAGAAGCCTCGGGGACAGGCGATCCGTATCTTCGGGACTCGTCCTCCAGTCAAGAGGCGAGACGAAGGTCATACCCGAGGAAGTACCTATTGGCCTTCACATACACACCATCTGAGGTCGACAGCCGGAATTACCTAGGTCGTCCGACCTAAGGTCCATGTTAGAAGAAAAGGCCGATGGAAGGAGGGCCTTGAGCGCGCGATCCCCGAGGTTCTGCCTTACAGCGGTTGGCTCCTCGGACGCATGGAAGCGTCGAGGTTGGAATACCAAGCCGCGCACTTGGCATCTGAACAGCGGATAAGGCATTGGCGAGCTGCAGACCTCACCATTTGTCCCGAGATTGAAGCGTGCCCGCCGTCGGGCTTCCTACAACCCAAATTCACGGCGTATGAAGGAAAAACAGACCCTTACACCCTTGAGCCACTTCGCGAGTTATGGGCGTATCACCGCGGAATGAGGCGTTGATGTGTATCCTATTCCCTTCAAGCCTCGGCGACCTAAACAACTTGGTTTGAGAAGCTTCGAGGCGACATAGCCTCTGGCGCAATTAGCGGCGTTTATGCTTGATTGAAACGAACACAAAGACCGGTGGAGATCGACCGGCTACTCTCCATCGACATAGGCGATAAGGAGACTCGAGGTCATACAATAGTCGCTCTTGTGAGACATTCAGCAGTTGGGGCGCCTTGACCAACCTCGCCATTCGCAATACAAAGAGGTCTTCCGGGGAGCACGGTGAGGACTCTATTACCATGGCGCCACCACTCACCATGGAGGCCACGATGGAGAGAGTGCATCGGCCATCGAGGTGGAAGAGGATGGCGCTTCGTGCAAGGCAAAAAGCGGCTCGACCGCAACACGAAGAAGAAGACCTCGAAAGGTCAATCGGTGGGTCGTCGAAACCAAAGCAGACGGGCGGAGACAACGATGAAGACGGGACAAGAGGTGGTTGAGAGTCGAGCGCCATAACTACGGTGTTCAAGAAACCGATCTCTAGTATACTTAGTGAGATTCGAGGCGAGCCTTTCGTCAAGTGGCACGCCAAGTTAGGCGAGGCCGGAAGGATTATGATGGCAGATCGGATGCACCTTCCACAAGGAAAAGGGCACAGGCGAAGCACTGCAGATTAAGGCGACACACAGAAGAGTTGGTGGCGGCGGGCCACTGGATAAATACATAGAAGGAGGCGCGGCCAGCCCCAAGACCACAACCTCCCCAATGGAATGCCGATCGGCGCCCGCCACAAGGCACCATCAGCGTGATCCATGGAGTCTTTGAGCGAGCGAGTATCACGAGCTCGAGGTTCAATCAAAAAGCGAAACACTTGAGAGAGGTGCTAAGTGCCCAACCGGTCGTCAAAGGGGAGGGCGAAGCCACAAACATCATGTCCTTTTCGGATAAAGACTTGGGCGAGAATATATTGCCCACACAGCGATGCCTTGGTCGTCACTCTCGAGTCAAGGATTTTGGCGTCAGCGGATTCGATTGACCAAGGTAGCTCTGCGAAATCATGTACTCTGAAACTTTCAAGCAATTCAATTTGCAAGACAAGGACTTAGCCCTGCCGTATCTCCTTTGATTGGATTCAATTCTATGCGAGTGGCGGTCGGCAAAATCATTCTCGGTCGGCGGGGAGTGTAACAAAGCAAGTGGAGTTACGGGTGTTAAAGGTCCGTCCACCTACAACATCATCTTAGGCGAACATGGGCGCCGCCATGCGCTCGGTGGCATCCTCCTACCACCAAGTGATCACGGTTTCCCAACGATCGGAGTAATTGAAGAAGTATATGGGGACGATTATGTCCAGCGATGCCAATGCATAGCGAATGGTAGCATGCTGCCAAAGGATATGTTCATTCGGTTGAAGAACCAGAAGAGTAATGAACTATTCGCGGATGTTGGCAGCGGTGATCAAGCGATGGAGGACCTAGTAGAAGTCGAGAATAGATGAGAAGAACCGGAAAAGTTCTTCTTACTTGGATCGTCGTTATCGGACCTTTGAGAGATTGGAAGTCTTGGAATTTCGACCTCCAACATCGAAGTGTTACTGGACCCCATCGACATGCGGGCATTGATCCCAACTTCATCGCCATCAACTCAATGTCCACCCAAGCGCTAGACCGGTCATCCAACGCCTTGAATCGGCCTCCACAGCGAGATAGTGGCGGAAGAGGTGGGTAACTTGTTAGAAGCGAGGCGATTAGAGGTGCACTACCCCAGGTGGATCTCTAACATAGTAGTAGTGCCAAAGAAGAATGGGAAGTAGCGCGTCTGCGTCGACTATAAAACTGTCAACAAAGCATGTCCAAAGGGCAGTTTCCCCCTGCCCAGGATAGATCAATTGGTGGACCTAACGGGACCACGGCGGGCTTAGCTTCCTCGGCGCATCTGAGGCTACCATCGATAGCCATGCACGAACCAGATCGAAATGGCGTCCTTCACCACTCCAAGAGGACTATATTGTTACAAGGTCATGCCCTTTGGCTTTGAAGAATCTTGAGGCGACGTTTGAGAGAATGGTCACCAAGGTGTTTGAGCCATTGTTAGCGAACAATGGAGGCTTACATCGGCGACATGGTGGTCAAAAGCAAGGATGCGGATGACCATCTAAGGGACCTAGATGAGATGTTCGGATCTGAAGCAACACAAGCTGCATTAGCAGCTTCTAAGTGCGCATTGATTGTAGATGCAGCAAGTTTAGGGTTTCTGGTGACCAATCGGGTATCGAGGCGGACCCTCCCAAATCAAAGCAATTCAAGAGTTAGAAGGCCTAACTTCGATGAAAGAAGTGCAACACCTCGCCGGCATGGCAGCAGCACTTAACCGATTCATCAGCCGGTCTTCAGACAGATTACGTCCATTCTTTCAGTCATTAAAAGCTAAGTTTGAGTGGGACGAAGAATGCGACCGAGCTCTAGAGAGTTTGAAGGAATACATGTCTTCTCCACCACTACTTGTCACCCCAGTACTTGGAGAAGAACTCTTTCTCTACTTAGCGATCTCGGCCTTGGTAAGTGCGATGTTAGTTCGGCGAAGGAATCCAACATCTACCTATCTTTATGTCGACAAGACATTCTTTGAGCAGAAACAAGGTACTTGCCTCTAGAGAAGCTAGCACTGGCCTTAATGATGGCCTCCAGGAAATTGGCGCACTACTTTCACGCTCACACCATTGTCGTCCTCACAGCCTTTCCACTAAAAGCTTTGTTTGAAAGGGCAAACTTTTAGGCGGATTTTGAAGTGGGCGGTGGAGTTGGGACAATATGATGTGAAGTTCAACCCGAACATGATAAGGCCCAATCTTTGGCGAGACTTCGTCGCGAGTTCACTCTGGAAGCCACCAAGTCGCCTAATCGATCTGACGACACAAGAACTAGGGATGGAGATTGGCCAGGAATAAGCAACCCCTAGTCCAGTTACTCGGTAGCGAGGCAAACCATAGTAGAGAGGGCAAGGAGAAAGCAGACCTTGCTACACCAAGTCAGAACTCGCCTACAACCAATGACTTGGTCTTATCAGAAGACAAGGGGCAGACTGCAACCATGGATCATGAAGAAAGCCCCAACGACATTCCAGACCCCACAACATCATCTGATCCCTCCACATGCTGGAAGTTGTTTGTTGGGGAGATTTGGAAGCTCTTTGTGGATGGGGCATCCAACCGACATGGAGCAGGACTTGGCATAGTCCTTATCTCTCTAGACGGCCTAATAGTGGAACAGGCGATCAACCTTGGCTTCCCAGCATCGAACAATGAAGCAGAGTACGAAGCGCTTCTTGCAGGACTAAAGTCAGCGGCCTACATGAAGGCCACCGAACTCATGGTCTACAGTGACTCACAGTTGGTGGTGAATCAAATTTCTGGCGACTATGAAGCAAAGGACGACAGAATGGCTAAGTACCAAGAGCTAGTCAGATCCGAGATCAAGAAGTTGAAGTGGTGAGGATAGAGCAGATTAGCGAGGAGGAGAATAGTAGAAGCGAGACGAACTAGCTTGACCGCCTCAATGGCGAATACCTCCATCCCACATCCTCTATTGATCGACTATCTGCCCCGACCAAGTATTGAAGACCAGTGAAGAGGTATGTTGTGCGGAGTTAGGTCCTTCTTGGATGGATCCCATCATCTGTTTCTGAAAGGCGCACTCTACGGAAGATAAGAAAGAAGCCAGCAGAATAAGAGCCAAGTCATAGCGATTTTGGCTCTCCATCCTTGGCATTATACAAGAAGTCGTTCTCGGGACCTTACTTAAAGTGTGTCCACCCGGCAAGATAAAGCATTCTTGTTTGAAATACGAAGGGGTTTGTGGCGACCATCAAGGAGGAAGATCATTGGCATCTGAGCTATCTCACAAGGGTATTGGTGGCCATACATGCAAGCGGATTGAGAAGTATGTCAAAAATCACGAAAAGTGTCGAAGTTTGCACATCAAATACATCAACTTTGGAGAACTCCTACCTCTCATTAGTCCATGGCCTTTCGCAATGTGGGGCTTAGACATAGTGGGACCACTCCCATGACACCGAGAACAGAAGTTCTTTCTTGCGACAGCAGACTACTTCACAAAGTGGGTGGAAGCGAAGCCTTGGCGTCAATCAAGGAAAAAGATGTGAAAGAAGTTTATGCAGCGAGAACATCATTACTCGCTTTGGCATACCAAAAGCACTGATTTCAGACAACGGCATTCAGTTTGATGGCAGAATTTTCAGAAACTTTTGTGAAGAATATAAGATAGAGTTCTACAACTCTACACCGGCATATCCCCAAGCAAATGGTCAGGCAGAGGCGTCAAACAAGGTAGTCTTGGACGGATTGAAGAAAAGGTTGGAGAAAGCCAAAGGCAAGTGGGCGGAGGAGCTCCCTCATGTTTTATGGGCTTATCGCACCACACCACGGCAGTCAACGGGCGAAACTCCATTCTCTCTAGCTTATGGCATGGAAGCAGTAATCCCATTAGAAGTCGGGCTCCCCACAATTCGGAGCGAAAACTTTGATCCAGACCTAAATGCGGAAGCCATTGCATTAGAACTTGACCTCGCGGAAGAAAGAAGAGAAAAGGCATTGGTTCACATCGCCGCCTACCAACAAGAACTATCCAGGAAATACAACAAAACAGTACATCCAAGACAATTCAAGATCGGCGATTGGGTGCCATAAAGTTATGGGCAACACATTGGTCGAGGAGATGGCAAGTTAGGGCCCAACGGGAAGGTCCTTACAAAGTGGTGGGATTAGCGGGCAAAGGGGCATACCACTTGGAAGATAAGGGCGACAAAAGCAATTCTTAGGCCATGGAACCTTGCCAATCTCAAGATATTTTACTTTTAGCTTTTTTCTTTTTTGAGTATGTGTAATTTTCTACTTTCTCAATAAAACAAGTCGATTCTTTTCAGTATATTTGTTTTCCATAGAAAGCAGTTTTAGCAAGCTAGTAGCATTGTAAACATAGTTGGCCGGAATAACCAACTATTAACCATCCTAAACCCAGGATCAGGATCCAGGCTGCAGGACGCTTGGTCGGAATAACCAAACATTCTATTCTAAGCTGGCTGGAAAAACCAACTTAGAGGTTGGCTGGATTAAACCAACTTTTTGTACTCTTCAGCCGAAGTAAGTTTGTGGCTGAAGAGTGGTTGGCTGGATTAAACCAACTCTTTGTACTCTTCAGCCGAAGTAAGTTTATGGCTGAAGAGTGGTTGGCTGGATTGAACCAACACTTTGCACTCTTCAGCCGAAGTAAGTTTATGGCTGAAGAGTGGTTGGCTGGATTGAACCAACACTTTGTACTCTTCAGCCGAAGTAAGTGTATGGCTGAAGAGTGGTTGGCTGGATTAAACCAACTCTTTGTACTCTTCAGCCGAAGTAAGTGTATGGCTGAAGAGTGGTTGGCTGGATTAAACCAACTCTTTGTACTCTTCAGCCGAAGTAAGTTTGTGGCTGAAGAGTGGTTGGCTGGATTAAACCAACTCTTTGTACTCTTCAGCCGAAGTAAGTTTATGGCTGAAGAGTGGTTGGCTGGATTGAACCAACACTTTGTACTCTTCAGCCGAAGTAAGTTTGTGGCTGAAGAGTGGTTGGCTGAATTAAACCAACCCTTTGTACTCTTCAGCCGAAGTAAGTTACATCGGCTGAAGAGTGGTTGGCTGGATTAAACCAATACTTCTTTGTTACTCTTCAGCCGAAGTGAGTTACATCGGCTGAAGAGTGGTTGGCTGGATTAAACCAATACTTCTTTGTTACTCTTCAGCCGAAGTGAGTTACATCGGCTGAAGAGTGGTTGGCTTGTAAGTAAGATAGCTAACCGAGATCACAGGTAACTTAGCGATTGGAATTTATTACAAAGGCAAGCAAGCAAGTTCATAACTTAATACAAGTTGAAAGATTTTTCATTCAAATCAAAAGCAAATATAAGTTGTGGCGGCTTCTGAGTTGAACAAAAAGAGCAAAAATACAAAAACAGTCATCCTAGGAGTTCATCGAGTTCGCATCAAAGTCCGTGCATTATTTACTGAGTCGGTTTGAGAAGGAGCTCGGTTTGGACCGTGGTATCGGTCGGCGAAACGAGTTAGGTGGTATCTCGCTAGATAAATCCTTGTTGGCTCCAAACGCTGATTGCTTTGTTGTTCGGTGGTAGCAAGAATTCGAGATGGCTCCCTCATCATCATCATCATCATCGTCATCATCATCATCATCTTCTTCGTCACCGGACCCTTCGAGAATGCTTTTGAAGATCGCGCATATTGTTTGAGCCGGAATAAAATGCGGTGGCGCGTTATGGCGTCGGTATCGAAGTACAACCGAGCTTCTCCGCACTCCGCCAACCGCACTTGAAGAAAGGTCCTTTGCTGCGCCGCATTGAAGGCCGTATGCATTTTCAGCCTTCTTGAAACCTTGCTTTTTGGCCCTTTTTATTTCGGCCCTCAGTTGATCTATTTCGGCGTCTTTCTTGGTCTGTAGCTGGCCCCTCTCCCACGTGAAACGGTCTTTCCCCGGGCCCAGGCCCTTTTGTTTCTCACTTGCGCCCGAGGTAACCAGTCGGGTGAGCCTTGTTACCTCTCCCTCCAGTTCGGCCGCCTTGTTCTGGGCCTGTGTTAGTTCGGCAGCTCTGGCCTGACATCTTTCATAGCACCTTGCGGTTTCTTGCAGCTCCATCACTGCTTGGGTGTGCAATCGTGGTTTCGAAGAGCTGCGCACATAGTATGGTAAGTTTTTGTTGACCGAACTTGAAGATGGACAAATTTTAAAGACAGATAAAGGACAGTATTGCTTACCACGATCATGGACTTCGAAGCAGACCGAAGTGACTTTACCTCGGTGTTGAGCTTCCTTTGATGGTGCTCCATGTCTTTTGGAAGGCACACACCTCTGGCCAAGTTGAAGGCCAGAAGATGATCCTTCTCTGTGACAACGGAGTCATCCTCGTTGATAGCTCGGTTGTTGAAGACTAGGCGGGGAGCCCACTGGGGGGTTTCGGACCGGTTCGATGACTCCAGCTGGGGGTTCGGTTGGGTGGCCGCTGGTGGGCTTAGAGGCAGTACGTTCTCATCCTCATCAACGAGTCGTGGCCCGGTTTGGTTAGTCCGGGCACGCTTATTCTCTTGTGTGAGCGAGAATTCTTTGGGGACGGAAGAGCCATCACGGCCTCGGTTGTGTGGCCGGTCTGTGGTACCTCGGCTGGGTTTGTTTCGGTGAGCATGGCCCTCACTCTGCTTTTCTTCGCCATTTCTTGTTCGGCGGTAAGAGGAACGAGTCTGACTTGAGGCAAGGTTGGGTCCGGTGCTGGTGGGTCCTCGAGGAGAAAATCTGTTACTCTTGCTTTTCGACGTGAGATATCTGAGGTCGGCTCAAAGTCAAGAAGTTTTGAACTCCTTTCTCACCCGGGTCGGTGTGAGTACGACAAGGTTTGGATAGCCGTACTGGGAGTGGAGGAAAGCTAAATTTGCAGAGAATAGAACAAGTGTTAGTTCGGTTGTAGGGAGCAAAACCGAAATGAGTAGAAGTATGAAATGTAACGAAGTATAGTCTGGCTCTTCTTTCTTCCCATTTATTCTTCGGCCGGGTATCTGGGCCTGAAAGTCTTCAAAATTTCCAGGAACCCAAAAGAAATCGTTATCGTTTAAGGTCTTATCCGGTGTGGGTTTGGTTATTTTTTCTCGGCCTCGGCGTATTCTAAAATAACACCACCTTCATTTTTGAGCCTATTGAGTATTGGTGTAGTATTTGGCTAAGCGAGGTTGAGACAGGTTTGTTGGTTTAAAGCGGCTATACCCATTATTATTCGGTATGTATTGGTGGGCGGTTGTGTGGGGCATAGTCTGGTTTGTCTTAAAATTCACATATCAAGGGTTGGGAATCTGAGTCGGTCTCTACTATGTTGAATGGTAAAAGGGACAAAGCCTTCATTGTCCCATGGTCAGATGTCTTGTTCGGCTAAGACCCGGGTTTACATCATTGGGATTTGGTAGTCCTTTCTGAAATCGGCTAAGCCTCTTGGGGTTTCTACTAGACACCTATACTTCCCCATTTTATTGTATAAATTATAAATAAATTACTTCGGTTGAAAAAAGTGTGCTCGATGCTCGGTGGCCTTGAGGCGTACTGGCAACCTAAGTGCGCAAAGTGGAAAAACAAGTCATTAAGCAGATCGAGACCGTGCTTCTGAAACAAAGCAAGAAAAGGCTAAACTTATTTGACTCTCTGAGGTGTTATGTTATCTACATCGGTTTGTAAAGGATCATGTTACCTCGGTTTGACAGGGCATTCGGTTAGCTCGGTTTTACTATTTGGTTTCGTTATCCGTGAACGTCAAGGGGCAACTTCGAGTTGATGCAGGAACTCGAAGGCTTGGCCTGAAGTTTTAGCTCGGTTATGTGCTCATGAGTGGCTAGTGCGGTGGTTTTTCATTTCGGTTGTTGGCCTTATGAAACTACTGCGATGTGTATGAGTACTAGCTCGGTTCCAGTTCACTTAGACAGCACAAACAGTTCCTAGTTCGGTTGGTTACGTTTTTGTGGATCAAGTGATTGTTCTACCAGCACTTCATGATGTTCATGGTGTTCGTGTGAAGTTCTTCTTAGAAACAAAGTGTACAAAGTGTTTTGTAAAAACACATAGAAATATACAGCTATAAATCAAGTAAAGATCAAAACAGAGAAAGTAAGTGGGATGCACGAAGCTTACCTGGAAATGAGGAAGAAACTGGAAGTGGAGGCAAACGGCAGCAAAGACACGTGCTTCAGGGATGCAAGGTTGAAGAACGCAAGGAGGTCGTAAGAGGATGGATGATATGAGATAGTCATGCAGAAATGAAGGGTTGTTTTTTTTGTGTAAAGGCGTTTTTGGAGGAACTGTTCAAAATTGCGAAATCTGGCGGCGTTTTGGGGAGACCAATCGGGGTTTGCCACGTGCCATTGGAAGGACAATCGATTCAGTTTCTGCAGACTGAAGAGACGTTTTGACCGGACGTTCTTAGCTCGGCTGGATAGGCTAAGTTAGTTTTAGCTCGGTTGGGAAGGCTCGAAAGGTTTTAGCTCGGTTGGAAAGGCTGAGATTCTATCTCGGTTGATACATTGGTAATCCCTATCATGCTTCACATATGGGATTAAGGGGCAATTGAGAGGGTAATTTATGTTCATAAATTGGGCCGAGCTAGGTGTTGGGCCGAGGTAGGCTCACGAATGGAAGGCACCCAGTAGGAAAGGAAAAGTATGGGCAGTTCGGCTGTGGAATGGGCATCCATACTTCGGTTGTGGCAGATATCGAGATAGTCCGGTCCTAGTTGGTAGACCGGTCGTAGTCATACCGGTTCTTCTATGCTAGGTCGGTCGTGTATTGACGCCGGTCCGGACTTGTTAGTTCGGCTTGGTCACGTCCTAGTCCGATTAATCTCTCTTATGGTTAGCTCGGTTGTGGCATGGGAAACCGAGGTAAGAGAAGTAGAACTGGAGTCCGGACTATTGGTTACTTCGGTTGTACAGGAGTTCGGCCATAGCAAAGCCATCTCACTTGGCTTGAGCAGTAAGGAGGGTGTTAGAGGATAGGCATTATCTTCCCAGAGTTTGAATCCTAGGAGGACTCTACGCTAGGAGGAGTAATCCTAGAAGGACTCTACACGTGGAGGAGTAAGAGTCCTACCAGGACTGTGCCACGCGAAACCTATATAAGCTCACCAATATGACCTTTGGAGAGGTAACACAATTTTGCTTCCTGAATACACAGAGCTTTTGCCTTCTTGTCTTGCTTACTGACTTAGGCATCGGAGAGGTTTCCGGCACACACCCGCCGGCCAGCTCACGTTCGTATTTTCAGGTGGTAGAACGACGTCGTACGGAGGAACGCAGACTTGATCAACAGGATTATACGAGAAGGTGTATTTCTTTCCCGTACAATGTTTATACACAATTATAAGCTTCCCATTTAGGGAAAGGACAGTTCTTCAAGCATGAAATAGTAGGAGCTCCGTGGCATAAGGCTTGAGCCTCACAATCCTTATTCTTTAATGCTGTGTTTGGTTGGAGGATTTGGGAAAGGATTTGGAAAGGGAAAGGGAAAAAGTGTATGAAATTAGGTGAAATGTAGGTATATTTTATTCACATTTCACCTAACTTTTCTCTTTTTCTTTCCAAATCCCTCCTCAAATCCTTCAACCAAACACAGCGTAAATAATCAAAAAAATTAAATATAAAAAAATATCACTATGTGGCACATACATATACAACAAAATGCACTGATGATATACATGAACATATAGGCATGTGTGTGTGCGCTAGTGTAAGTGTTTTCCACTTTAACCATAATATGTAGCCAAAGAATGCTTTGTTTACTCGTAGTTCTAATCTTAACAAATATTAGGAGAAGTTCAGAAGAAACCACATTCTGGGACCAGCTTACAACCTTCTCATCTTAGGGGAGAAAAAGAAAGAATTCCTTGTCATGCCACATGCCTAGAATAACCAGAAAAAGAAAGAATTTCTTGCCGTGCCGCATGCCAAGAATAACCATAATTGGACACACCTCGCATTGTTTAAGTAAAATTCGAGTTGAAAGAAACATGTTACATCTAGTCAGCACTTGTCCCAGGCAAATAGACAAAGAAGAAAATTTATGTTTTTGCTGTCTAATTCCAAGCTGGAGGCCAGAATTCACAGATTTGATGCATCCTAATAATGTATAAAAAAAAAATCAGCTAATTTAACAGAAATGAAGTATTGTAAAATAGAAAATAGAGAGAATTACAAACTTCCATGTTAAACAGAAGCAGGGAGCCACCTGATCCATTCCACATCTCATGTTTAGCTTTCTCATCCATGCCTTCTAAAGGGGGGATGTGTGATAAGATACGATTAAAAAAGCGAAAATGAAATTTTCTAATTTATTTAACAGCCAAACAGAGAGCAATGCCAGTCATCAAGCCACCTAAAACTTCAATCGCACATCAACATGTGCAAGCAACCATGTGACTATGTAAGGCAGGCTTCACTACAAATACCATTCATGTGAAATCAAGCAATGAGTAAGTAACCATTCATTTAATTTATTTCACATCTAAATCTTATCACAAAGAGGAGGAGAGCAAAGATTAGAGAAAGGGTTAATCTGCACAGAAAGGACTGTTTATACAAGTAACACTAACCTTGTTCTTGAATGACTTTTGTTGTCACCGTCTACACTCACGATTTTATTGTCTAGAGAGGAGGGAAATTGTAGACCAGATTAGAAAATAACAAAACTATGAGTACAAATGTAATAAAAGAATAACTAAGAAAACAAAAGGTTGAAGGTCGAGCCAACTTTTCTACAGTGATGTAAGTAAAATAAAGGAATTATAGTATCCACCAACAAAACTTCATTTGGAAACTTATATACTTATAAGTACGATATTACCCTAAAATTTATCCCAGACAATAATTAAATCAATGAAACACAAAATAAAATTTATGCAAAAATGATAAGCCTGTAACATGAGACAGAATTTTCAGAATTCAAAGTTCCAAAACTGGGTTTCTAAATATAACCAATCCAAAAATGGAAGCAAGTATCTGAGGCTGAGTTGCTTGGACAATGCATTTTACTTTTTGTTTACCTATGAAGCACAGATACTTTTACTTTGTGAACAATATCCATCTACATAAGGCAGCATGACCTTGATTGGAAAATCGGCTTGGCATTGTTGGAGGGTAGGATGTCGAGAAGGCAAATCATCTCAAGCATGTGCACTGTTGTTAAGGTTACAAGTAGGCAGTCCAACCAAAGAATGCCTGCATTTTATTATTCACTGCTTACATACCTCAACTTCAACTAAGTTATATTTTTTGAGCTTTTGAGCTCAGGTTGTGTTTGGATTAGCATGGCTCAGTGCAATTGAAATCGAATATGAACATTCAAACTGTAACTAAATTCAAACACCAACAGTGCAACATGTATTACCCATCAAGTCCTCAAATGAATACACACACACACAGATGTAATAGCAATTAACATGTCTTGAACTGAACGCCAAACTAGGCCAGCATATTTTTGTTGTGTCCATTTGTTCTAATATATTTTCAATCATATAATATTGAGAAAGAGAAAATCTCAAGACATTCGTACAACTAAATATACATTAGAATAAAGAGATTTGGAGACTGAATCTCAATGCTTCATTGTCTTCCAAAAGATTATTACATTCACAACTATTACTATTATTACTCATATTAACACCCGTCTGACAAAAAATCCCCAGGAGAATGGATCCATTAATAAGTGAAATATTTGCAACTCCAATTACATTAACATCTATCAAAAAGAAAAGAAAAGAAAAGGCATTGTAGAGAAATATGAAAAATGGAAAAAGAACCAAGTAAACGGCTTCTAAGCATATAAGCTACAAAATAGACATTGTCAATAAGTCAAAACTTGATAACAAAAAAAACACCACTTGCTTCACAAGAACTCAATTCGCTTGTTTCTTTCCCTTGTTTTTTTTCTTGTCCTTTATTCTCCTTCCTTCTTCTTTCTTCTCCTTTCTTCTTGACTCTACAGATTTTCTTCTTTGTGTTTGGTTTTATTAAGGCCTCGTTTGGCAAGAGGCTATTTTAGTCAAAAAGTCAAAAAGTTACTAAATTAGCCAAAAAGCCAACAACTCATACCAAAAAGTCAAAGATTCTCTTTTCTCTCTACTTTTTGCACATCTTTTCGTAATTAGCCAAAAAGTCATCCCAAACATATTCTTTTTTTTTACTTAGTCATCCCAAACATATTTTTTTTTTTTACTTTTGAGCCAAATAGCAAAAGTTACTAAATTAGGCCTACGTTACAAGCGAGGCAAGACAAAAGTTAAATAATACAAAAAGGAAGGTGCTTGTTCACTTCACCTATGTGTATGCTTCACCAAATCCTAATTTATTTTCTTAGCTTAGCTTAATCAAGGTTACCTTAAGTATTTTACTAATTGTCCCGTTAGCTTAATTAACCAAGCTTTAGTCCTAACTAATCATGCTTACTCCTTAATCCTTATTAGCCTAAATAAACTCTAGAGCTCTCTCTCTCTTTCTATATTCTTCACTTTTGTTTTGTAGGAAATGTTGAGGTGTGCATATGCATCACCAAGGATTAATTAGCTTCGTTAATCAATCTTAGTTATAATTAATCAAGGTTAATTTCTAATTAACCAAGGTTTAACTTAATCTTACTTAGCATAATTAATCACGAGTAAAGTTCACTAATTCTACTTAATTAGCACTAATCCCGATTAGTAAAAACAATATAGCATCAATATGACAAGCACATTAGTCTAAAATATTTAAGCTCCTTGATTAGTGAATAGGGAAACTCAAAATTTACTAAATTCAGTCCTTCCCTAACTCTCAATACAAGACATAAGGATTTCCATGTTCAAAGCTCTATATTAACATATACTTTCAAACTCATTCTCAAGTAATTATATTCTTTGGTTTGTCTTATCAAGGCGTGTTTCTCACTTCTAATTCTTAAGAAGTCTTAATTCAAGTAGACATATAACATAAGGCAGGGCTTAGGGTATTCAAGGATGAATAATAATATAGTTATATCACGATACATTCTTTGGGGTGTCGCATTAAGTTTAAAACTTTCCTTCAATTCTACAATCTTCCTTTCAATCCTATCTTCTTTTTTTTCTGAGTGAGAGCTTTTACCGCTTGGTTTTTCCTTTTTTTTCCTAATAGTATTGTTCATATACAATGCACTCTATTAAAATTATAATAGACGGTCACCATTTGAGGTGTAGTTGTTCAACACATTTGAAAAACTTGGCTCAAATTCTTAGCCTGTTACATTATTCCCCCTGCACATTTTTCATTTAACTGATGTGTGTGCTTGTGTTTTTTTGTTTGTAATTTGATAGTTATAATGTTATCATGTTATCATTTTAATTCTTCTACTTTATTTATTTATTTTTCTATTTAAAAGTCATCACATATGCATCCCTCTTTTCTAAATTATTAGGCTCCAGTTGTGGTTATGGCTTGTAACCGTGCTAATTATCTTGAAAGGGCTCTCAAATGTATTCTAAAGTATGGTTAATATTTGTGAGCATTTTCTTGTGCTCCTAATTAATTTGCTCATATTTCAATAACTGGATATGTGTATTTTGACTCTGCGAATTAAGCACCCTTTAATGAAGTTCTTGTTTCTTATTGAACAGAAGAATTCAAATAATGTTGAACTTCTCCCTCTATCTCTCTCATGCTTTGATACGCTTTCTTGGAGATGTAAAATTATACATTTTTTTAATCATTTAGAGTTTGAAGGCCTTTTTCACACATGTACACAATATGGTTGTTCTAATGGTAGTCTCATTGTTTGAAATTATTTCCCCTTCAAAGAAATCACAACCATTTTTTTTATACCAAAGCCCAAAGCGTGTATTCCTTGTTGGCCCAGAATCTCTCCAACATCTTGGGATTTAACATGCTTAGTTATGATTGAGGTTTAGTGATTGCAAATCATATGCATTCATAATGCAATCTTAAGTTATTATGTTTTATAGAATCAATTTGGAACAGAGAACTAGAGTATATAAATGTTTTGTGAACTGATATCCATTAAGGTCTCTTTTGTTGACAGATTTAGTAAATAAGTTGATAGTTTTTGAATAAAAAAATTATCCTTAGAATGAAAAAATAAAATAACAACGTTAGTTGTGATTAGCATTTCATTTTTAAAAATATAATTTCAAAATTGAAATTGTATTTTTTGATCTCACGACTTTAACAAAATAAAATTAAATAAAACATACATTGGTAAATTTCTTCAAAACACCTTGTATCAGGTAAATAAATTTAATGGTAAATTAACAATATCTCTTTACAATTTGCCTAATTACGTATTAGCCTCTGTTTTTTATTTAATAATTACATCATTTACTGTTGGTGAATGAGGGCTATTTCACAAGAACTTCCTACAAATTATCCCTTTCTTTCATTTCAGAGAACTTTGCTTTTGTTTGCTATTTTTTCTTAAGCCTATTTTCCAGTCTAAAGACAGAGGAAGTGACGACATTAAAGGAAACAACATCCAAAAAAAAAAAAACAGGATACTTATTTAGAAAAGCCATTTACACAAATTGCTTTTGAGAAAATTTCCAAAATAAAAACACAACCCTAATATTATATTCAAATTTGAGGATGTACATACACAACAAATTGTGATTGTACAATAATATGACAAATGACTATAACAAAACCATAACTAATCTTTCTTGCTTCTCATGTACAACTTTCCACGAGCATCCTCATTGATAATATCGATCAAGCTTTCTGGAAAATCAACCGGCTGCAGAACAACATCATTAACTCCAAAATCCATCTTCGCGAGATAGTCCGCAGCCCGGTTAGATTCACGCCATGAATGAGAAATTTCGAATTGGTCAAACTTGTTCAGAAGCCGCCAAATGTGTTCCAATCCGCTATTAGCCGTTGAATGAAAGCACTGTTGCTCTTTCTTAATTGTTTTGACAACACTCAACGAATCAGACTCGATCCAAATATGTTTAATACCCAGTTTGAACGCATGCATGAGACCTCTCCATATGGCCCATAATTCGACTACGAAGATGTTATGTACATCTTTGGGAGGAAGAACTGAGGAGACATAAGCACAAATGGGAAGGCCATTGTAATCACGTAGAAGACCACCATAACTTGTGGTCCTAACATTATTTCGGCCACCACGTATAGATCCGTCAGTGTTTAATTTAATCCAGCCGACTTTTGGCTTTTTCCATATACACCATTTTTCTGTTGCGAGAGAGTGTTGAAGAAACTTAAGGACGATCAAAGGTTGTTCATCGCCGGTAGACAGGAACGTAGGGAACCACGGAGGTGGAGGTGGAGGTATTGGTGTCGGCAACGGCAACCACGGAGTTGTCGTCTCCATATCAATAAAGCCGAATCCACCAAATGAAGATGACCGAACCGGAGTGTGTAACATCATATTACTAATATGCAATGAAAACAAATACACCAACCCAACGAAGAAGAAGAAGAAGATTACCGAAGATCACCAAGAATGAATACGTTATTCAACCGTGAACACCAATCCAAGAAATGAAGTCACTATAAATGAAGCTGTGTAGTGTATATATACTAGTGTAAATCCTAGTTTCCTAGTTTGGATGGATGACCAACACAATTAATAACTAGGATCCTAGTTTGGATGGATGACCAACACAATTATCAATAACAATGCGCAATTATCACGCGTTATTGGACTCAAGAAAATTAATTCTCTTATCAGTAACTTGGAGCAACTATCAGACGTGTTATCGGACTCTCTCCAATCTTCCATCGGACTGGGTCGTCCAGTCCGGTCAAGTGGGCAGGTTTTTAGACTTTTCTATGATTCGAATAGTTTACATTTTAAAATTTATTGAATATATTATTTTTATAAAAAAAATAAAAAAAAAATCAAATTGGATAACAAAAAACACGTGTTTGGATTAATTTTGTATGACTCGTTTATTTTTTTTTTTACAAAATTGATCCGAACACGTAATTGTCGTTATCCGATTAACTTAATTTTTTGTAAGAATGATATACTCAATAAATCTTAAAATATGAATGACTCGAATTATAGAAACAAGACTCAAAAGGTAATCCACTGAATCCCACAGTACCTCTCTAGTTCAATGGAGGAATGGAGAGAAGCCAGTCTCATTGTCCAATCCAACGGAACAATTTCAATGATCAAATGAATGGAGCTGATTTATTAGTAGACATAGAATTGTTTGGTTGTTTGTGTTAGTGTTAAAGGTGGAGGTGAGAGGTGTTTTTAATGCGCGTGAGTCACACAGCTTGGTCGTGCCATTTCCAATATGAGGGAAGTCACGTGCCACATGATTTTCTCTTTCTATATTCATCTTCAAATTTAAACTTAATTTTTATTTTTATTTTTTATTTTTTATTTTTATCTTATATTTATAGAATCTCATTCCTACTCTTCCTTTTCAATTGAGTTTATTCGAATGAGTGTATTTCAAAAAAATTAATTAATCCTGCACATCTATATAAATATAGTAAAATCACTCAAATCTATTATTTAAATGGGAAGTGATTTAGACCCCCTCCAATCACCACCCTCGCACACACGTGGCAGGTGGAGATTAGAGGAGAAGAAAAAAAGAACAAAGAAAAAAGAAAAACTGACCAATCAGAGAAAAAGGAGGTCAAAAGGGGTGCCTCCTTGAGGGAGTCAAACTCATTTTCCTATTTAAATACTCATCTAAATTAATATTATAGTATTTAGTTAATTTTTAACATGTTTAGTATTATTTATTACATTTTGTTACTTGCTCATGCATAAAACGAGTTTTACGCTAGTTCTATATATTGATAATTCCTCACTATTAATTAAGGCCATAAATCCTCAACCAACCAATCATGATGGAGATTATTTTGGTAGTGGTATGCAGGTATCATAATAACAAAATGACACCGAAAGTTCTCTATAAATTAGTAAAATTTATTTATTTTTAAATCTTAATAATATATGTAATTTTGAAATTAGGACTCTCTTTGATAAATATGATGGGGTATTAAATCAATGAGTAAATAAAATTTGTTTCATTTGTTAATCTCTGTAGTGTATGTCAAATAAAAAATAACTTCGAGATTTTTTTTTAAAGACATCGAATTTTGAAATACTAAACTACCACAAACTTTCAAAAAAATTTAACATCTCTAAATTTAGAGATTTAGGCGAAAATATTAAACACATCCATACACACCAAAAAAAAAATACGTAGAGATTTACATGTCTCGGTAGTGAGTACACAAATGGACAAAAAAATTGACATTAATATGTGAATTCATATTAGACCGCTCACAAATTTCAATTTCTAGAGCACAATTTCTTTCTGTTCACCATGCATTCCATTTATAGCATGAATTTGCAGAGGGAGGGGAAACATATATATATTATTCTTATTCATAATAAATCATTGAAAATATTAGAAGGAAGGTGTGAACTACAAGAAGTAAACTTTAAAATTCGATCGATGTCAGAGCAAGAAAAAGTTCATATTCAAAATATTGTAGGATGTTGTTAATAGTTGTAGCTAGACTAGGCTAAACAAAGATGTCCTTGCGCCATTAAAGAAGCAATGCAATCATCGAACATCTCTTCGATACACTTGAACTTGAATCCCAAACTTCTCAATTTAGAAGTATTCAGCTCATAATATGGCCTATCAAGTGCCTCGAATCTGAAATATAGGCCACATGTAAAAATCATCAGTTCATCAATCACTAATCCACGTACACATACAATACATACATAATTGCTATATATAAATCCCCCCCTCCCTTGATCATAAGATAATAAATTCTCTCTTGTCACGCAAATTGAATATTTTCATCCAAACTTTTATAAAATTTTAATATTATGCATGTTTTCACTTCAAAAATGTTGTCAAAAAAAAAAGATTTGGACCTTGGAACATCAATATTACAAGAGCAATGAAAGGTTTTACAAACTAATAATCTAAAATAGAACAGTTTAATGTTGATAACATTAATCTTTACTGAGAAAACAATGCCAACCTCTTGGGAATGGGTAATGTTGGATAGCGTCGAGACAACATGGAAACAAGCTCATTATTGTCGACAACAATTGAGCTACAAAGGTATCGTCCATGTGCATTTTCATGCTCATAAACAAGGATGTGGCAGAGTGCTACATCATCAATGTGCACATATCCCATCCTTCCATGCCAATGAAATTTCTCAGTCTTTCCTATTTGTTTATTCGAAAGATCAAACACAACCAAACTGTAAGTCAAATAAGTAAATTAGTGTGCTTCCAAACTCCAGTTTGGTTACAAATACAAGTAACAAGATAACATTCCTTAACACCACTGACTGAACTTTTGAAAGTGAAGAAAAATAGCAACGAGCTAGCGAGTTGGTCAGCAACAGGGGAATGCATTAATTACTACCTTCAAGCAAGCCGAGGACATCAGATGCAGTAGTACACAAATGAGGTGACAAACTAGGTCCAACAACAAATGAGGGGAGAATGGTCACCAGATCGATCTTGTTATCTTTGCAGAACTCCCATGCAGTCCTCTCAGCCAGGGTTTTTGATAAAGCATACCAAATCTTTCATATGTAATAAACCAATTATGAGATGAAGGCCATATATATAAATATATATTAGTTAATGCAGCTGCAGGTAAGAGGCTGGTGTGATGAGCTTCAAAATGCGTAGTGGGATATTATAATTTGTTTTGCTGTGTACATGGAAGCAGGCCCATATAGTAAAATTGCAATGTTGGAAAATAATTTCAATTGGATAATTAAGATAATGTGATTAACCTGGAGTCTTTCGCAGAGCTCCACAGAACTCCAAGATGATTCATCCAAAGGCACATTTGGGTCGAAATCATCTCTTGCCCTTACAGTTGAAGAAGATGAGGTGAGAATCACTCGCTTTAATGATGGATTCTTCTTACATGAACTCAATATGTTCAATGTACCCTCAATTGCAGGTATCAAGATTTCAGCCTATTCCAATAATATTGCACCACTTCAAATATATATAAACTTGATGTATAGACAATGCTAACAGTAACATGCTTATAGACTGAATGATTGAATGAAGGGTCTATTAACACGAACATGCCTTTGGATCAGAAGATGGTTGGCCCAAGACAGGGGAAGCAATATGGAAGACACCGTGACATCCCATGATTGCGTCGTCAAAGCTGCCCTCCTCCATTAGATCAGCCCTCACCAACTCAAGTCTCTCCTTGGCTCCTTCCAGCCTCCACAGATGCCCGAATTTCTCATTGTTTCCTGCATATTCATAGCAAATCGACTTTAATTACAATATACACAAAATGCAATTTTTGATTTCAGAGAGAGAGGGAGGGAGAGATAGATACCAGGGTCCCTAACTGTTCCAATGACACGATACCCAGACAAGAGAAGTCTCTTGATCAACCAAGAAGCGATAAAACCAGAAGCACCCGTCACGCATACTCTTCCTTTTGATTCAAACTTCTTGTCCATATTAATTTCCTGTGCTCAATTAACCAATAATTCCAGCACTGCTTTCTCATTCTGATTGCAGGATATATATATATATATATAAAGCAGCATGGCCTTTGATTGGTACATCAGCTTGGCATTGTTGGGGGGTAGGATGTGGAGACGGCAAGTCATCTCAAGCATGTGCACTGTTGTTAAGGTCACAAGTAGGCAGTCCAACCAAAGATTGCCTGCATTTTATTATTCACTGCTTACATACCTCAACTTCAACTAAATTATATTTTTCTTTTGAGCTCAGATTGTGATTGGATTAGGATGGCTCAGTGCAATTGAAATTGAATATATACATTCAAAACTATAACTAAATTCAAACACCAACGGTGCAACTGCATGTACTACCCAACAAGTCCTCAAATGAAATGTTAGGGATTCTAAATTATCAAAGACAATGTCTATTTGACATATATGTAGATATATATACACAGAGAGAGAGAGAGAGAGAGAGAGAGAGGAAAGAAGATTCTAAATTAGGCCAGCCAATTTTTGTTGTCCATTTGTTCTAATATATTTTCAATCATATAATGTTGAGAAAAAGAAAATCTCAAGACATTCATACAACTAAATATAAATTAGAATAAAAATATTTAGAGACTGAATCTCAATGTTTCATTGTCTTCCAAAAAATTATTATATTCACAACTATCACTATTATTACTCGTATTAACAACCGTTTGACAAAAATCCCCATAAGAATGGATCCATTAATAAGTGAAATATTTGCAACTCCAATTACATTAACATCTATTAAAAATGAAAAGAAAAGAAAGAAAAGAACAGGCATTGTAGAGAAATATGAAAAATGGAACAAGAACCAAGTAAACAGCTTCCAAGCATATAAGCTACAAAATAGACATTGTCAATACGTCAAAACTTGATAACAATAAAAACACCACTTGCTTCATGAGCACTCAATTCGCTGGCGCTTTGCAGAACCATGATCGTGATCTTCAGATATGTCTATGTTTTTGTTATCAACACCACTAGTAAACAACTCGTCATTTTCTTTATATTTGAAAGTCCAACCAGCAAAATCAGACTCCAAGAACAAAGAGCTGGGAGTTGCCTTGTAGAATGCAAGTGGAACCTGTTTTACCCTTCGTCCAATCTGCAAGTGGATTAAGTCTTTATTTGAATTGAATCACGTTAATGAAAGCATAATTGAATATTCTTTTTCTTGTGTAAATAGATGCAAATATACCTCTGCTCTAAATATTGTCGCATATGAACCAGAACTGAAATCTTTAACCGCAACTTCAGTCGTTTTGCTTCTTACTGTCAAATCATTCTCAAGCGACAAAACAAATCTAAAAAAAGAAGGTATTGTCAATGAAAAGGAAATGCCAAACAATGTAATTAAAACACATTATTCTACAGAATGCAAACAAGCATGCACATTCAAGAGAGGAAACAGAGATGATCAGGTTAAAGCATGCACCTTGATACAGGTGGGCAGTAGTGGTGACGGAGGGTATCAATCTCCCAAAGAGAACTTCCTGTACACATGTTGTCAATTGTTAGGCATTTTTTTCTTCTGAAAGACATAAAATGCTAACAAGAAAAGAAGAATAGCAGTCAAGAAGAATGAAAATTTATACATTAATCATACAGGATATTTGCAGACTGATGAAGGCAGGACAGTTACCAACTAAATAGTGAAATCAAACAAATAACATGGTATAAAAGGTACAAATTTGTAGGGCCCCCGTAATTGTCAATAAGTAGGACTTCCGGGTTTTTGTAGACTCCACAACAGATAATAGCAGACAAAAAGACATCAAATATCCATAAGCCACAGGGAAGCATTAAACTGAAAATTGCTTCAATCTGTGCATCCTTCTCACAGGCCAGAAAGCTGAATGGATCAACAAAGTACTCAAGGTGACTAGCTACCAATAAAGTCTACTCCCAATTAGTTGGGATTGACAATATCGATCCATCTCAATGTCCTCATTTATAAATATATACTAGAAGGCTACACACAAGTGCGATGCATGTACAGAAAAAATAGCTGTAACTGTCATCTGAGCAGTTGCATAAGGTTACTTTGGATATGAGAAAATGCGTGACATAGCTTCAAAACTTGTTCTGAATTGTGTGCTTTATATAATAGAATATATATATATATATATTGTTTTGAGATATAGAAACAGAGAGAGAGAAACAACAGAAGCAGGTTCAAGAAAGTACTAGCCGTTACAAGGTCTTCCAAACTCAGACAAAAACACAAAAGCGTGTAAGCATATTAAAGATTTATTTGCATAAGAATAATTTGGATATGAGAAAATGCATGTCATTGCTTCAAAACATGTTCTGAATTGTGTGCTTTATATAATGGAAGATATATATATATTGTTTTAAATATAGAAGCAGAGTCAAACAATAGAACATACTCGTAGTCGTTCAGAGTAGAAGCATCAAACAGAAAAAGGAGATTTCTATATATCTAAGAAAAGACAGAAAAATAAAGATGCATCAAGTTAAAAATTCAACATGCTTTGACAGTGAATCCCCCCTACCCAACCTCAACTCTGTGGGTGTACTGTACATATGTTCATGGTGGTGCTGGTGACATGGGTTGGGGCAAAGCAATTTATTCAAATACATGAAAATTTACAGATCTCGAAGCAGAAACTTACTCATTGCATCAGTTTTTACAGGATTACTTTCCTCATTGTTGAAATGATCAATCCCTGATTTTTTACTAGATATTTCTGGTTTTGTAGATATTTCTGGTTTGGTACAGGAGTCCTCAGTTTCACCATCCTCCACTCTAGAATCATCCCTAGAAGTTCCATCACCATTCTCCTGCACAAATATCGAAACTTCCTTGTTCTCAAATAGAAAATATTAAAAAATGCTGAGCCCAAGCTCTTCTGAATGCTGCTAAGATACATAAAGAGTAAAAAATAATCAAAAGATCAAATAGATATAAGGAGAACATGGTCCAACCCAAGTAAACTCAAATCTCTAAACTTTTAAGAATTGTAAAATTTAATAAAATCTCTAAACTTAAAGAAATGTAAAATATTCCATTTCAGTTGAGACATGAAAGAGTGAGTAGCGTCTACCTATCAATTTCAGAATTCTCCAGCTCACTATTCTATAAAGCATGAGCTGTTTCTACCTATCATATGAAATTTCCTTGCAATTCAAAACATATTTATCATTCACACACTGCAGTAAACAAATTTCTCCACTTCATGCACTTTGCTTTAACTATATTAGCAATGTTCATAAATGGTCGATTCAAGATAACAATGGCCACTTTAGCTGTGACCTAGGCATAATTTTCCACAATATGATTCAATAATACCACTTCATCCTTGCTCATCTTGTACCTCTATTCTCCGGCACAAAGCCCTATAGCAAATGAATAGCAAAGTATATCTTCATAATTTTAACATTCGATTTACCTTCACTACATGCATTACTATCAATGACGTACCCTGGGACTCCAAAGTAAATAAATCCTTTGGTCAACTTAAAAATTTACGCTAATTTTGCTATTATGAAAACATTGAGACCGTGTATTTTGTTCTAGCATTTGAAGAGAGAGAGAGGATCACAGTTTGTGTGTTTGCATGCCTAATAATATTATGCACAGCATAAGTCCCCAGTTTCATTTGCACGAATCCAACAACCATGATGTCATATATATTTTGCAAAGATTTCAAAGACAAACAATTACGTTGATACAAGAACTTAAGTGCAAATTGCTACCCGATGAACCAAACAGTTGATTGAAGGATGTCTCCGTAAAAGGTTGTGAATCAAAGCAATAACGACTAACGCTCCTGCCGGAGGAACTGAAAGTGACAGTCTGCTCAATTTCTTAGCAAAAGCAGCAGCTAAATATGCCGGAAGAAGTGGTGATTTTAGGCATGAATCAAGAAGCTGCAAATAATATATTGCAAAAGTTAGAAAATTCAGCCCAAAATAAAATGAGTTCTTTTGTCCAAAATAACACTATTTTATAAAATAAAATAAAAAGTATTCCAAACCTAACACTCTTTAACAATTAATTCCAATTATAATGTTTTTTATGCCACCAATGTTACTTTGTTAGCTTTTTTTTAACACTTTTTTCATGCCATGTTGGCATTTTTATTCTGCTATGTAACATTAATTAAAACAAACCAATAACCGCCAATCCAAAACCATTGCTCACAGAAAGGGCAGCTGCCATATTCACAAAGTTAATCAAAGCCACAAGAAGTCCTACAATCAATTAAGTTCATTTTCAACTTGATTGCTTAATCAATATGTTGACCATAATAACTGCTCATGGTGCTGATAGACCCACTATTTATAGAACTGGGTTTTTTGAAAATGTAATCTTGCCACTTAAGAAAGTATATATATATATTTACAAGTGCTTTAAAACTTTAGAAATAAAATATATATATTGATGTAGGACGAGTAGGGATTACCTTCCCACAAGTACTGAGCCCGAGTTAAATATACTAGCAGCAGCAACAATAGACTTATAGGGCTGGATTTAGTGGGATTTTATGGGAGCAAAAGTATTTAAAATAGGAGTTTACGGATTTGTAAAAGGGTAGGGTTTTGGGAATAAAAACACAAGTGTTTAGGGGCTGTCGGGTGGGCTGTTCTGAGCACTGTGAACAGTGATGCGAACAGTATCCTTGCTGGATAGAAGAGGAGAGAGAGAGAGGGGGGGGGGGGGGGCTTCACCCTCACAAGGGATAGGCCAATCACACAAACACAATCTCGAATTTTCATAATATTAACTCCTCTATTGAATTATTGAGATTACACATACATTTATAGGCTAATGACTCCTAATTTTGTAAGGACTATAACTCAAATTTAGAAACTAAAATTATTTAGCAACTACTAATATTCTAGACCAACTATAACTTTCAATTCTACTTCAATCATAATAAGAAATTTTAATGACTTCTAATTCTACTTCAATATCAAAATAAGAAATTTAGACTTTTGACCTATATATAATGACCCATTTAATAACTTGGCTCAAAATAAAACCCATGGGAGACCACTACAACCCATGTCTAACAATTATTGGAATTACCATCATCATATGTTATAGTAGTTTCAAGTAGGAAGGAGTACAATTATGATTGAATATAAAATAAGTTGAAGAGTTACTAGGTGAACAAGGCCAACATCAAGATAATTATTACTACCTCCGTCCTAAATTATTTGTCTAGTACAGAAAACAACAAAAATAATGAGTTTGTGTCAAAATTTTCAAAAAAAAAAAAAATTCACAAATTAGAAGTACTTCATGAGATCTTTCAATTAGTGAAAAACATTTGAAAATTTTCGTGAGAGAATACATTATTTTTAAGTTATCATTTTTCATGCCGGACAAATAATTTGGGACAGAGGGAGTTAATTAATTACAGAATTCTACTAAGTACATATAAAAATATGTAAGTTCCACCGCTGGGGTATCCACCATTGACTGTACTTTGTAGATACACACACATGCACAAACACAAACACATAATTCGTAGATGTCACCTGGCTATTGAATGGAGAATGTTTATAAGCAAAACTCAAAAGTATCCCAATAACATATTAAGATTCAGATTTTCACTAGACTACTGAGAAATGAACACGACACCCAAATTGGCCTAAATATTTTTAGTTTACAAAACAATTAATTATAAACCACAAAAGATCACCTCAAAAAATTTTGCCCGATGCTTTGCCATAAAGATGGAGGGTACCAATAGTGCATAAAGCTTCTCATAGAAGTTAGGATACTCAAGGCCATGCTGTGTCATAAGAATGTACAAGCTGCTAAGAGCCATGACACTGATAACACCTCCAATGTCATATGATCTCGTCAGAAAATCACTGCATATTGTGAGGTAAAGTATCAGATGTAAGTATAAATTAAGTAATATAGCTTAGAAAAGAAAACGATATCTCAGCATGCGGGCTCACCATAACATGATTGGGTTTGACAAATAAGGGATGACTGCCTGATGAAGAGTAACAAGAACCTGAACATCAGAAGACAGGCAGGGAAACACACGTCATAAGAAAGTTGTGATAAGGATTAAATGAAACTAATAACTCAAAAGAACAAAGAAAAAGCTACATAACGTAATATGAATGAAGAGTCAGATGGGCATAACTGGCAGCATGAGGCTAAGGGAAAGACGTGTTTTTAAACCAATCATTACCAAAAAGCAGTTTAAAGTTAGTGAAGTCTGAAAGATCAACTCAAATCCAATAATGAATTCACTTTATTGGCTCAAAATAAGCATAGAGAGAGAAATTAGAAAGTCAGTCTAAAAATCAATAGTGAAGACAAATCAAACCATGCACCAAGAGTCTAATTGGATCCAAACAATAAAAAACAAAAACAAAAAAACAAATTAAACAATCAATATGCACAAGAGCAAGAAGTAACTGTCACTACGAGGTTTACCTCCTTGTACAAATCAACCGGAAGTGGTAACCTAAGAAATGATATCCAAGCTTTAGTAAACTTCAATTTCATCTTTTTAGCAATATTAACTGCAGACAATACCTGAAAACAGTAAAATCCTAAAACATTGGTACTGCAAATAAAGTATTACAAGAACCAGAAGTACTTTTTGCATATTACTTGGGTGTAAAAACAAAACAAAACAAAACAGTTCTAAAGAAAATAAGAAAAACAAAGACGAGAAATTATCAGTATGATATTGGTTTGGAATACGTAGTTACTGAACAAAAAAATCTATTTTCTAGAAGGGAAAAAAGAAACTTGAGATAATCCAATAATTCAACAAGATACGTTACTGCTAGATTGTTCCACCTTGTTCTGTTTATCATCTGCTTTTGGATGTTGAGAATGCTCTTTGCGATCACCTTCTTTAATAAAGACTCCTAATCAAAAAGAAACAAACATAAGAATCTTGTTGCCACAAAACTAGACGGTCATTTAAGAGCAAGGTAAAAATAACAAGAAAGAACCATGAACAGATACAGCAGAGGAAATTTAGAAAAAGAAAATTAGTGTTAAAGTCTGTCTAACATACATATATATGTATAAACACAATTATAAGCTTGCCATTAAGGGAAAGGACAGCTCTTCAAGCATGAAATAGTAGGAGCTCCGTGGCATAAGGCTTGAACCTCACAATCCTTATTCTTTAAATAATTAAATATCAAAAAATATCACTATGTAGCACATACGTATACAACAAAATGCACTGATGATATACATGAACATATAGGCATGTGTGTGTGCACTAGTGTATGTTTTCCACTCTAACCATAATATGTAGCCAAAGAATGTTTTGTTTACTAGTAGTTCTAATCTTAACAAATATTAGGAGAAGTTCAGAAGAAACCACATTCTGGGAGCAGCTTAAAACCTTCTCATCTTAGGGAAGAAAAAGAAAGAATTCCTTGTAATGCCGCATGCCTAGAATAACCATAATTGGACACACCTTGCATTGTATAAGCAAAATTCAAATTGAAAGAAACATGTTACATCTAGTCAGCACTTGTCCCAGGCAAATAGACAGAAGAAAAATTATGTTTTTGCCATCTAATTCCAAGCTAAAGACCAGAATTCACAGATTTGATGCATCCTAATAATGTATAACAACAGAAATGAAGTATTGTAAAATAGAAAATAGAGAGAATTACAAACTTCCATATTAAACAGAAGCAGGGAGTCACCTGATCCATTCCACATCTCATGTTCAGCTTTCTCATCCGTGCCTTCTAAAGGGGGGATGTGTGATAAGATACGATATATCTTGTGAATAGGGAGCTCTACACTGCAACACACCAGCAAGATTTCAGTTTTTTTTTTTTTTAAATATAGGCTAGGTTCACTAGAACAAAATTCTAAAATGACACATGTCTACATAAAAAAGCGAAATTGAAAATTTCTAATGTATTTAAAAGCCAAACAGAGAACAATGCCAGTCATCAAACCACCTAACACTTCAATTGCACATGCAACACGTTCAAGCAACCATGTGACTATGTGAAGCAGGGTTCACTACAAATACCATTCATGTGAAATCAAGCACCAAGTGACCACTCGTTTAATTTATTTCACATCCAAATCTCATCACAAAGAAGAGGAGAGCAAAGATTAGAGAAATGGTTAATCTGCACAGAAAGGGCAGTCTATAAAAGTAACACTAACCTTGTTCTTGAATGACTTTTGTTGTGGCCGTCTACACTCACAATTTTATTGTCTATAGAGGAGGGAAATTGTAGACCAGATTAGAAAATAACAAAACTATGAGTATAAAATGTAATAAAAGAATAACTAAGAAAACAAAAGGTTGATGCCTGAATTTGAAAATTACTAACACAATTAACAAGTATGCCGAATAAGTACCAGAAATGTCTTTCGCCTCCAGAGTTCGAGCCAACTTTTCTACAGTGATGTAAGTAAAATAACTGTACCAAGAAGGAATTATAGTATCCATCAACAAAATTTCATTTGGAAACTTATATACTTATAGGTACGATATTCCCCTAAAATTTATCCCATACAATAATTAAATCAATGAAAGGCAAAATAAAATTTATGCAAAAATGATAAGCCCGTAACTTGAGATAGAATTTTCAGAATTCAAAGTTCCAAAACTGGGTTTCTAAATATAACTAATCCAAAAATGGAAGCAAGTATCTGAGGCTGAGTTGCTTGGACATTGCATTTTACTTTGTGTTTACCTATGAAGCACAGATACTTCTAAAAGGTAGACGTATCTGTATTGGATACCAACACTCCTTAGATACTCGCAGATACGTATCCGATGCTTAACAAAAGTATTGGATACTTCTTAATTTAATTTTCATTAATTTTAAAATATCAGATACTTAATTTTGAAGTATCAGATACTCCAAGTCATGTATTACTTCTTTTACAAAATTAGAATAACATTTCTTGCATAGCATTATAATATAATTGAGAGGATAAATGCAAGAATATTTTTCCAATACTTTGCTTAGTTCTTTAATAAAAAGAACATGGTGAGCTAAAGTAATAGAATTTGTCAAATTGGTGTATCCTTATTGTATCATGCTTGTCCCCTATAACTACATAGAACATAATGATTAACAAAAGAATATAACAATAGTAAAATTAATACCATCAATAAAATAAACAAGTAAACTTGCATACAACATTTTTGACTAGTGCAAAATGGAAAAAAACGGACAAATTGTGGATTGGTCTATTATTGTAATATAAACATACTAGACTTGATATTAAATGAAACATTTACAAGACCAATTGAAAATTAAAAAGTAAACTAGCTATTGGCCTAAACTAATACTTAATTCTTAAAGATTAATATTTATGAAATTATATTATAATTTCTCAACATTCTTCGGCTTATGTGTTACTCACTAGTAATAAAAAAAATTTAAATACTTTTTTTACAAACGTATCCTAACCATACCTATATCTTATTTTTTTAAGTTTTGTCTTATTGCCGTATACATATTTTGTATTGATATCCGTACTTCCTAGGTGTTTACCATATGTAATTGAGAAAACGACAATACTACATGCACCGCCTTGTTCACAACTTGGTGAATGTGTGGACGACATTCACATGTCGTGCAAAAAGTTATCCAAAAAAGTTGTGTTGTGTGGGTAGTTTTTTATTCAGAAGAAGATTAGAGATTGTTCCTGGATAACATGTCATGTATTGGTACCTGGATACATGGAGCATGCTCTATGATTTTGTACTTCTAAGGTTCAATCATCCCTTGATAATAATAATAATCATAATAACAAAATTTATGTTCCTTAAAAGTATATACAAATAAATGTATATACACCGCATGCATTTCAACTGAGTGTGATAAAAATCTAAGCGATCAAATATACACAGCATGAATTGATATTGTGTTACCGATAGCCCTAAAATAACAAGTGTTGGTTCATAAATCTGTAACCATGTAAAAATTCTGAATCCCCCAAGAAGGAGAAGGAAAAGGAGAAGGAGAAGAAGAAGAGAGCAACAAGTGAAGATAATGGTGTACACATGCATACCGGATGTCAATGTAGTTGAAGTACTTTGACACAAGTAAATCTAAGAAAATTTCAATTCCCACAGTTGAATGTAGCTGCAAATGGAAGCAAAACGAGATATAATTAGAAATTAGAAAAGTAGTCATACAATTATTACTTGAGAAAAATAAAGCAACAAACTTACAATGCTGTAAATAAACCTGTGGTATATAGAGGAGTGAAACCTTCCCCCATTCCCAACCTTGACGAACTCCATTATCGTATCCAACACAAGTTCCTAATAAAATTATATTCCAAAAAAAAAATTGATAAATTAAATTGACGGTGCCTGGAGAAGAAGATGGGAATCAATGAATGAATGTTACCCTGAGAGCTTCTTCGGATTGGGGAGATACGGCAATATCGAAGAGGGAATTGACAAAATCATCGAACTTGGATCGGAGCCAAGTGCGGTAGATGAATTCGGGATCTTGGGGGTCGCCTTGGGGGTGGGAAGGAAGGTCGGGGAGGATAGGAGTGAAGAAAGACTGAACGGAGAGAAGAGCTTCGAGGGCGTAGTGCGGCGGAGAGGTACTGGCGCAGACGAAGCTCATGAGGAGAGGTAGGTTGTTGATGTGAGCCCTGGAAGACAGAAGCTGGTGGCCTAGGGTTTTCAGCTCTGAAATACTGTATTTCTCTCTCTTGTTATTCTTCTTCTTCTTCTTCTTTGATAGAATGGAAGCCATTGTTGGGGTCTGCGAGATGCTCGAATCTACTCTACTCTTGTTGGAAATCTGAACGAAGAAACAGAGAGAGACAGAATAACGAAGAAGATAAGATACTTCCTTCCTTCCTTCCTTCTACATACAAAAACACACGCACAGAAAGTTGGAAAAACCCTGCCTGCCTCCCTCTGCGGCGCTCGAGTCGAGCTGTAATCAAACGTGATTTTGGGCTCTGTTTGGCACGCAGGCTCTTGTTATCTTGTCCTGAGTTAGGCTAAATTTGGAATGTAGAGAATAATTCAAAAAGTTAAAAAGTTATTCAAAAAATTAAAAAGTTAATACTATTCATCAAAAGTCAATAATTACGGCTACACAACTCTCAATTCAAATTTTTCTTTAAAAATTAATTTTTACAATTTTTTATTACACATTTTTCTATAAAAAGTTAAAAAGTTAACCCAAACATCCATATTTTCAACCTCACTTTTTTAATAAAAAAAACAAAAAGTACATTTATTTAGTCCTTCCAAACAAGGCCTTAATTATAAGACTTTTCTTGCACCAACTCGGATCTAGAGGGTCGTGGGCTTAGACCAGCTAATGAGATAGGATTGGAACGGCCCATCTTAAATTTTAAAATCCAGCTCTACTGACGGCTTCCAATCATTTGCCTAATTAGATTTGGGCCGTTATGGGCCCAAATGGGCTTGTTTTGGCCCTAGTGCTTTTATTAAATTCAACATTTATTAGTGTTTTACTCACTTATTTTTGTCGGTGATACTACATGTATTAATTAATATACATATTAGTGTATCAATTAGTGTTATGTTATTATTATTGATCCCACTTATTATATAAATTACAAATATCTAAAACTTTTAAAATTATACCATATCATCTTTATAATTTTATTAAATTCAACATATGCACACATTTAATATATGTTTTACTAAAAATACATATGCACACAAAAAGTTGAGAGACAGAAATGAAGAACAACCCCATAAATCAATAAAATCCAACAAGAATAAAAAACATAGTGTGAGAGGAAACAAATGATTTTGATTTGGAAAAAACATTTTGAGATTCCGCATGAGCCAAATAATTTCTCCCAATCACGGGGCGGTTGGCTTAGTAGGTTTATTTTCTCTCAAGTCTCAGGTTCGAATCTCAAGGGTAACAAATGCATACCTTGGGCCCACAGACTGCAATCAAAAAGCTTGTTTGGGCTGTGGAAATTTAACTTGGTGCGCGTAAATTGATCCAAAATGCCCTACATAACAAAAATAAAATAAAAATAAAATAAAATGAAATAATTTCTCCCAAACTTGTGATTCCCCCAAACATAGCATTGTCATAGGGTTAGGACGATGTCACCTATCCAACTTTGCGCTAAAAATTGTAATAGCTACTACTAGCATCTCATCATATCATATATATATTATTATAAGTGGTGTTTTTTTCTTATTTAGGTAGCAAATTTTAAAGGTTTAAGATGCGTTTGGTATGTATTTTAATGTGACACTCAAATTTTGTTAAGTTTAATTAAATGTTGCAATAAATAGAGTTCTTTATTATTATAAAATAATAATAATAATAATAATAATAATTAATTAATAAATAAATAAAAAGAAAACAAAAATGGGCAAACAAGTTTTTGGTGGGCCAAGGGTTATTATGGCCTTGGTGATTTCTTGAGGTAAAATTAAGGAGCCAAGGGCAAGTGAATGCCTTGTTGCTTGGGCCTAAGGCCTCATTTGAGAATAGATAATTTTAGTAATTTTTTTAATTTTTTTGATTAAAATATGAGAAAAAAAAAAAACTTAGTTATTTGAGATAAATTTTTAACTTTTTACGAAAAAATATAAAATAAAATAAGGTAAATAATCAGATCAAGATAAAATGACCGAAATGGCCCTATAGCCGTGCATAGTACCTGTTGTCCAACGGTCAGACTTGATGGCGTCTGCAGGAGTGATATGTCACATTAGTGAAAAAAGTTTATTTTAAATTTCCTTCGTCAAAAGAGTGTTGGGGTATACAGCATATACAAATATATTTGTGTCATATAATATTATTTAAATAATATTAATACAATATATTTAAAAATGAAGGTATTCGCCTTGTTTAGTTTGTGTTTCTCAAAAAATTTTAAGAAAAATTTTTTACAAATAAGTTTTTAAAAGTAATCAAATCAAATAAATTTTTCTAAAATTTTTTTCCAAAACTTGTTTGGTTTACAAATTTTCCAAACAAATCTCTCTCTCATACCCATCAAATCAATCACTTTTTTCAAAACTCTCTCTCAAAATAATTTTTCAAAACATATTTTAAAAAAAATCAAACCAAACAAATTTTTGTACTTTTTATCTCAAAACATGTTTCTCAAATACAAATCAAACAAGGCCCATGTTTGGAGAACTGTAATACAGCAACTTCACCACGGTCAAATTGTATTTATTTCCTTTGGGGAAAAATTTTATTTTAAAAAAAATTATTAGAAAAAAAAAAATTAATTGAAAATTTTTGTTTTTAGTAACATTTTTACAATTTTAATTAAAAATCAACGTAAATTCATTAATTTAATTTACGTTTTTTTCTCAAATTTACAAACTGAGACAATCATTTATAAACTCAAAACATAATGAATCAAGTTTTTATGACTGTTTTTAAAATTTCAGTAATGATTCATCCCCCCTTTTTCCCCCACCCCCTTTGACCCCCTCTCTCTCTCATTAGTCCTATTTTCTTTTTCTTTTTCTTTTTTTTCCTGCTCCTCCAATCACCACCCGCCACGTGGCAAAGAGGGGTGAGGGGGTGACCCCCAAAAGGGGGTCTCAAGTATTATTCTTAAAATTTATAGGCTACATAAAATGACAACTGAAAACGAAATGATTACCAAACAAATCTCAGATGGTAAAAATGTCTTAAAATTAACAAGTAATTAAATAAGTTACCAACGTTATAAATGGCTTATCAAAAAAATTTTAGGCTATGTATGGTTTGCTTTGAAAAACTTTTTTTGAAATATTCAAAATTAATTTGGTTAACAATTAAAAAATAATAAATTATTATCATTTAAGGCTGAAAAAATAATTATCATTTTAACTTTTGGGCTGCTTATATAACCACTCAAAAGATAAAAATTATTTAAAAATGATAATTTTTTTTAATTTTTTTTGTTAACCAACTAATTTTTCAATTTTATAAAAAAAATAAATAATAATCAAATCGTAATCGGTAAGAGTCTGTTTGGTAACGTTTACGTTTTCAGTTTATATTTACAAAAATTTTATAAACTGATTTTTGTTTATTTTTAGAAAAACATAAATTACAAACGCGTTTGGTAATTGACAAAATGTTTAAAAAAATTACAAATATAAAAAAGAGTGAGAAATGATAAGTGGTGGCAAGTGGCGGTGGAAGACGGTGGTGGAAAGAGGTGACGGTGGGTGGTGGGTAGCGGGTGGTGGTAGTTGGTGGCGGGTGGGTGACGGTGGCGGGTGGTGGGTGGTAGCGAATGGGTGGTGATGGTGGTGGTAGTGGTGGTGGTGGTGGGTAGTGATGGCAAATGGGCGGCGGATGGAGGGTGATGGTGGGTGGTGGCGGGTGGGTGGTGGTGGCGGGTAGGTGGTGGGTGGTGGTGGTGGGTGGATAGGTGTGGCGGGTGGCGGGTAGTAGGTGGTAGCAGTGGGTGGTGGTGGTGATGGTGGCAGTGGGTGGCGGATGGCGGTGAGTGGTGGCAGTGGGTGGCGGTGGAGTCTTTGGGTGGTTGGTGGGTGGCTAGTGGCTGGTAGTGGCTAATGGGTGGCAAGTGGGTGGTGGAAAATGGTGGCAAGTGGTGGCTAGTGTTGGGTGGTAAAAAAAAAAAACTCAAAACTCAAAACGGAAACACATTTTTTGAGTTTACATTTTTTTGCCAAATTTATAAACTGAGACCACTGATTTATAAATCAAAAATTTACCAAATAAGTTTTTATTTGAATTTTTAAAATTTTTGTAAATATAAATAGAAAACTGAAAACGTAAATGTTACCAAACGGTACCATAAGCAACCTGAAATCATAACCAACCTAAAATCATAACCAAGTCAATATTCCACAGTTGTACAAAAACAGTGACATACATGGTCATACATAATTGGTAACCAATTATGTACGTAAATAGTCGTTTCCAATTAATTTCAACACAACATAGTGATGACATGCATCACATAACATGTCCACCTAACGAGCATTTCGTCAAATTGCAACTAACTCTACCTTGATACGCGCCCGCAACTGCGCCATCTCAACGTCATCATCTCCAGGCATCATCGCATCGTCAAGGGCAGCCAAATCGTCCCGATCAGGCATGTCCACATATCTATACTCAGCCGCATTACTGGCAGCAACAACAATCTTATCGTTCACACTATTTCTACGTATGAAATTATGCAAACCATGGACGCTGCAACCAATGGCACCTGCACTTTACGGAAATCAAATCGAGGTATGTCTTTTAGAAATCTCTACCGTATCTTCCAAGTGCCAAATGTACGCTCAATCACGCTTCGCAAAGATGAGTGAGCACGGTTGAACAATTCATCACGGTTCCGTGGATTGTGCCTTTGAAATTCCAGTTGGTGGTATTTGTTGCCTTTATATGGTGCCAGAAAGCCCTTTTTATTGTTGTATCCACTATCCACAAGGTAATAGCGACCTGTGAAAGTGCACATGTAAATTACGTAATACTCATCATCGATGTTCACTTTGCATACAATATAAATTAAAAACTTATCCATAGTTGCGTACATTTATTTCACAACATACATTGTCTCCATAATTGATTTATGTATTGACAAGGAGTGGCGGAAGCATGAAATGGCACTTCTTCTTTACAACTTTTTTTTTTCCCCATAACAATAATTTTTCAAATAATATATCCAAAAATGACCCTATTTGTATTACACAAGTATTTCACATAAAATTTTACAATTAATTCCGAGCAAAAGCGAAAACAAAATATTACGTGTAACTAATTTATCATGGACATTGTAAAAACTGCCATATATAAATTACCACATGCTAAGATGAATCAAATTTAAAGTTAATTATAATGGTAACATAAATCGAATTTAAAGTTAATTATGATGGATATTACCTTTATGTTGAGATTGATTGATCAAATTTTCATACATAAAAATTCCCGATCAGGCATTTCATTCTAAATATTAGTATTTTTATAAAATTTATTTATATACAGATGTTTACAAAAAAAGAAAGTCCAAAATTGTATTGTGGATTCAGATGTACGTACCGTCAGTTGCAGTTGGAAAATTGTATTATGGATCCTCCGTCACGTTGCTTAAAACCCAGCTGTCGTGCATGCTACCCTCCCACCCGCACGACACAAACACGAAGCACATATTGAAATCACATACCGCCAAAATATTCTGGGTGTGACACCCCTTTCAGCTGAAATATGGGGCTGCTTCTGACTCCTTTATGCATGCCGGTACATGTGTCCCATCCAATGCACCTAAGCAATCCTATATATGAACAAAAAAAATTACAATGATAAGATTACCGACCATGTTCATACGGCTAATTTTGAATAACATTACAAAATCTTTTTCCACACCTTGAACGGCATATATTGTCGTTGAGATTGCAAAATAGGATCCCTGTGCATCTGGAAATTAGCAGGGGGCCTGCAGTGAACGACAGTGAATTTTTTCATTGCTTTCAAGACGATATGAAAATGCCGTGAAATAGTTTCACCGGAATGTTGGAAGCGTTCTTGTAACTCCTAGTTTGGCAAGTTTTTAAGCACATGAATAAATATTGCAACACTCTCCTCGACATGCAAGCCGTGCGGCCGCTCGGGTACACGCAACTGGAAGTCATTTACAAATGTTGTACATCACCGAATGAACACCTGTTTGGGCATGCACAATTCGTACCGGAAGCGGCCACCGTGACCCTTGTATAATTCCGTAATCCATGCCCTCCTCGACAATGTGGAAGTGCGGCATGGGACTTTAAGGACGTACGCCTTGTAGTATTCAGTTGCAATTCTATAGGCTTCAACATATGCACAATTCATCTCATGCTGCCACTGTCTTGCGAGAGCTACGACATCCTCTAACATTTGATCCATCCGTACGGGGTCGTCATCGCCATTGCTCATACCTACAACGATTAGCACAAAACATTATCAATAACTACCGATGCTAGTATTAACCACATGTATTTGACCATGAAAGTTTAAAAAAAAAATAATGTTATACAGCAAAATTTGTAACTAGTGAAATTTTATGTTCAAACCCCTAACAAGCATGGAATAAAGAACAACCTGAAAAAAATAAATTGATCCACAACCTGAAAAAATTAAGCACATGTAACTAATGTAATTTTCTATTCAAACCAACATGGGATTTTCATAATTCTCATCATTTCAGTGGTTCATCATTTTTAATAAATAATAATATTCATAATTGCAACACACATGTTCCACATTGTAAGTAATACGTGGAATACCACATCAACCTGGGCAAACACATTGGTTTTCATGAAATGGCGTTTAAAATGGATGGTCCAAGGTTTAATCCAACCCTGCAGCATTTATAGCATAACAAAACATAAAATACCACAAACGTATCACAAGTCAAGTTAAGGTTTCGTAACCCACAGGCACGACTCCTGCCCAATCCATTGTCAAACCACAATTGAACTAAAATTAAACACAACAAAGGAAAAAAAAAAGTTCACAATCCAACTGAAATTAAACAAATGCTGTAGAATTTTTTCCCGTGCGGATTTAAAATCGAACTCCTTCATTCCGCAAATTTAAAATCGAACTCCTTCAGTCCGCAGCAAACTCGCAAGAGTGACACCCCCATTCCTATCTTTGTCTTGTTTCTTCGCTTGTAGCCACCCGATTATGCCTCGGTCCGTGGGAATACTCATTACCATTTCCCGATTGTTCGAAACCTCCATAAGTATGACTCCAAAATGGAGAAGTTCATCTTCAGGGTCTAGTCCCTGTATTTCATACAGTCGTCCAACAACCTATCCCATAGTAATACTGTGGCCCCCGACGACGTGGTTGACAGTTAATTCCTTGCTCTGAGTCTTCACAGAATTTAGCAAGTCGTCCATGCTACTTGCCAACACTGCAGCCCCCATAATGCGCTTGTTTTGCAATGTTTTTCCCTAGGAATGCTTCCACTTGCTTCCACTACCCGTGGCATTGATGTTCGCGGAGTTCATCATGGCTGCCATTTCCGATGCGCCTAATTCATTGATGTCATTGGAAAATTCTGGACTGTCCGACTCTCTATCCAACTCCATTGGGTTACGAGTCTCGCCGGGTGTTCATGCATTTTTCCCCGTAACCGCAGCGCCAGTGAAGACGCGCTCCATCAAATTCGGATGGTCCAAGGTTTTGATTCTGAACTTGCAACATACATTGTCAATTTGTAAATCAACACAATGTAACTGGCATTATCGTACTGACATTCAGTAAAATTCAATGCAACGTGGTGCATAAATCAGGGCAGTTTTTAAAACCTGAAGAGATGATGAAATGCTAAAACATTGAAAAAATGTAAAGTATGTTGCAATGAACAAATTGTAATGAAATGCTAAAATATTGCACCAAATCAGCTTACTTACAAACAAGACAATTACTCCTTAATTATTGGATCAGAAAAAATGTTGGTAGTAATCATTTCAATTAATTGGCTATGCTATTGAAATAGTTGGCCATGCTTTTCAAATTATTTTACTCCTTTAATTTTAATTATTGGATTAGAAAAAATGTTGCTTCTGCAGTGAAAATTCTGCAAGTAGAGAACTTCCAAGATCTATTAATCCTGTTCGTTGCTGTTACTAGATTTGTTCTACACCAATTATCTGGTTTTAAAGGATCCTCAGGTTATTTTATGTTAGATAGGTTGATATCTTTGTTGGGCCATTTCCTAACAACTTCAACTTTTGGGACAATTGCTAATTTAACAATCAGTAGGTAGGGAAAAACCATTCTTTACTCATGAGATATACAAATTCGAGTTTGTTTTTATTTTTCACAGAAACATTGATCATTGAAAACAAGATTGTTTAATCAAGAATGATCAATAAGAAAACATGATTTCATTAATTCAATTGGGCATTTGGTCTACTGGTATGATTCTCAGTTTGGGTGCGAGAATCAATAAGAAAAACATTGATCACAAATGCTTCCCAACTTTTTTACTCTAGTATGAAAATCAGGGCAAACTTATCTGATCCAAAGTCAACTGGAGCAGAAAGAGGTTTTAATTTATCATTAATACATTTTATAATTATTTTCTCACTGTTCCAATCAATACACTATAGAAAAACAAGAAAAGGCTGATAAAAGGTAGGCATGTTAACATAAAACCTTCAAATATGCTTCAAAAATTTATTAATAACACAACTACTAAACCTATATAAACAATTAACAGACATAACTATGAAGAAGACGAGACTGGCCAACTATTGAACTTGAAAAAATGTTGACAGTAAGCAAAATAATTTCAATTATATGGCCAACTATTTACAGTAACATAATTTCAATTGCATCCCTAATTTGGGCCCAAAACCTTACACAAGTGTTTCAGAATTTTAGAATTCCAAATTTTTTTACTGACACAGGTGGGTACATTATATGGGGATGAAAAGAAGTTAAGAACGAAGCACTTTACAGAAAAAATGTTGACAAATAAAAGCTGTTCACCTTTTTCACCATCCCAAAAATATTTCGTAATCCAAACCACACCATCCCAGATTGGGTAAAGTTACAAAGTTCAACGTTTTAAACTACATTGGAAAGCATGGTACACATACAAAAATTGAGATATTAGTTATGCAATAACGGACACGAAAAAGAAAATCTACACCGTTACCTTTTCCATTTTAGCCCACCAATCAGCCGAAGCATTGAATAGCCCACTAAGTTGGTCAAAGCCAATTCCAGTTGGGCCTTGTTGGCAATCCATTAGCTTACACCATGCACGCCACTCGGTCTTCAATAAATTGTACTTGTTTTTAAGTTGTTTTAAGGAATGCAGCCGCCCAGTCATTGCCTCAAATGTCTTAGACAATAAACGGTACCCGTTTGGAGTGATTGACATGTGTGGCCGGTTTCCTACTTCAATTTCCTTAACAACCAGTTCCAAGAAAATCCGTGTCGACTCCCCATCCCAAGTTGCTTTATGATAGGGTTGTTGTTATTTCCCTTTGCCGAAAGGGGTACGAGGTGCAGATCGATGTGACGCCATGCGACTAACAATAGCGTGCAACGGAAACCAACGTAAAAATATTTATACACTCACAATACAAACATTACCAATATCAGGAACACGTTTTTATGTCAGAAATGTGGTATTTAACAGAAAACATAGCCCAATAGATTCATTTAACGACATTAGTACTTGAAATGAAAACAAACAGTAGTGGAATTATATGCAAAATACATGTTCACGAACAAAACATAATTTCAGAATTTTTTTTGGGCCACAAACCATAATGCGCTTAATAGGGTAAGGTTGCACCACGATTACATATATCACATCCGAAACAGCAAAATAATGACGACGATGCACAACACACATGTCACTACTGTAAGCACACGCAGAGTTTGTTCAATGTCACAGAAACGACCCTCAAAATGAGCGACATTCTGTGTGTCATTCTCAGCAGCCCTTTAGCACCCATATTTGTCACACCACTCAATCCAACTGACACATGGCTGAGGTTAAAAAAAAATATATTAGTGACGGTTTCAAAAGGAAATATAAAAGGAAACGTGCTTGTACTCACCACTCCAAAAGGGCATTGGTAGTACGCACGACCAGGGTTTCTTGCAGAACGGGAAATCTTTACAACACAGTGCTCGTACCTACACGCATACATACGGGCTGGTTGTGTTGATGTGGCAGTTGACATAAATGAGGCCATGGTTTCTTTCGTGACTTTTTTCAAGACATGACAAGCACAACAAGACTAGGTGAATGGGTGTGACACTTTTGTTAAGGACATAAATTTGTTATACGAAAATGGGTAACAAAATGAAACAACCACCCTCCACAGAACATCTAAATGCCGGAATACCACATTTTAAAAAAATTATAACAAAATAATGTCAAAACAAAATACATTTCGGATGCTCCTTGAAGATTGACGGTGTATAAAAATATATAAAAGATAATGTCAAAACAAAATACACACCAAATAAAACAGTGGTTTGATTATGTCAGTTTCTTTCTCAAACAAAAAAAGTAAAGCCATGCAACCTTAGCAGAAGACCCAACACTTAACAAAGAGCAAATTAAAAAATAAATTAAAAAAGTAATAGCTTTGTTCAATCATGAAAATAAACTATGGCATAGATATAAAAATAAAGTTTACAAGTGCATTTGGATGAAAGGCTAACCAAATCATATGCTAAGCAGCAGTTCACTGGTTAGTGAGAGGGATTTAGAGATGCTCTACTACACGACCCTATAGTTTAAAAGTGAAAGACTCATTTTCCTTGTCCTTACTTATTTTTTCCTTCTCCTTACACGACTCTGGTACATGTGTTGTGTTTTTTTTTTTTTTTTTGCAATGTGAAGGATTTGTATTGAAACATATCTGCGGATCAACCATTTATGAATTATATAATCAATAAGCCATATTTGTGGTGCAAATTGTGTTGTTCTATGTAGGGGACTTTCTTTTTCATTACCCAAACGAAAAGTAAATTATTTTTAGAAGACAAATTGAAATTGGCAAGTGGTGAGACACACACACACACACAGTTCATCCATATACAAAAAACAGAGCAATCAAGTCATGGTTATCAGATCCACACCCCCCTACCACCAAAACCCCGCTAATTTGTAAAGTGGTGTCAGTAGTTCAAAGGAAGCCCTAAAACCCCAAACATGGCAATATGTAGGGGAGTTCCTAAAAATATTGCCCAAATCTGAATTTATATGACAGATTCAAATATGGAAGTGGTCAGACAAAGCGCGAGACACACACACACATACACAGCGCGAGAGAAAGACAGAGTTCATACATATATCACAAACAGACCATACGACTCATGGTTACATTCCGAAACAGAAACAAGAGATGTTGAAGAGACAGAGACAGAGAAAGCGAAGAAGAACATACCTGCGGCTGGAGGGATCGTCGGGGGATGGACTGCTTCTCCGTTGGCCTTCGCGGACTATTGTCGTCACTTCGTTTTTCTTTTTCTTCAGATCAGAGCTTCTACTATCTTCTGGTATTGAACGAAGGACCCTCTTCATCTTGATGTAGCTGAATAACTGAAGATAGTACACCCTCTGTGATAATAGTTCTGAAAATATTCCCATCAGTGTTTGACATAAAGCGAGGGTGAAAATAAAATAACGAAAATCAAGGAGGGGCAAAACGGTCTTTTTACACCACATCTGCCACACATCATGTGAAGATACTGTACATAGGTGTGTAGGGTGAAATTTATAGGCTTATTGGCTTTTTTAGTAACTTTTTGGCTTTTTGGCTAAAAAGTTCGGTTGCCAAACGAGGCCTTACTTCTGTATAAATAGGGTTGGTGCTGTAGGAGAAAGCATTCGAGCAAGAAACACAAGGGATTCAGGTTGAAAAGGAGCCTTAGAAACGGGGAGTGAGCCCAAAATAATTTAGGAGTAAATTTAAGGTGAGTTATATTATATCTTGCATCACCATAACATGTTTTATATATGTTTTGAGTTACCACAATATATTTTACGAATGTTTTGAGTTACCGCAATTTAATTTATATAATTTATGTTTTATGGTTATGTTAATGTTTCAATTACGTGGATTATTTTATGAACTCTATTTGCTCAAATTGAAACTCATGGATATATTTGTTTAAAGTTTATAAATCATTTGACAATGATTTGGTAAATAATTATTTTCTATAAGTACCACCACCAGAGTCTCACACCTTGGAGGACTTAAATAAACCAGAGACTTTTGTTTGGTCACTTTGTGGTCCTCTGTTTGTCATAGATTCATTGACCTCTGTTCTGTTTGTCACTCTAGTGATTTCTGTTCTGTTCTATACCATGGTTGTGGTTATTTATATGATACATGTATTTCAGTTTCTACCACTTAAATAATTAGTTTATTCAAATTAAGTTATATTAGTATTTTAGTTTAAATAACTATCCATGACTATTTTGTGCCCCTATACTCACAATATAATATTTCTCACTCTATTATGTGCTTATAGCTGTTACCCTTTTCAGCTGATAAGATTTAGCAGGATCAAGATAGGGAATTGATGATGCAGTTCGTTCTCGGTGGATGGGCTAGACCGATCCAAGCTCTTCGAGCCCACGTCTGGGTGGCGGAGCCCATTAGATGACCTGCAAGTAAGTTCAGTGGGGAACGGGGTAGTCCCCCAGCGAACCCTCCGACAAGCAAGTTAGCAAGTAAGAAGGGAGATGAAGTATGTAGAGAGAGATTGGAGATAGAAAAGCTTAACCTTCTTTTTGTCTTCGATGCTTGCTTATATCCTTTGGTAATCATTTCACTGTCCCTTCCGACGTGCCCGTCTCGCCTCCAGCCTGTGCTGTAGCTTACCATGTTCAGGGTAAGGGGGCGCCGTTCCGGCTAAGGGGTGTTGTCGCAATAAATGCTGTGATAGGCTGTATTAATGGTGATGTGTTGTGGCAATAACTTTGCAGATCTTTGTCTGCTGATGTGGCCTATCCTGCGCCTGCCATATGTCCGAATGCCATTGGCCCTTCATGTCCAATTGGTCTCCAACTATCATGGACTTTACCAACCGAGTTATGCAATGGGGTCCAAATGGTGGGCTTGGGTTTGTTCGCTGTGGGCTGTGGCCTTTATGGGCCTATCCATGTCAGGGATAAATCGTAATGTTTTCTTTTTCTTTTTTTTTTATTTATTATCTGTATTTCTGATTAGACTCGTGTAATAAAATAAACAGCCCAAATGACTATCTTCCTTTAATAAACTTTTGGTACCCATTTATTTTGCTTTAATTTATTTAAATTATCCGCTTGTGCTACTACTACATAACTTTTTTAGTATTATTTTATTTTTATTATCTCGTTGCAACGCCGAACCTTTGGGTACCGAGTTTGGGTTGTGACAAAAGTGGTATTAGAGCAATGGTATTTTAAAAAAAAATACTCTTTAGTTGTCTAACATGATTAAACCGTTTTTCTAGACTAAGTCTTCCTGTGTCGTAGAAAATGACAAACCTAATGGAGTTATTCTAATTCGAGCTCCAAGGAGCCCATCTTATTCCAAACCTACTAGAAGGCAGGAGGGATTCAGAGAGTCTTGTTAGGCAAGCTCATCTAACACTTGACCGGCTCATGGGGAGACCCGTATGCTTACAGGGCGACCTCAATGATGATTTCTTATTTTGGAGGCTTAGTCGAGGCAGCACACGTAAGTGGTACATAGGACCGACCCACGTTGTTGGTCTTGCTCCGGACCTAGGACAACCATATTTTCTAGTTGCACCTCTACCCTTCGGCCTTGCGGAGAGGAGAGGACATGCATACCCTAGTAGCCATATTCGCACGACACCTCCTCCACAGCACATTATCCATATCCTACATGTGGACTTCACTGATACTGCATCATACTTGGAGATACTGGTACGGATTACCGGATGAGAGTTTTGGGGTTATGATCACGGTGTTCCTGTCCACATTGTCTAGGTGGTATGGAGCTGCTTTGGAATAGAGCATGGAGGGTGGGAGTTTAAGTCTCTCATGGGAAAGGAGTTTGCAGGGTTATTTCATGGCCCAGTTTTCTAGAGCCAGTTCTGATGGTGGCCTAATGGTCCCTCCTAAACGTCCAACCAGGATATTTTTTTTTGTGACCTGACTATGATTAGTCTAATCTTTCTGTTTTTATATTAGTAGGATTTGACACTAGTTCTTGAATGTATTCTAAGTACATTATACTAATATCTTTTCTTTTGCATAAGTAAAAATTATATATGTACTGTTATAGTATCTTGTGAATCATAGATATGATATTGTGATAATTAAATGTATACTAAGTGGTTCATAAAAAAAAAAAAGAAAAAAAAGAAGTCCACCAACCGTTTTCACCTTGTAGTAATGGCTAATGATGGAAATGGAACCGAATCGTCGATCCACGGTATCGACCTAATGGAGCAAATTATGGAAAAAGCAATTATCAGTTTTCTGCGAGCCCTACAAACCAACATAAGTAACGGAATGCTTGAACGACGACAAGAGCCAACTACAATAAAATAGTTCTAGGACTTGAAACCTACCATATTTACCGGCAGTACAAACCCACTAGTGGCAGAAGCTTGGGTCAAAGATATAGAGAAGATTTTTCGTGCGCTACCTTGCACAGGAAGACAGAAGGTAACCTTCGCCACATTCACCTTCAAAGACGATGTACAAGAATGGTGGCTTCTTACCCTGGAAAAAGAAGATATTGTGACGTAGGCAAGATTCTTGGAGGTATTCTATGAAAAATACTTTCCAGATTCGCCGCGGAAACAAAAGGCGTCAGAATTCATACATCTAAGACAAGGAACCATGACAGTGGCCGAATACGAGACCAAGTTCACACAACTGGCTCGATTTGCAACATACGTCATCCCCACTGAAGCTCGAAAAGCCAGGGAATTTGAAGTAGGATTGGATGCTGAAATCAAGGACAAGCTGGAGGTTTTGAAACTACTAACCTATGCAAAGGTGGTGGATCAAGCATACATTGCGGAAAGGGGGATTAAAGCCTTGTGCTTTAGGGAACCGAGCCAAAGGAAGCAATTTTAGGAAAGAGATAATAGAAGATCCGGTGTCGCGCCTCCCAAGAAGGTAAATACGGGCACAACCAATTCAAGCAACCAAGGTCCTACGAACCCCAGAGGTGGCATTAGTCCTAATTGTCCCACTTGTGGAAGAGCTCACTGGAGATGATGCCATCGAGACTCGGGAGCATGCTTTAGATGTGGCCAAGTTAGCCACTTGCTGAGAGATTGTCCAAAGTTTGCCAATCCTACAGCCATCTCCTCTGAACCAGTCCGAAAACCCGCGGTACCTGGAAAAGTGATGAAGGACCAAAAACACCAAGGAAGGGCTTTTACCTTGGTAACTAGAAACCCGAAACTTACCAAGAATGTTGTGTCAAGTACACTTTCTATCTGTGGTCATTTAGCTCATGTTCTCTTTGACTCTGATTCCATTCATTCTTTTGTCGCACCACAATTTGCTTCCAAGTTAATATTAACACCCAAACCCTTAGGATATGTATTGTCTGTGCCTTTTCCTTTTGGTAACTCCGCCCTTAATGCTGATGTGTACAAATCTTGTACTGTATCCTTAAAAGGGAAAACCTTACACGTAGACTTGATTCCCCTTTGCATTAGTACTTTTGATGTGATCTTAGGAATGGATTGGTTAGCTGCTAACCATGCCTCTATTGATTGTGATGCCAAAAAGGTCTTCCTCCGATCACCAAACCAACTCAAGCTTATCTTTGATGGAACTGGAGTCTCTCTCCCTCTATGTGTTATATCTTTCATGACAACCCGACGACTTCTAAGAAAGGGTTGTTGTAGCTGTATCTGTTATGTGATCGATACTCAATAGAAAGCCCACTATACTTGATGCAATCCCTGTGGTTCGAGAATTCTCAGATGTATTTCCTGAAGACTTACCTGGTACCCCGGTTGACCGAGAAATCGAATTCACCATTGAAACACAACCTGGTACAACCAATCTCAAAAGCCCCTTACCGCATATCCATGACAAAATTAAAAGAGCTGAAGACCCAATTTCAGGAACTACTGAACAAAGGTTTCATTTGACCTAGTACCTCACCTTAGGGAGTTCCAGTACTATTCGTAAAGAAAAATGATAGCACAATGAGATTATGCATCAATTACTAGGAGCTGAACAAAGTCACCATTAAAAATTGGTACCATCTGCCATGAATCGATGACTTGTTCAATCAACTGCAAGGCATCCAAGTATTCTCGAAAATTGACTTCCGTTCCGGCTACCATCAACTAAAAGTCAAAACGAAAAGCATCGAAAAGACTACCTTCAGAACTCGTTACGGGCACTACGAGTTTCTCGTCATGCCATTTGGTGTCACAAATGCTCCAGTGGCCTTCATGGACCTCATGAATCGACTGTCCAACCCTATCCGCATGAGTTCATCATCGTCTTCATTGACAAAATCCTCATATACTCCAAGTCACCGGTGGACCATGAACAACACTTGCGAACGATTCTACAAACACTACGTGTTCACAAACTTTATACCAAGTTGAAGAAATGCGAATTCTGGATCACCAGTGTACACTTCCTCGGACACGTCATTAACAAGAATGACATCTCAGTTGATCCCCAAAAAGTTACGGCAATCGTGGATTGGCCACAATCTACTAACATGTCCGAGATTCAAAACTTCTTGGATCTAGCCGGCTATTACTGGCGCTTCGTGCAAGATTTTTCGAAGATAGCATCACCTTTAACCCTGCTAACTCAGAAGAACACACCCTTTGAATGGACGGACAAGCAAGAACGTTGCTTCCAAGAATTGAAAAACAGACTTGTGATAGCTCCTATACTAGCACTCCTCGCGGAAATAGAAGGGTTCGTAAATTATAGTGATGCCTCATATAATGGTTTGGGTTACGTTATTATGCAAAATGGGAAGGTCATTACATATGCCTCATGTCAACTAAACACCCACGAGAAGAACTACCCGACCCACGATATGAAATTAGCCATAGTAATCTTTGCCCTCAAAATTTTGTGTCACTATCTCTATGGTGCAACCTGCGAAATTTACACAAATCACAAGAGTCTCAAATATTTGTTTACACAGAAGGAACTGAATATGAGGCAATGACGGTGGCTATAATTTATGAAAGACTACGATATAGAGATTCATCACCATCCAGGCAAAGCTAATATGGTAGCAGATGCATTGAGTTGAAAGATGACCAGAAGTTTGACATGTACCCTCGTTTCCCGCAAGAACAATGGACTGCTCGCCAACATAATCGTAGAATTGAAGAAATTAGAGCACGCCAATATGAAGATAAACTTTTAAAGAAAAGGTACGAGGAGCAAGGAATCACGCCCAATCCTAACTTCACGATAAGCAATGGGATACTAAAATTTCATAATCGAATTTGCGTACTCGACCTTCCAGAACTCAAGAAGAAGATATTGGTAAAAGCTCATAGCTCAAGATTTGCGGTCTACACTGGTAATACGAAGATATATCATGATCTGAAAGAACACTAGTGGTGGATAGGAATGAAAAAAGACATAGCAAGCCTCATCTCCAAATGCCTGCATTGTCAATGGGTTAAAGCAGAACATCAGGGACCTGCAAAAATGTTGTAACCACTCCCTATTCCTGAATAGAAATGAGAGCACATTACTATGGACTTCGTGGCCGGGGTACCGCAATCAGTCTCGATGAATGATGCAATATGGGTTATCGTAGATCGATTGATGAAGTCAGCATATTTTTTACCAATCAGAATCACGTACCCCTTACTAAGTTTGCCACTCTATACATTAAAGAAATTATTCATTTGCATGGCACTCCAGTTTCAATCGTATCCAATAGAGACCCGCGCTTCGTGTCTCATTTTTGGAACAAATTACAAGAAGTTTTGGGAACTACTTGGAAGTTTAGCACGGCTTATCACCCACAAACTGATGGGCAATCTGAAAGGAAAATCCGGGCATTGGAAGATATGTTACGTGTGTGTGTACTAGACCTCTAAAGTAATTGGGATGATCACCTGCCTTTGGTGGAATTCGCCCATAATAATAGCTACCATACAAGCATTAGAATGGCACCGTACGAGACACTGTATGGAAAGAGATGTCAATCATCTCTGTGTTAGATGGAAGTTGGAGACAGGAAATTATTAGGCCCCAAAATAGTGCAAATCACAAGTGATCAAATTCAACTCATCCAACAGCGAATTTGCACTGCCCAAAGGCACTAGAAAAACTATGCAGATATACGAAGACGGGACTTAGAATTTCAGATAGGAGATCATGTATTCCTAAAGATCTCGCCAACAAAAAGGGTTATCTGATTTGGGAAGCGGGGAAAGTTAAACCCACGTTACATCAGGCCATTCGACATACTAGAAAGGATTATTCCTGTGGCATATTACCTTGCGCTTCCACCCGAACTGTCCAATGTCTACAATGTGTTTCACATTTCGATGCTTCATCGATATCTTCGAGATCCAGAGCATGTTGTCAATTATGAGAATCTGGAAGTTCAAGAAGACCTCTCTTATGAAGAGCAACCTGTACAGGTTCTCGATCGTCGTGACTAGGTCCTTCGAAACAATACTATACCCCTTATAAAAGTCTTATGGAGAAACCATCGTGTTGAATAAAAGACATGGGAAACTAAAAGCCAAATGCGAGTCAAATGCCTACACCTCTTCAAAAATCAAGGTACGCCAAGTTTGGGGACAAATTTCTTTTAAGGAGATGAGAAATGTGACACCCAAATTTTGTTAAATTTAATTCAACACTACAATAAATAGTTCCTTATTATTATTATTATTATTATTATTATTATTATTATTATTATTATTATTATTATAATAAAATAAATAAAAAGAAAAAAAAATTGGCCAAACAAGTTTTCAGTGGGCCAAGGGTTAAAATGGCCCTTGGTGATTTCTTGAGGTAAAATTAAGGGCCAAGGACAGGTAGCAATAGAGGAGGTAAAATTAAAGGCCAAGGATAGGTGATATTAAGGGAAATTACCTACGTGTATGCCTTGTTGCTTGGGCCTCTCACTTAGTTCTGTATAAATGGGGTTGGTATTGTAGGAGAAAGCATTCGAGCAAGAAACACAAGGGATTCAGGTTGGAAAGGAGCCTTAGAAACGGGGAGTGAGCCTAGAATAATTTAGGAGTAAATTTAAGGTAAGTTATATTATACCTCGAGTCACCATAACATGTTTTATATATGTCTTGAGTTACCATAATATATTTTACGAATGTTTTGAGTTACAACAATTTAATTTATATAATTTTTGTTTTATGGTTATGTTAATGTTTCAATTACGTGAATTATTTTATGAACTCTATTTGCTCTAATTGAAATCCATGCATATATTTGTTTAAAGTTTATAAATTATTTGACAATGATTTGGTAAATAATTATTTTCTGTAAGTACCACCACGGGAGTCTCACACCTTGGTGGACTTAAATAAACCATTGGCTTCTGTTTGGCCACTTTGTGGTCCTCTATTTGTCATAGATTACATGACGGGAGCAAATATTCGACGCCTGCATACTCCTTTCCTCCAAGCTCGTTTACGTCCGATCACTGAAAGCTTCTTGTTGAGCTACTGCGGTGTGTGGTCGGAAAACCCTCCGACGATCAAGTTAGCACACACCTTAGGATAGAGAGAGAAAGAGGGGGGAGAGTGTTTGAGTGTAAGAGTTTCTTACAAAAATGTTCATCTGTCTCCGTATGGGGGGCGCAGACATGCTTATATACCCTCTGCGCCCCAAATCTACTCCCAATGATCTCTCAACACATGGCACTGCTATCCCATCTGTCAGCACAAATCTTGCTGAACATCACCTAACCCAACTGCCTCGCCGCTCTTATATGGGAGCTCTCGTTCGTGCAAGATCATCTCGGCTGTCAACGGCCATATTGCGCTTCAAGCCTAAGTATTCCCATAGCTAAGACCAATGAGGACCGGGCTCGGCTGCATCCCGGCATAGCCAAGCTCGGTCAAGCTCATGCTTGTCCGCCGTCGACCTTCCTGCCGAGCAAACACAAGTAGCCCGGTCTAACCTTGGCCGCCGCCAGACATCTCACTTGACCGGCTTTGATACCATGATGCCGCGTAGCTCGGTCAGACCTCGGCTTGCCCTAACCGAGCAGATTCCTACAAGGACAGGACCGAACTACCTCGACCTAACCTCATTGGGCCCAAATCTGTCCAGCCCAATTCCAGATCATAAATCTCCCTCTCAATTGCCCCTTAATTCCATCCGCGCAAGCGTAACTGGGATTACCCATTTTGACCGGGATAATCTCTTCCTCGGTTCATAATTTCCAAGAAACCAACCGAGCTAACTTCCGCGCTCGATTCCTAGCGTTGCTTGGTCGACGTCTCGTCTGACCTTAACGTCTCTTGACTTGCCCAGTCGACGCCTCATCTGATCTCCCTATCTCTTCAACTCTGACGCTGCCATTAATGGGGACACGTGTCAATCCCCTATTGGTCCTCGAGCAACCAACCCAGCTGTCCCTTAGAATTCGAATTTGAGCGGTCTTTCTTTCTCCACATACATGCCTTCCTCCTCCTCATTTCACCCTTACTAATTCTCACTCCTCCTTGCCGATCCAGAGCTTTTGCCATTTCTCACCAGCCATTCCTGAGCTCGAGTTCAAGGAAGTAGCTACTGCCCTTCACAGGTATGCCCTCCAACTCCCCTTTTGTTGTTATTTCCTTCGATATTTCACACATTAGGGCACTAAAACGTAGCTTTTAGGACATAGGCACTAAAAACCATCCCAAACCTCCAACTGTGAATGGTGTTCTTCATTTTTCCTGAAGAACACTGAAGATCTGGGGCGGACCGGGCTCCAGGTCTTCATTTGATCCAAAAAGCCAATCTGACCGAGCAAATAACCTGTTTGTCCCAACCTTAGTAAAAACCGGGATAACAAAAGGACTTGGCCGCTCGACCGGGCTAACATCTGGTCCGCTTGGGCGACCGAGCTCCTTTGTTACCCTTTACAACCGAGGTGGTTTGGCACTTCTCATGACTGAGCTAAAGTCAAGCTCACTTTGCGCGACTGCGCTCACACTTACAATTCATTGCCATCCTTTTTCCTACAGAGTCCAAGGGGACCACTGCCTAAATATTGAGGCTTCCAAAGACCGAGCAGCCATCAATACACCAGGCAGTGCCAAACCTCCTCAGCCGAGCTAACCTAGCCGGTTTCACATGGGGAAATTCCACTTCCTCATCGATACTCTGGCTGCGCTGGCCGCATTCAGGGAGGAGTACGGCATCTCGGCCGACGTCCACCTTGAGCTCGCACCAATTGAAACAACCCCTTGAGGCAGATTAGACCAGTGTCCCTTTACCGTGCTGTCCATCATAGAAGGCGGCCTCCGCTTCCCGATCAATCCATTGATGACCGAGTTTCTGCACCGGACTAAACTTGCGCCCACACAAGTATCAACGAACACTTACCGCATTATCAACGGCGTCCACGAGTTTAACAACCGACTAAGCACCAACTTCGGTTTAGCCAAGATATTGAGGCAATACACACTTGGGCACACCGGGGATGGCCTCGCATATTACTTAAAAATCCGATTGGGCAAAGAGAAAATAGTGACTGGCACCCCAGATAAAGACCTTCATGACGATGACTTTTTCTGGATGTTTGGCAACTATGAACCAACCGACATACCGGGCTAGGCGATTAGCAAGAACTTCGGTTCCACATGTAAGCCGCGCTAATTTGCTTGATTACTTGCCTTTCTTCAATATTCTGTACTTAACAATTTTTCCTGTTTCCTCTGCAGTAATTCAAGCCTTGCAAGCCAACTACCAATTTCCCAACATTGAGGCTATCCGGACCGTGCTCCGCTACAACCACCGGGATTGTAACGAGCTGCTCGGCTACACCTCCACTTACAGATAGTCAGCTCCATGCCGGAGTAAAATAACTGACTTTCTCCGTGCTCCATCACCTCCTCCAGACCTAACTTTGCCTAACGTTCCACTAATCCGGTTGACTAAAGCCGAAGATATGGCGAAAAGAAGTCACATCAAAAACTTGCTCACGGCGACCTTAGCTGAGATACCGAGCATCGTTACCCACTCCCCAACTGCCGGTCAATCCAGCAGCCCCGTGGTCGCCATGGCATCTCCAGCCACCGGGCAATCCAGACAGGAAACTCGCCGGGTAAGCAAAAGGCCTCGCGCAGACCCATCTGCCGTGCTGGTTGCCGAGCTAACCATCGAGCAGCCCGCCGTCACAGCTAAGCCAACACCGCCACGGCGACCACAGCTGAAGCACCGGGGAAAAGACATCCCGGCAAATGCTTCTGTCAAGGGCGACAAAGAGCACTTGCTTGCCTTCGACCTCTCAAAAGCTCTGTTGCTGCCGAGCGACGTGGTTGGCAGTGACCACGTTCCTGACACCCAGCTAGTGAAATTAGCCGTGAAGTCCATGACCAGGGTAAGAATCTCAATCTTCTACTTAAATTTTCACTAGTGTTTGCACGGTTTCTTCTTTGATCAAATTCTCTTTTTGCAGGCCATCCAAAAGCAACACTTGGTCATGGAACGCATCCATAGACTTCAGCAAAAGGCGAATGACACCGCTAGCCAAGTCCAAAGCCTTCAGACCGAGCTTGGCCGAGCAAAGTCCTCACTTGAAATCGCCAACGTCGACAACAACAAGTTGCTCGGTCAGCTTGGCGAGGTCGAGAAGAAGCGAGATGAGTTCCAGGCCGAGCTTGATGCACTCAAGAAGTCAAGGAAGAAAGACTGTCAAGATGCAAACAATGCCGGTTGCCTTGAAGCCGAGGACAATTACAAGAAGCAGGTCTTCGCAACTCAAGACATTTATTTCAAAGCGGGTTGGAAGTCTGCCTGCGAGCATCTCGGTCAAGGGCCCGATACCGATGTATTTGTCACCCCGCCGCTTGCCTTTCTACCTACCTTTCTCGTGCCATATGCCAACGACGTCTTCAGCGCGTTGCAGACTGAAGCTGAGAAAGGGCTCGAAGAAGAAGAAGAGGCCGAGACAAATGCTGAGGGAGGGGACTGTGAAGAGCAAGAGCAGCCCGGCCAGACTTTGACCGGTGTACAAAATCAATCTCCAACAGTCAATTTGGAGACAACTGAGGATGAATTCACCAATCTATCCCCCTTAGCTTAGTTTTCTTTCTTTTGTGCTTGTTGCTTTACAATGTAACCGGGCTATCAGCCCCACCTTTTGTACTTATTTTCTATCAATGAAAATTTCAAGTTTCATCAAGTGTAACCAGAAAAGACATCTCAGCTTAAATTTCATAAGTGAACAAAACATCAACTCTTTTCAACCGGAATAAACATCTCGGTTGAGAGTAACTAAGTTGAACAAAACATCAACGCCTTCAACCGAAGTAAATCATCTTGGTTGGAAATATCTAAGTTGAACAAAACATCAACGCCTTCAACCGAAGTAAATCATCTCGGTTGGAAACACCTAAGTTGAACAAAACATGAACGCCTTCAACCGGAGTAAATTATCTCAGTTGGAAGCACCTAAGTTGAACAAAACGTCAACGCCTTCAACCGGAGTAAATCATCTCAATTTAATTCTGAGAGTTGAACAAAACATCAACTCTGCCAACCAGAGTAAACATTTCGGTTGAGAGTACCTAAGCTGAACAAGACATCAACTCTTTCAACCAGAATAAACATCTCGGTTTTTTTCTAAGAGTTGAACAAAACATCAACCCTGCCAACCGGAGTAAACATCTCGGTTGAGAATACCTAAGCTGAACAAAACATCAACTCTTTCAACCGAAATAAACATCTCGATTTTTTTTTCTCTGAGAGTTGAAGAAAACATCAACTCTTTCAACCGGAATAAATCATCTCGATTGAGTTGAACAAGACATCAACTCCTTCAACCGGAATAAATCATCTCAGTTGGACATAAGTAAGTTGAACAAAACATCAACTCTTTCAACCGGAATAAATCATCTCGGTTGAGTTGAACAAGACATCAACTCCTTCAACCGGAATAAATCATCTCAGTTGGACATAAGTAAGTTGAACAAAACATCAACTCTTTCAACCGGAATAAATCATCTCGGTTATTTCTGAGAGTTAAACAAAACATCAACTCTGCCAACCGTAGTAAACATCTCGGTTTTATCTTCTAAGCTGAGCAAATCACAAACTCAATTGACCGGAGCACATCATCTCGGTTTTTACATCAAAACAACAATTTGAATGCTAAAGCAAAGAAGAGACTTCTATATATTAACAAAAAGAATTACATTCTGAAGTGTAAGGCAAAAAATTCCTTTGCTCAAAAAGAAAGCTAAAGCTAGAAATAATACAGTTTGAGGTTGGCCGTATTCCATGGCCGGGGTATTGTTCTACCATCCAGATCCTCCAAGTGGTATGCCCCCTTGCCCGCCAGACCGGTTATCTTGTAGGGTCCTTCCCAATTTGCCCCTAGTTTACCTTCACCGGGCACCAAGGTGTTGCCCATAACTTTCCTCAAAACCCAATCACCTACTTTAAACGGTTTGGGGTGCACCGTTTTGTTGTATTTCCTTGAAAGCTCTTGTTGATAGGCGGCCACGAGGATGAGAGCCTTTTCCCGACGCTCTTCCACCAGATCCAGTTCCAGGACAATGGCCTCGACGTTTAGCTCGGGCTCAAAACTTTCGCTTCTGAGGGTGGGCATGCCTACTTCCAAAGGTATGACCGCCTCCATGCCATAAGCCAAAGCGAATGGAGTTTCCCTGGTAGACCGCCGAGGAGTTGTTCGGTATGCCCAAAGGACGCTGGGGAGTTCCTCAGCCCATTTTCCCTTTACCTTCTCCAGCCGTTTCTTCAACCCATCAAGTATGGTCTTGTTTGACGCCTCGACTTGACCATTAAACTGCGGGTAAGCTAGAGTAGAGTTGTAGAAGTCAATCTTTAAATCTTCGCAAAACCCTCTAAAGAGGTGACCGTCAAACTGGGTGCCGTTATCAAAGATCAAAATCTTAGGGATGCCAAACCGCGTGACCACATTCTGCCAGACAAACCGCTTCACGTTTTTTTCCTTGATTGTTGCCAAGGGCTCAGCTTCAACCCATTTGGTGAAGTAATCTGTGGCCGCGATGAAGAATTTCCTATTACCAGGTGCTGCTGGGAGCGGCCCCACTATATCTAGCCCCCATATTGCAAAGGGCCAAGGACTGGTGAGGGGAAGAAGTTCCCTGGCGGGCTGGTGGATCTGGTGGGCAAACTTCTGGCACTTCTCACACTTGCAAACGTACTTCTGTGCGTCGGCTTGCATGCACGGCCACCAATAGCCTTGCGAAATAGCTCGGTAGGCCAAAGACCTGCCCCCTATGTGACTGCCACAGATGCCTTCATGAATTTCGTACAAGAAGGCCTCCACGCTGCTCGGGTGCACACATTTTAGATAGGGACCAGTGAAGGATTTCTTGTATAAAACGCCGGATAGAGAAAGCCAAAATCGCTCTGACTTCACCCGCACTTTATGTGCTTCCTTCTTGTCAGCTAGAAGACTCCGTTCTCTGAGAAACAGGATGATAGGGTCCATCCAAGAGGGACCTAGCTCGGTGCAAAGTACTTTTTTCTGCCCGGTTTCCTCGATCCTGGGTCTCGGTAGGAACTCATTCAAAAGCGGGTTAGGAGATGTACTATCAACCATAGAAGCTAGGCCGGCCAACTCATCTGCTCGACTGTTTTCTTCACGGCCAATCTGTTGGATCCTGATTGACTGGAATTACTTGATGTGTTCTGTCACGACCCAAACCCGCCCCTAAAAGTTTGGCATCGTAACCGGCCAGTAATCCTAGATTACCACAGGCCTTCCTGTACATAACATAAATAAACGGGGCTCGCGGAAGCGAAAACAAACTACAATAGTCCAAAGAGCTGTGCATAAATATGAACATAAATTACATGCCAAAAATGATGTTAATTCACCCACTATCTTTACATAACATATAAAACACATGCCACATATACCTAACAAAACAAAACTCGTGCGGCCTTCCAGGCCTAGCCCCAGCTCGGAGGCACTCCAAAACATCTGGTTAGGCTTCAAAACGGCGGCTCGACAAGACCCCGCTTAGGCTTGACTCCCTGAATGCTCACCTATAAATACATAAATACAAACAATGAGCTAAAGCTCAGCAAGTAACATTAAAGTAAAGGGGTTAGTGAACGAACTCCAACATTTCATATAAATCCATAAACATACTATTCATACACACACTCATTCTCATCATAGAACATACATAATGGCATACTCCATAGAACATAACATAACATGTGTCGACTAACGACTAGAGTAACCGATCCCGGACACCGATTAAACACCTACCGAGATCTCGTAAACTGGTCATGGGCTAGTCCTTCCATGCCGTCCCCCATGACTCAAGCGCATGGGCCTGCATGTTCTCGCCCCCATGACTGAACTATCTATGGATGCCATACTAGATTCGCAAATCAAGACTTTCGTTCACGGTTTAAAATCATATTTCGTAAACATATCATATCGTATAGCATTCAAATACGTTGCATATCAACATAACTTTACAGAAATGTTACTTACAGTGGGTTTCCAAAACCGATGGCACGGTCTTCACTTCTTGACCTGCAAATCATCAACAGTATAATACATTTCTTAACATATCATCATCAAATCTCATAATTCATGCCATTCCATACTTCTTTTACATTCTTTCATGTTCATTTCATGCTCATAATCTCATTATCTTAACTTAATTGAGGCTTAAACATGCTAGAAATGCGATGAGGATGTCAAATCATGCCTTGAAACATTCCCTGAATTTTCTGAAAAATAGGTCCCCGCCGAGCAAACCCGCCGGCGGATCGAAAACCTGAGCCAAAATGCTGGATGTGCGAAATCTCCGCTCGAGCGGCCAACCCCCCGCTCGAGCGGACTGTGAAAAATCTGGGTTCTTCTTCCAAGCTTCAGACCAACATTCAACCTCCAAAATCATGAAATTCAAGGCTCATACACTTGCAAACAACTTGATTTAACTATTACCTCTTCAATTCAAAACCCACATGGCTCATAAACAAGATCAAACCCATGAACTAAGATGAAAAACCATGAACATATACATACAAGCTTCATATCTCTAATCTATGGAGGTTCTACCTCACATTTACCAAATGTGACCATGAATCATCAATTTTCTATCATAGGTATGCTCAAATTACTCTTTTAAACATGAGATCATGCATGAATCACCTTTACTTCAAGACTTTAGAGAAGTTCCTTACCTTGTTTACTCAAATGGAGGAGATTTAGCTTGCTTTCCCTCTTTCCTTTCTCTTCTTCCCTTTGATCTGTCTCTTTCTCCCGAGCTCTCTCTTCTCTCCCTCTTTTCCAGATCTTTCTTTTCTTTTGTTGAGTCAAACAAGGGTCAAACCTTATCTATATATCATATATATCATATAAATAGCTTTTGTACCAAAAACTTGAGCCAAACGAGGCTTAACGAATCAGACGAAATTCAGTCTTCAATTTATCGTCCCAAATGACTCTAAAAATTCCCGGTATCACATAGACATGCTCAATTTCATTTTCTGAACCCATTACGGTCACCAATTTCAGTCCCGAAGTTGTAATTCCGACAGATATTTTGCTAGTTCAAACAAATATTCCTCAATTAAATCATACTAAGGCTTAATTAATTACTATAATTATGACATGCGTTTTGGGGTCATTACATGTTCCCTGACCAAGGCTTGGTACTTTGTCATCCTGTCATCCTTTGCTTCATAAATCCCAGCGACCTGGTTAACCACAAGCTGGGAATCACTGTACATCATTAGCTCGAAAGCTTGCACCTGAAGCGCGCTCTTGAGTCCGGCCAAAAGTGCCTCGTACTCGGCCTCATTGTTGGATGCTGGGAAGCCAAGGGTGATATAATGTTCAACGGTCAAGCCATCTGGCGAGATCAGAATGATACCTAGCCCGGCACCGTGACGGTTCGACGCTCCATTGACAAAAAGTTTCCACATTTCCCCCACAAAGAGCTTCCAACATTCTGAGGGGTCCTGAGAGGCTCGAGGGTTGATGGGATCACGGTTGCTCAACTCTCCGGCTTCACGTTCTGTGCTGATTGGTTCCACCTCAGCCCCCCTTGGTGATTCGGCACCGGACTCAGCAAGTTGATCTACAATGCCTAAGTCCGTAGGCGAATCTCCAGGTTAAGGTATTATGCCAGCTGCAGGCTCTGTGCTGAGTGGTTCCATTTCTTCCCCCCTTGGTGATGCGGTACCGGACAGAGCAGGTTGGTCGATGATACCCAACTCCGTCATCGGATCACCGGGCGGTGGAATTGTACAAACTAAGGGTGCTTCGGTGGAGCGCGCAAGTTCCGTGTTGCCAACTCCACCAAGTTGTTGTGTCTCGGTCAGGCTTGCATTCACCTCCTCATTTGCCGCGGCAATATCGACTGGGTACACCGGATGAGTTCCAGGTGAGAATTCAGCAATGAAATCGGCCAAGGTCTGGGCTTTTATAGCAGTGCGTGGCTGGAACTTTACATCAAATTGTCCAAATTCGACCGCCCACTTGAGAATTCGACCAGAAAAGTTCTCCCGTTCGAACAAAGCCTTAAAGGGGAACTCGGTTAGAACGATGATGGTATGGGCGTGGAAATAGTGTGCCAACTTCCTTGAAGCCATCATCAATGCCAACGCAAGTTTTTCCAACGGCAAGTACCTCAACTCGGCCGGTAGCAAGGTTTTACTGACGTAAAAGATGGGGAGGTACTTGATTCCTTCAGCTCGAACAAGCACGGCACTGACTGCATGTTGTGAAACGACAAGGTATAGGTAAAGTTCCTCGTCGGGCTTCGGTGTAACCAATAGTGGCGCCGAAGAAAGATACTCCTTCAGCTCGGCCAAAGCCCGGTCACACTCATCATCCCATGAGAACTTTGATTTTAATGCCTGAAAGAAAGGGTGGCAGCGATCTGATGACCGGCTTTTAAATCGATTAAGCGCGGCGGCCATTCCGATCAGATGCTACACGTTCTTAGCCGAGCTAGGCTGCTTCAACTCCTGTACGACTCTGATCTGCGTGGGGTTTGCTTCGATGCCTCGGTTCGTGACTAGGAATCCCAAAAAAATTTCGGATCCCACACCAAAGGCACATTTAGATGCATTCAGGCGTAGCTTATGCTTTTTGAGAATGGCAAACATCTCGGCTAAGTCAAACAAGTGGTCTGCTTGATGCCGACTTTTAACCACCATATCATTAATGTAAGCCTCCATCGTCTGGCCCAGCAAAGGCGCAAACATCTTGGTCACCATCCTCTGAAAAGTTGCCCCGGCGTTCTTCAAACCAAAAGGCATGACTCAGTAGCGGAAGAGTCCCCTTGGAGTCATGAAGGAGGTGATCTCTCGGTCAGGCCTATGCATTGCAATCTGATGGTAACCTCGGTAGGCATCCGAGAAAATGAGGCTATCATGCCCAGCCGTCAGTTGGTCATACCCTATGCCCCATATAGATGATTTGTTTGACCAGTTGAAGGGTTCTCGTTGTTTCTCTAAGATAGATTTGAGATCGGGTTACCACCAGTTGAGGGTCAAGGAGGAGGATATTCCGAAGACGGCATTCCGTACGCGGTATGGCCATTATGAGTTTCTGGTGATGCCGTTTGGGCTTACCAATGCACCGGCAGTCTTTATGGACTTGATAAACCGGATCTTCCGGGAATTCTTAGATCGTTTTGTAGTTGTCTTCGTGGACGACATTCTTATTTATTCACCTTCGGAGGAGGAGCACGAGGCACACTTGAGAGTGGTGCTTGAGTTGCTTAGAGCCCATAGGCTGTATGCCAAGTTTGGGAAGTGTGAGTTCTGGCTAGGGGAAGTCAAATTCTTAGGCCATGTAGTATCTGGGGAAGGGGTGTCTGTTGATACATCCAAGACTGAGGCAGTGCAAGACTGGGCACAACCTAAGAGCGTTTTTGAGATCCGCAGTTTTCTGGGATTAGCTGGGTATTACCGCCAAATTGTGAAGGATTTCTCCAGGCTAGCTTCGCCGTTGACTAGGTTGACTCGGAAGGGAGTCAAATTTGTGTGGAGTGAGACTTGCGAAAAGTCATTCAAAGAGCTAAAAGTTAGATTGACCACCGCTCCGATTTTGATTATCCCGGAGAGAGGGTTGGGTTATGCGGTTTATTGTGATGCCTCACGAGAGAGTTTGGGTTGTGTGTTGATGCAAGAGGGGAAAGTGGTAGCTTATGACTCACGTCAGTTGAAAATACACGAGAAGAATTACCCTACACATGACCTAGAGTTAGCAGCAGTGATCTTTGCCTTGAAAATTTGGAGGCACTACCTTTATAGTGAGAGGTTCGAGGTGTTCTCGGACCATAAGAGTTTGAAGTATCTGTTTACACAGAGAGACTTAAATTTGAGACAGAGAAGGTGGATGGAGTTCATCGAGGACTATGATTTCGAGTTGCACTATCACCCAGGAAAGGCCAATGTTGTGGCCGATGCCCTTAGTAGGAAATCTATAGGTGATGTAGCTTGTATAGCCATCTGGGAGTGGGAGATGTTGGGGGCACTTGGCGAGTTTGATTTGCTCCTGGGCGAATCTGCTGAGGCTACGGCCTTGTTTTCTGTTGTTGCACAGCCTACCCTTGTGACTCGAGTGTTAGAGGCACAGAGAGGTGACCTTGAAGTAGAATCCCTCCGAGAGAAGATCTCCAGTGGAAAAGTTGATAAGGGTTTAACGGTGTATCCCGACCTGAATTTGAGATACCAAGACCGTTTGTTTGTGCCGGAGTCTTGCCGAGAGGAAGTACTCTGAGAATTTCATCATTCACGCCTTGCGGTACATCCGGGAGGCACTAAGATGTACCGGGATTTGGGTCGCCAGTTCTGGTAGCGAAGAATGAAGAGAGATGTGGCAGTTTTCGTGTCTTAGTGCCTTACTTGTCAGCAAGTGAAGGCCGAGCATCAGAGCCCAGCGGGTTTATTGCAACCCTTGCCTATTGCCGAGTGGAAGTGGAAGCATGTCACTATAGACTTCGTTGTAGGTCTTCCGAGGACTCAGCGGGGTAATGATGCTATTTGGGTGGTTGTAGACCGGTTGACTAAGTCGGCGCATTTTATCCCTATGCGCGTGAGAGATTTGGTAGATCATCTTGCCGACTTGTATATTCGGGACATAGTGAGATTGCACGGGGTCCCAGTGACGATCGTCTCAGATAGAGATCCTCGTTTTATTGCTAGGTTATGGCAGAGTTTGTAGGGTGCCTTGGGCACTAAGTTGACCTTTAGCACGGCTTATCATCCTCAGACTGACGGGCAGTCCGAGCGTACTATTCAGATCCTTGAGGATATGCTTCGAGGTTGTGTCCTTGACTTTAGTGGGACGTGGGAGAGGCACTTGCCATTGGTGGAGTTTGCCTACAACAACAGCTTTCAGTCTAGTATCGGTATGGCACCGTTTGAGGCCTTGTATGGCCGATCGTGTAGGTCTTCAGTTTGTTGGGCCGAGGTGGGTGATGCACCTTTGTTGGGCCCAGAGTTGGTTAGAGAGACGACGGAGAAAGTTGAGCTTATCCATAGGAGGCTTGTTACAGCCCAGAGTCGCCAAAAGAGTTATGCCGACCATAGGAGGAGGCCTTTGGCGTTTGAGGTAGGTGATCGTGTTTTCTTGAAAATATCACCTAGGCGAGGTTTGATGAGGTTCGGGAAGAGTGAGAAGTTATCCCCTTGGTTTATTGGTCCCTTTGAGATCCTAGAGAGGGTTGAGGAAGTTGCTTATCGTTTGGCTTTGCCATCGTAGTTGTTCAGGGTGCATGACGTGTTTCATGTTAGTATGCTTCGGAAGTATGAGCCTGATCCGTCCCATGTGTTGGATTGAACCGATTTGGAGGTAGATGAGGATGCCTCGTATGAGGAGAAACCGGTTCGGCTCATAGATAGACGGGATCAAGTCTTGCGAGGCAAGACCATTCCCTTGGTAAAGGTTTTGTGGAAACGTCACGGAGTGGAGGAAGCCACTTGGGAATGTGAGTTGGAAGTCCGAGAAAAGTATCCGGACATGTTTGATTGATGTGTAATCATGTAACGAAATATTGTAATAATATTGGACTTTAAGAACATTATATATGTCTTAAGTTGTAAAACATTGTAAATGTTTTGGTTTATGAAAGTTATGTTAACATTGTGTATGTTAAGTATATTGTGGAAATGCAAGCATGATATTACTGTTGCATGTGTTATGTAATGGCGGAAAATGAGTTGAAATTGGTAAATTTCAAAAGAATGCATGTTGATAATGCAGGTTGTTATGGGTAATGTGAAATGCCTCCTCAAAAGAGATGAGATTGACCGGTAATGGGTCGGAATGTTTAGTATTATGTTGTAATATTATTGAGAATGGAGAAAACCTGTTTTTGAAAAACTTGTATTTAATTTCGGGGATGAAATTCTTTAAGGGGGGGAGGTTATAGCGATCTCGGTTGTCCCTTTACTGTTCAGTTGTATTCCGGACTCGGTTCCGTGAAGTTGATTGTGCAATTGTCTTGTTGTCATCCTTTAAATCGATTCGTTTGAGTTTTAGGATGTGTTGGGCTTGGTTGATTCAGGTTGGTAGAGTTTTGGCTCCCATTGTGTTGCACAGTTTTTGGATGGTCCGCTTGAGCGGGTCTTCTTGCGCTCGAGCGGGGTTTGCACACTTCCAGTATTTCGTGTTCCTACAAAACTTCTGCAGGTGTGTTTACTACGCTCGAGCGGGTTTCCTGCGCTCGAGCTGGTCACACTTGAGCGGTCTTGTTGGCGCTCGAGCGGGTAATACATTTTTGGTATAAGTTCTGGGAGGGGGAAATCTACGCTCGAGCGGACTGGTTTTCGCGCTCGAGCGGATGTACTTTATTCCTGTGTCTTGGCGCTCGAGCGGGAATTATTGCGCTCGAGCGGACCTAGTCTTTTGTTCTTGGCCTTTCGGCGTTGTGTTCACGCTTCGGCGGGAATGTCGATATATATCGGTTAGCGGTGGGCATTTTGAAATCACTTTTTACATTCTCTCTCTCTCTATCTTACTTTCCCAAAAACATTTTTGAGAGCCTCTCTCTCTAGAAACTCCCTTTTCTCTAGGGTTTGATCTAGTTAGAGTGCTTTTCTTTCCTTCGGTCATTGTAAAAGTTGTATTGATCGTCGATGGCTTCGTTTTGATTCGTGGATCTTGGAGTTTAGAGCATTTTGATTTTCTTCATCTTCTTTCTTGGGCTCCAAAATTTGAGGTAGGGATTCCTACTCACTCTTATGGGTTATAACCTAGATTGTTGAGCATTTGGTTAAATGGTTTGATTTTGGGATCTAGGGTTTCGAAATGTGTAGCAGGGGTTTTGTCATTTTGATTCTTAAATATGTATTTTGGGCTTCAAAATGGTGTCATTGTTGTTGGTTGTTGATTTATAGACCATGGGGTTCTTGTTGGAAAAATGGGATAGAAAACCCTAATTTGTTGTATAAATTAATTAGTATAATTAATTTGGGAAAATTGTGGTTATATGGAATTGAGTTGGAAATAATGAAACTAGCTCATTATATGGTAGAATGGTGGAGTTGGATTTATTAATCGCTCACTTTTGAAAACATTGATATTTTATCTGTTGGAGCTTTTATTGTCTGATTAGAAATAATTGCTTTGGACTACCGGTGGAGGGTAGTTTTTGATTGTTGTAGACAATGCATGATGATTAGGCAAACTAAAACTAATCAATGAGATGTGTCATAGAGTATAACGGACAATAGAATACATTAACGCTATGTATTGCTTGATTGAGTATATGACCTCTGTGTATATACGTTGTGTGTGTGGGAGAATATAGGGGATGTACTCCACAGTTTAGGGGAAGATAGATGATGGACCTCTAAATCGGATGTTGTTTGGGAGGAGATAGGGAATGGACTCCGCTGATGCAGCTCATATGCTCGTCAGTTAATGTGTTGATACAGCTCTTATGCTTATCTATGGAAGTATTGATATAGCTCATATGCTTATCTGTTGAAGCGTGGATACAGCTTGTATGCTTATCTGTTGAAAGTTGATATAGCTTATATGCTCATCTATCCAAGTACTGATATAGCTTGTATGCTTATCTAATGTAAAATGGGAAACGTTTAATATGAGTTACTGCCTCATATAAGTGGTTGGCTAGGTGCTGAGCCGTTGATGTAAATTGAGAAAATGATGAGAAATGGAAAATGAAATGAAATATGAACATTGTGGTCATGTAATGGAAATGGCTTATGAATTGATTTATGGTAATCGAACATTTATTAATTGCTAATGTCTTAGTTATTGCTCATATGGTGTTTAGCATTTCTCTACTGAGCATTGGCTCACCCTATATGAGACATTATTTTCAGGCACAGGTAGCATGCCACCTTCCAGGACATAGCTTGGATGATGATGGGAGTTGTAGACTCTTTTTGATTCTTTTGTTTGTATTACATGTATATCAAGCCAAGGGCTTATTTTGTATAGAATTAGTACTCTTTTTTTTTGTATAACCAACTGTTAACTTAGAAAGCTGTAAGCGTGTAGGGCATTTGCTTTTGTTGTTAACATGTAATACTGTTGTAAGAACTACTCTGATGAATGGAAAGACATTGATTTCTTTATATCATTGCATGTGTAATATGATGGGCTTTATGTATAATTTTGAGGACGTTACACGAAGAGCAGCGGTAGTAGTGGTGGCAGAAGCTTGGCAATTTGAAGACAAGGGTTTGACTTGACAGGGAAGATAAACAGTAATGGCGTATTTGGCCTCCCACGCGTAAATAAAAAGGGAGGGAAGCGAAGAGGCGGCAACCTTTTGAATTTTGCGCGTGATGAAGACAACTGTGGGGTTGCACAAAACCATTGGCGTAAAGCCGCGTGGCATCGAAGAGACGGTTTGTCAATACAGCTGAACGATCGATGACAAGACTATTAGCGCAATCCTCAACGACCGACCAAATCATATAGCTCGATCAAAACAAATAATCCCAATCACACTCAGCTCGGATGGGACTAAGGGGCAATTGAGAGGGGGATTTGCACCAAGTGGTAGGGCCGAGCCAAGATAGCGCGGGTATGACGTTGGGCCTTGCGAGGGCCAGGCCTCGTGTCAGACCGAGCTAGGCCAACGCGGTCCTCCGGCTCGCCACGTCGGGCCGAGCAAATTGTCTTCGGAATTCGGAGGCAAGCAGGTGCTTGACTGAACTATAGACGACTTAGATTGAATATGGGCCGCGATATTGTATAAAGATACCAGGGCGTGACTGACATACCAAACTGCACGTCTCACAACCGATTAGCTCAGATGTATCAATTTAGTATAGTTCGGTCGTCCCAGCTATTGTGGTGTTTCTCCCATTTGATAGGTCGGTCCTTTTTGCCCGATTGTGTGTGCCACCTAGACCAACGATGTGATGAAGGAGAAATCCACTCTTGGTACGCATCAATACTGTTTGGCGGTTCGACAAACACTGTTTGGAGATTTTGGTCTTTACACGTGTAAGGAAGGTAGAGGGGAGTACAGCTGCCTGTCTAGGGAAGGACAGCAAAGGTAGTGTGCCTACAATTCCAGAGGCTGTATGGCTAGCCTAGAAAAGGGGAAATGAGGGAACGTTGGAGGTAAGCAATCTGAAGGAATTGACTGCTCTCTCTCCCTCTAAAGTGCTCTATTCCCATTCTCCTTCTAGAAGTGTTCTGACTTGATCGTCAAAGGGTTTATTCGGCAGCACACCGCCGGGCAGCTCACCGTCTTTCTGTTTTTAGGTCAAGTGACGTTACGAAAAGCTCAAGTTCAAGGAGTACGAAGAACGAAGGATATTTCACCCCGTACAATTACATTAATTAAAATTAATTCCATTATGAATTTATGTCAAGTATCATATTTTTAGAAGTGATTTACATACATGTGTAACGTTCAATTTGATATTGATTGATTAAAATAATGGAACTTAATACTTTTTTCATTAAGTTTTTATAAGATAATTTGACAAATGTCAAATGATGAATAGTGTGGAGTATTATTTTAAAAAATAATGATTCATAAAAAATGATTGTTTATATTTAAGACACCTATTGATATTTCTTGAATAATTTTTTAAATAAAATTTTTGAATTTATAGTATTATTGATAATACACCTACATGAACTTTAGCAGAAAATATATGCAAAAATAATTTGGCTGAAATAAAAAAATTTAAAGTTATTATGATATGTCACATAATTAATCAGAACCCTTTTGAGAATTGAAATTATCAAGGTTATACAGATTGTGTGCCTGATTCCTTTTGAGGACATTGTTTATGATTTGAATTTGTAATTTTTTATGCATCAATGTGAATAACTTTTATAATTTTATTGATATAAGTATAAATCTTACATTTGAGTCAATTCACCTTAAACATTTTTTCATATAATAAAATACTTAAATATTGTCATATAAAAATATTACTAATAGATCATAATCAAACACCATTTAAAGTATAATTAAAGAACCGATGCACCACATTTTTTTTTTTTTTAGAGTATAGAAAACATATTAAAAAACAACAACATACACTTTAGACATAACCAAACCAAACCAAGTCTTAAGCCCCATCAAATAGGGTCAGCTACATGAATCCTTCTTCTTCACGCAGCCCTATCAAAGGTCATTTCATTAGTCAAATTAAGTAGATCCATATCTCTATTTACAATGCTAGCCAACATTAATCTAGGCCTACCATGTTCCCTAACACTTTCATCTATCGTTACAGTATCGCATCTCTTCACTATTGTCTCTGTTGGTCTCCGTTGAATATGATTAAATCATCTCAATCAATTCTCTGTCAACTTATTATCTATCGGTGTTACTCCTATCCATTCTCCCAACTTTAGACATAACCAAAAAGATAATAAATTAACATAGACCTTTTCGATTAATAACCATAATTAAACACCATGAGTTATAACTAAGTCATAATTTGTATACTATAGAATTTTTTGATATTTTTTATTTTTTCAAAAAAATATTTTGATACAAGTGGATTTTATGATTTTTGATAAATTTAATTAACATAAATGAGGATTTGATTTAAGATTGAAAATACATATTTATTTTGATAACATTGAAATAAATTATTTTTATAAGTCTTTTAACGAAGATCACACACGGTGACAAAAATTTTCATATGCTATAATCAAATCTATTATATTTGATTTTCAATTGTTAAACTTTCTATACATAAAGTATTAAGATTCAAAATCAATTTTTTATTTTAAAAATAAATCTACTAGTAACATTAATATACTAATATTTATATTTGTATATCAAAATTTATTTATTGCTCCATGCATTCAATTATATTAATTTAATGAGTTTTATTTTTACTTATAAAGTAATGGTACATAAAATAATATACAAATTTTAATACATAAATATAGATATTACAACATTATAATTTGCTAATTCATCAGAGGTTGGGACAGTCTTCCAAATTTGCAATCCAACATTGGTAAGGTTAAGATCATAGGACCATAACAATCTTATAAAAATATATTACCAAATTTATTGTGCCCATCGTTTGAGATGTGAATTGGTTTTTTGATTTTTTAATTATTTTAATTTGAGATTAAAAAATCTTATTTAAAATAAACTTTTTAATTTTTTTTACTTTTATTTTTAAAAAAATAATTATTATAATTTAAATGTAATATTTTACCAATTAAAATAAAAATTTTATTTTAACCCAAACTCTGTATACCAACCAGATCATTTCACAGGAAAAGGACAAAAATGCATAAATCATATATATTGAAGACGAATCCGGATCCTCGGCCGCGCTTCCCGGCCGCCCTCCCAGTAGCCCTCCAAAACGACGTCGTTTTGGAGGGTTTTTTTTTTTTTTTCTTCTTCTTCTTCTTTGATTCGATAACAGACGGGAGGGGAGGGGAAGAAGAGAGAGAGGAAGGGAGAAGATCTTCAATTTTTTTTTTTTCTTTTCTTGGCAAAAGTACATGAAAAATACATTTTCAATCTACAGAACGAATAGATTGATCAATATTTTTTGAGTGATATAGCCTTTGTAAAACAGAACGAAGAATGATCAATATAATACCTGGGAAAGCATCCATATATATATATATCATATATACCTGGGAAAGCATCCATATATATATAAATTTTTAAAAGTGAATAATCATCCATATATATATATCATTTCCTTTGTAAATTTTCGAAAAGAAATGAAGAATGATCCAAATCTGGAAAGCATTCTTGGAAAATTTGGGGAAGCATTCAGTTCTTGCCAACATTCAGTTCATCTTCATCATCAAAAACACACCTTCATCAACAACACAGAGGTCTTCATTTCCAGATCAAAAAAAAAAAAAAAGATCGGTGACCAAATCAATTTTTGAATGCATAAAAAAACAGATCGGTGGTCAAAAAAAAACACAGAGGTCTTCAACACAGGAATCAATTTTCCCCCCCCTTTAGATCCAGATCCAAATCAACTAGAAAAAAAAAAAAGACAGAGAAAGCCGAAATGGATGTTGATGAAGATGTTTAGATTTTTCTGGAGATTTTTTTTTTTTGTTTCTCTTCTTCCTCCTCTGTTTTTCAATTGTTTTTTTCCTGCAGATTTTTCTTCAGATTTTTCTGCAGATTTTTCTTCAGAAAATCAATGGATGCTTCTCTTCTTCCTCCTCTATTTAAATGTTGATGAATCGGCATCCATCAAAGAAGAAGAAGAAAAGAAAAAAAATTTGAAGATCTTCTCCCTTCCTCTCTCTCTTCTTCCCCTCCCCTTCCTCTCTCTCTTCTTCCCTTCTCCTCCCCTCTATTATCGAATCAAAGAAGAAGAAGAAAAGAAAGGAGGAAAAAAAAAAAAAAAAACCTTCAAAATGACATCGTTTTAGAAGGCTGTTGGGAGGGCGGCCGGAAAGCGCGGCCGAGGATCCAGATTCTATTGAAGACAGCTTCTCACTTCTCTATTTTCATTCAATTCAAACATTGGAGAGCCAAAATATCAAGCAGAAGGGGGGTCCCACAGGGCACTATAGGCCAGGCAGTGGAGCATCAACATAAATGGGAGAGAAAACAGCACCTCACTCCAACCAATCAGACTCCCACCAAGACCATCCTATGCCATTAGACCATGTGGTACGATTTTTAACTTCGGTCTTAATACTCTTTCAAATTGTTAGCACATAAATCTTTAAATTATGGTTAAAATTATATTCTTATAATAAAAATTATACTTTTTTTTTTTTTTTTTTATAAAATATATATATCACATACACTATATTTTTAGTGCACGGGATAGCCTTTGTCATATTTACAAATTCATTTTGAAATGTAAACAAAATTATCAATTCATTATCGTTGATCATCACTATAATCATCATCAATTCATTATCATCATCACTCACAAAGGCTATCATGATCTGTCCATAGGAATGGAAAATTATAAATAATGTTTGGTAGAGTTTTTTAAATATGATTTGAGAATAAGAGTTGTATTTTGAATTTGTGAGTTTTGAAATTATGATTTGAGTATAAAAAATTTGTTTGGTGAATGAGTTTTAAAAAGAGTTTTGAATTGAGTGGAGAATTTTTAATGTAACATATGATATCTGATACAAAAACTTATAATTCATAACCAAATATACAATTCAAAAATCTATTAAAAATTTCAAAAATATTGTTTTATTAAAAATATAAATAAAAAAAAAATGCCAATTGCCACCAAAAAAAAAAAAATCACACTATTTAGGTCAACTAGCTAGTCAACCGACCGAACAACTAGTCGGACGTCCAAGGGGATGACCAATAGGCCAAATTTCAAAATTTAAAAGCTTGACTGAAACGAGTTTTCAAAAAAAAGGGTGGAATTAATTTTTCAAAACTTAAACTAAACATCACACTAGAATGTAGGGGTAAAACTATGATTCTAAAACACAACCAACCACAGATTATTCTGGAATATCACGTGTTCGTATTCTTAATTAATCATAATTTATTCTGCCTCCTCGTATTCTTCAATCACCTGATATAATATCTTATTTATCGATCTTTTTCATTAATTATAATATTATAAAATATCATATACCTATATTATGAATTACTAAATAATTACCGCTATAAGAATAATGAAAACAGAAAGCCCACAAAGCCATCATCATTAATTTACACCACCATTACTTGTCTTCTCTCATTTATCTTCATTCTCATCATCTCACAGCCACACCAATCATTTTCCATTTCATTTTTTACCACTTCAAGAGTACCACTTCAAGAGTAAACATAAATGTGGTAATACATATACACACAATTTAGAACAGTTTTTAAAATTTTAACATGTTTTACTTTTTTTCCTCTTAAAAATGTTCATATTATTAAAAGATCATAATTGTTAATAATTTTAAAATTCAACTCATCTTTCTAATTCAACCCCCGCCCCCTCCCAAAAAAAAAAATTACAAACACATAATTTAAATATAAAATTACAAATATATTGCGGTCGTACCCACTGCTAAGTAATTGCATCTATTTTTATTATTTATTTATTTTTTATTAATTGCATTGTGTGATGGTTGTCTTCTATCATCTCCATTAGGGGTGAGCGTGAGTCGGTTATGCCCACAGAATTTTCAATCCGTCATTCGTTTGCCAGATTGGCGGATTGGAGAAAATCAATCCGCATCCATCTGCTAATCCGACGGATGTGGATTAAGCGGATTGACGGATGAATGTGAATCGGTTTGGCGGTTTAAGATTTTATAAATTTTCAACATAATTCAACTTGTGCACTTTCTCAAAAAATAAAAATAAAAATTACAGTCAATGACTTAACAGAATATTACAATTATTGCATGTCTCATCCAAAGAAAGAAAATTTGAGACTTTATTCACATATTACAATCACAGCATGCCTCGTCTACATAAAGTATTATAATATGTGGTTCTTAAAATAAAAAATAATTCAAACTACTAAAATCATGAACAGAGCAGTAATAGAAATTGTATGCATCTGTATTGTTACATCTATATTTGTTTTTAAAAATAAAAATCAACTAGCATTTATAATCTTTGATTTTTATTATTTTTAGCGTTAGATTTAAAAACTAAAATATATAGATAAATAATACATTTATTTTTTTCAATTTAAAAAATATATTTAAGTTGAAAACTATTTTTCAACATAATATATTCAACAGAATATTTAAATTCTTTTTCAATTGAAAACACAACTAGAATATATAAACAGATTAAAAACACATAGTCTTACAAATTACTAAGAATGCTCGGCAGTTTGGCGGTTCAATTGCGGCCAAATGAATCTCAAATCCGCCATCCGTCCAAAATTAGACGGATTGAAAAAAATCAATCCGCAACCGTCCGCTCGTCATCACGTATCCGTCCGAAATGCAACAGATCGATTCAGTTCAATCAATTTAAACAAATCAATATATCCGCTACTCATCCCTAATCTCCATCCACTATCTGAACCAAGCTTCTATCATGGTGGGTGGGACTATTCTCAAAAAGCAATCCAACTCCATACCATACACAAGGCGCAACACGGGGACTAGTAGTGGGATGCCCCAGCTTACCAATTGCTATAGTTGTGCTCTTTCTCTATCTTCCAAAAAAAAAATGGTATATTCTTCTTCAAAATTGAAAATTGGGAAAAGTCTCTCTTTTAACCACAAAATAAATAAATAAATAAATGGGAAAAGTGGCCCCACTGCTGAGCCTAGTGCCTCTTCCCTTCCTTTTTCATTTTTCATTTTATATGTCCTAACTAACACATTTATAAATATTATTCCTCCCCTTCTCCTCAAGTGGTTTGTTTGCTGCTCTACCACTGAATTCCCTTATAATCTTCTCCATCCTTTGGAGGGTAAGTCTTCCTCAAACAAATTCAGCTTAACTAACACATTAATATCATTCCTCCCCTTCTCCTCAAGTGGTTTGTTTGCTGCTCTACCACTGAATTCCCTTATAATCTTCTTCACCCTTTGGAGGGTAAGTCTTCCTCAAACAGATTAAGCTAAAAACTCACTCTCTCTCTCTCTCTCTCCTTGCACAAACTTGAATGGGTATTTCTAGCACATCCAAAGATGCTGTGTTGGCTGGACAGATTTCTCTTTTCCGGTCTACCTGTGTTTGCTATCTTAATTAAAGCTTCTAATTATGCACCACCCTTCTTCTTATTCTTCTTCTTCTTTAATCTTTTGGGTAATTGGAAATTTCAAGCATATCTTTATAAGCACCTTCTGTTAGTTGTTTACTTTCTCTTGCTTTTGTTTTTCAGAAATTTGACCCGAACTTTAATTTTTCTTCTTTCCGCAGCCCGTTAGCACATGAATGAACTGTTTCTGTTTTTAAACTTTTCTCTGCTTTCACGTTGAGTTTACTGAGGTTTTTCATTTTGTTTTAATTAGAATTCTGACTGGACTGGATGTATATAGTGGCTTAATTTCTGTGATTCCCTTTGTTTTTTTTTCCTGGTCTGGTAGGTATTGGCCCATTGATGGAGTGTTCCAGCAGCCAACCCAAATTTCTACTTGGGATTTTGAGTTTCAAGTTAGTTTCATTTTGATAGCCCTTTGTGGTTAGGTTCATTTATTTTTGTCATCATCATGAGTTTGGCCTGGCTGCTGCTGCTGCTGCTGTTGATGCTGCATATGCCTATTCTCTTCAACGTAAGAACATTCTCTGAAGCAGTTTCAAAGCCTCCTGATGTTGTGAATATTGGAGCAATATTCACATTTAAAACCATCAATGGAAAAGTTGCAAGGATTGCCATGAATGCTGCTGTTGAAGATATTAATTCTGATTCCAGTATTCTTGGCGGAAAGAAACTGGCTATTTCGATGCATGATTCAAACTTCAGTGGATTTCTCGGCATTATTGGGGGTAATTTTTTTTCTTTTTAAACCCATCTTAATTCAACTTTTGGGATCTTTAATCTTCTCCTCTTTTATATGTTTCAATGTTTATTGTCAATTTGTCATGGTTGGCTGGCTTATCTTGTTCTTGTGATTTTCCAATTCCTACATTGTTCACAGCATTACAGTACATGGCGACTGACACAGTAGCTATTATTGGTCCACAATCATCCGTGATGGCTCCCGTACTCTCACATCTGGCAAATGAACTCCAAGTCCCCCTCTTGTCATTCACCGCATTGGACCCAACCCTCTCGCCTCTCCAGTATCCCTACTTCATCCAAACAGCACCCAACGATCTATATTTGATGACTGCCATTGCAGATATGGTTAGTTATTTTGGTTACAAAGAGGTCACTGTCGTTTTCTCTGACGATGATCAAAGCCGAAATGGCATAAGTGCACTGGGTGATCAACTCGCAGACAGACGCTGTAAAATTTCTTATAAAGCAACACTTCCCCCTGATCCCTTAGCAACTCGAGACGATGTTAAGAATGAATTAGTCAAGGTTAGACTGATGGAATCTCGAGTAATTGTTTTACACACTTACACGATAACAGGCCTTTTGGTTTTTGATGTGGCTCAGTCTCTTGGAATGATGGATAGCGGGTATGTTTGGATTGCTACTACTTGGTTATCTAGTGTTTTGGATTCTAAGTCGCCAGTTTCTCCAAAGATTGCCAAATCCATCCAAGGAGTTCTCACATTTCGTCTCCATACCCCCGATTCAGAAAGGAAAAGGAATTTCTCATCTCGGTGGAATCAGTTGAGTAACGGCTCTGTTGACTTGAATGCCTATGGTCTATACGCTTATGATACTGTTTGGATGATTGCTAAAGCAGTTAGAGCGTTTTTGGATCATGGTGGCACCATTTCATTCTCCAATGATTCCAATTTAAGTGGTCTAGTAGGGGGAGGGGCCCTGAATCTTAGTGCATTGAGCATTTTTGATGGAGGGAAGCAGTTACTTAACAACATATTGCAGACCAATATGACAGGTCTAACCGGTCCTGTTGGTTTTAATCCAGACAGGTCTAAAATACATCCCTCCTACGATGTCATTAATGTTATTGGAACTGGGTTCCGGCAGATAGGATACTGGTCTAACTATTCTGGGCTATCTGTCGTGTCACCGGAGGTGCTTTATACCAAACCACCTAACCGCTCAAGTTCCAACCAACAGCTTTATAGTGTGGTATGGCCTGGAGATGCAACAACTCAACCTCGTGGTTGGGTGTTTCCAAACAATGGGAGGCAGTTGAGAATTGGCGTTCCAAACCGTGTTAGTTATCAAGATTTTGTTTCACTAGGCAAAGGTACTGATACAGTCCAAGGATATTGCATAGATATTTTCCTTGCTGCTATAAAGTTGCTTCCATATGGGGTACCTTATAAGTTCATTCCATTTGGAGATGGTCACAAGAACCCAAACTATAATGAGCTTGTGAATATGATCACATCGAATGTGAGTAGAAAAATTACTAATGTTTCCTTTATGAATGTAAAGTTTTTTTGTATTTCATTTCTGCTGACTCTACGCTTTTAACTTTTTTTTCAATTGTAGGCCTTTGACGCTGTTGTTGGTGATGTTGCAATTGTCACAAACCGGACAAGGAGCGCGGACTTTACTCAGCCTTACATAAAATCGGGGCTCATCATAGTGGCACCAATCAGGAAGTGGAAATCGAGTGCTTGGGCATTCTTGAAGCCATTCACTCCATTAATGTGGGTAGTCACGGCATCCTTCTTCCTTATAGTAGGAGCTGTGGTGTGGATTCTTGAACATAGGATAAACGATGAATTCCGGGGGCCACCTAAGAAACAGTTAGTCACAATTTTGTGGTGAGTACTTTGGTACCTAACTCATTTGATCTCTTAACATATTTGATCTATAAATAATTATGTTATTTTGGTATCAATGTCTATAGATCATCTAAATTAAATCAGATAATGACCGAAACTCTGCTTACTACTAGAAGGCCATAAGCCTATAACATTATTTTATTGACACGATCAGAATCATTAGGTGAATAACAACACTATATTATGGATTATAAGCATGTTTAGGAGAACTCATATATCATTCTTAACTCCTCTTCTTCCTTTGTTTTCTTATCATGCAGGTTTAGCTTCTCAACTATGTTTTTTTCCCACCGTAAGTAGCAACCTTGGAGATCTAGACTGTATCCTTTCAAGGAATTTAGTGAAATGGTTACTGACTGATATAGTGCTTCAAATTTTCAGGAGAAAACACAATGAGCACGCTTGGTCGCATGGTTTTAATCATCTGGCTATTTGTGGTTTTGATTATTATCTCGAGTTATACTGCAAGCTTGACATCAATACTCACAGTGCAACAGCTATCCACATCCATCCAAGGAATTGAAAGCTTGATAACTAGCACTGACCGGATAGGATTCCAGGTAGGGTCTTTTGCTCAAAACTATTTAAGTGACGAACTCAACATCGCCAAATCTAGGCTTGTTGCGCTTAGATCGCCAGAAGAGTATGCTATGGCCCTACAGAACAGAACTGTTGCTGCTGTGGTTGATGAACGGCCATATATAGATATCTTCCTCTCCACCTATTGCAAGTTCTCCATTGTTGGTCAAGAGTTCACTAAAAGTGGATGGGGATTCGTAAGTATCTCTCAATACTTGGCAACCAATTTCAAGTCTTTTCTCTTTATTAATTGGTATAAATATCACTTCTTTTCTTTTTCTTTTTTAATCAGCATATAAATATCACTTAGTAATCATAGGTTTCAAGTGGCAAACTTCATTGCACTAGAACCCGATCAGTAACAGACTACCAGGAGTTGATTGGTATTAATTTTTTTCTCAGTAATCAAAATACATGTTCCTAAACACGCACGTCATCTTCCAAAAAGAATCCTTTTATCATGTAATGGGAAATTGTTCGAGTAGAATTTCTCTTATTTTGTGGAGAGGACAACTTGTATTAATTTGATCATAATTGATCATGTTCCTAATTGTTTCAAATTCTTGTTAGGCATTTCCAAGAGACTCTCCCTTAGCCATCGACATGTCAAATGCGATTCTCACACTGTCAGAGACCGGTGAACTTCAAAAAATCCACGACAAGTGGCTGAACAAGAAAGTTTGTGGTTCGCAGACCTCTCAGCTTGAATCAAACAATCAGCGTAATTTACAAAACTTCTGGGGACTGTTTGTCATATGTGGGATCGCATGCTCTATTTCTCTGCTAGTGTATTTCTGCTCAATGCTGCACAAATTCAGCCGATACTTCCCAGAATCAGACAATGAACCTTCTTCTAGTTCTAGAAGTGGCAGTTCTCGTTCTGCAAAAGTCCAGAGATTCTTATCATTTGTGGATGAGAAGGAATCGGTATCAAAAAGCAAGTTGAAGAGAAAACGGACAGATGTGTCATCTAATAGTGCTAGTGGGAGGGAACTTGAATCAGTAAATGGATCAGAAAGAAGAACAGAAATTGGCAATTCAGAGAGAGGAGAAATTGGCAATTCAGAGGAGAGTGAGAGGGATTATGGAGCAGATACCACCTGGCTTCATTAACAAGTGTGGTAGCAAGACCTATACTTGTTTCTCTCAAATTTTATTCCAAAGACATTTCACAAGAAGTTGTAATAATATATATGAAGTATATGGTAAACCATAAGGTAATTAACAAACAATTAGATGAATATGTATATATATATATATATTTTCACAAGGTAGAATGTTAGATGTTAGTAGGAAAGTTGGATTATACTAAAGAGTATTCATCATTGCTCCATCAGGTCGAATATCAGATCCCGCCGCATCCTAGGGCCGGCTACACAACTACTATGACAACTTCCAGGGTAGAATATGTATAGTTAGATTACCAAATTATGAATGAATATGTATTAGATCCCCAAATAATATTGCTCAACTTGTTTTTAATTAATGCTACTCCTACTTGTACCATTCTAAAAAATGAATGTATTCATTTTTCACATCCTCATCTTAGTACACTCATTTAATTAATATGTTAGTTTCTTAATTACTCAACATTTTGTAAATGTTGTAATAACATTATCTCAACAAACTCATTAAAATTAGTTGATTACATAATATGTCAAAAGCACATATACACTTGAGCCAATGAATTTTAATTTTATGAATTTCACCATCTTAAACGTCTACATGCGTATTAATAATCTAATCTTAGATAACAAAATCATTCACTCTTTGGTATTTCTAATTATCAATATTTATTTCTATGTTATTAGCACTAAGTGAGCAAGTCTGTCTCACAGCAAAGCAAGTGCTCAAACATTAAACAATGAGAGGCCCTGTAGAAAATCAGGTGCTCTAGCACCAAACAAACAATGAAACTCATAATCAAGGTCCAAAAGTTATGATATAAGATGATCGGAATGAATCGTATGTATGTATTAGTATTAACAGAATCAAACACTACATCACTTGGTGAATAAAATATTCTATGTGGTTGAGCTTTAATCTTTACTAGCTCAACTAAAAAATTCAATCAATTCGAAGTCTCAAAATTACGAGTCTAAAGATTTCGCCTCTTTTACGTTGTCTAAGAAACCCTAAAGTTAAATTTAAAATTCTAGTCACCGAACCCACACACTCTTTCTCTCTCTCTCTCTCTCTCTCTCTGTCTCCGACTGCGTGCGCGTTCGTGTGCGTGTACTGTGAGTCTGTAATAATGGCGATTTGCTGCTATGAATCTGCTGCTTCGAAGCTCATCTCCATCTCCACATCCCCTCCGACCAACCTCTCCAAACCCAACACTTGTTTCTTCTCTGTATCCCAAACCTTGAGATTGAGATGCAACCTCTCACTCCCTTCCAAAACCCTCGTTACAGAACCCCAACCCCTCTTCACCTCTGTCAAGTCCTTCGCACCCGCAACGGTGGCTAACCTCGGCCCTGGCTTCGACTTCCTGGGATGCGCCGTCGACGGAATCGGCGACTTCGTCACCCTCCGACTCGACCCTCAGGTCCACCCTGGCGAGATCTCCATCTCCGACATCAATGGCAATTCCTCCACCAAACTCAGCAAAAACCCTCTCTGGAACTGCGCTGGAATCGCCGCCATCGCCGTCATGAAGATGCTCAACATCCGATCGGTCGGCCTCTCCCTCTCCCTCCACAAAGGTTTGCCTTTGGGCAGCGGCCTCGGATCCAGCGCCGCCAGTGCCGCCGCAGCTGCAGTTGCGGTGAACGAGATGTTCGGCGGTCCGTTATCGGTGTCTGACCTAGTCCTCGCCGGACTCGAATCGGAATCGAAAGTTTCCGGCTACCATGCCGATAATGTGGCGCCGGCGATCATGGGAGGGTTCGTGTTGATTCGGAGTTACGATCCACTGGAATTGATTCGATTGAATTTCCCGAACGAGAAAGACTTGTTCTTTGTGTTGGTGACTCCGGAATTCGAAGCTCCCACAAAGAAGATGAGAGCAGCATTGCCAACAGAGATTACGATGTCGCATCATGTGTGGAATTGCAGTCAGGCTGGGGCACTGGTGGCGTCGGTGTTGCAGGGAGATTTGAAGGGATTGGGGAGGGCATTGTCGTCGGATAAGATTGTGGAGCCGAGGAGGGCACCGTTGATTCCAGGGATGGAAGCGGTGAAGAAGGCGGCCATGGAGGCTGGGGCTTTTGGATGCACCATCAGTGGAGCAGGGCCTACAGCAGTGGCGGTGATTGATGATGAGGAAAGGGGGAGGGAGATTGGGGATAGGATGATTGAAGCGTTTATCAAGGAAGGGAACTTGAAGGCATCAGCAATGGTGAACAGGCTTGACAGGGTGGGTGCTAGACTTGTAACTAGCATTCCTAGATGATTTTGATCATCATGAATAACAAACAACAAAGGAAAGGACCCCCCCATTCAGTTCATGGTGGGTGCTGTGTGTGTCTCTGTGTGTGTTTTGAACCAAATAACATTGGCAGTGATTGCTGTACCGTATCAATGTTGGTTGGGTTGTCCATCTCATTGATTTGTAAGGGGAGGGAAGGGGAATAAAAATAAAAATGAGCCAGCCAGCCAGCCAGCCATATGTGATCGATCATGCACTTGTGTTGCTTCTTGTGATTTACATCCCCAAATGGTTGCATTTGCATTTATATCACAAATGACTGTTTTACTGAATTTGATTTACAACTCTTCTAAGCTCACCTTCAATTGTGTTTTTATTTTTTATTTTTTTTATATGTCAAATGGAAAATGCTATGATCCAAATAATTTATTAAATTTTTTATCAAACTTTTCACATGGGTGTCATGTAATAGGTTTGGTAAAAAATTTAATAAATTGGCCTCGTTTGGGAACCCTTATTTTTAGACAAAAAGTTACTAAATTAGTCAAAAAGCTAACAATTCATACCAAAAAGTCAAAGATTATCTTTTCTCTCTACTTTTTGCACATCTTTTCATAAAAAATTAAAAAGTAATTCCAAACATATTAGTTTTTTTTAATTCATATTTTAGTCAAATAATTAAAAAATTACTAAATTAGCCTGTTCTCAAAACGGGTAGAATCTCTAGCATAACTCAAGTCAAATTGTAACAATTAAATTTTGTACAGAATTTGCCACCAACTTTTGCAAGATGCCAAAATTTAACAAGAGTGGTTCTTTCCTTCACATTCATGATGATGGGATTGTTATTTACATTGGCTTGCTATTAACATCCTAATTTCTTCTTAGTAAATGCTAACAAGTGTGTTTTAAGCATTGTTTAATGTTAAAAATATGAAAAAAAAATGCCTAAAAATATTAAAAAGTATATTAATTTGAATAAAATTACATTAAATTTAATAAAAGGCATCTTGGGTTCTTTAATTTTTTATTTTTTTTTTAAATCTTTTACTTATACATTAAGAGCACTTGTGGATACTATGCAAGGCACAGCATCTTTACTAGTAGCACCCTTTATATTTGACATTTTATAAAGAAAATAAAAGAAATGACATTTACACGATTAGAACAACATTTTTAAATTCTGATAGATTGGTTTGACCACAAGCTGCAGATGCTCTAATTGACTATCAAAACCGTGACATGTATTCTGAATGTATCCCTCCAACCCCTCCCACAAAAAAAAACACAAGATTCTCCATAAATGTAAAGGTATAGTATTGTTTTAACAAAAAAAATGTATAGAAGAGTTATTATTATTATTTATTTAAATGGATTTATTATGTGATTTCCCAGCAACATTGATTAGAGCTGTGTGTTCCCTTGCGAACATGCTTTTCTTTTAGCTTATGTCTCTTATAGATGCTCTACGTGTTTCTTATCAAGTTTTCAGGGGAACCGAGGAAAAAGAAAAATAGACGAGAAAAGTCGGTGAAGCATGATAGCTGCAAAATAACACATACAAGAAAATTTTCCCAAAGATATCAAAACTATCAAACTACTCACAAAAATTTATATATAAAGAAAAAGGAAACCAAATCCAGCATTTAAAACACAAATCAAAACTTTTATCTTTTTTAAATCACAGACACTGTCATCAATTGATTTTAGAAGCCGCTGCCTGCTTGGCACCAACAGAAAAGAACTCCGTAATCACTTCAAGGGGCATGCCCTTGGTTTCGGGAACCTTGAGGAAAACGAAAAACCATGATATGGTGCACACAACAGCATACATACCAAAAACACCAGTAAGGCCAACGGAGTTGAGCATCACTGGGAGTGTGTAGGTAACAATGATGTCTCCAATCCAAAATGTGAGGGCACATATGGCAATGCAGAGGCCACGAACCCTTGTGGGGAATATCTCTGCACAAAGAATGTTTGGGATTGGCCCAAATCCCATCACGAAGCAACAGAAGTAGACCACCACACTAACAGTTGAGATGGCCGCATTTGCAACATCTCCAAGGTTAACAAGACCTCCGATGACAAGAATGACCAGGGTTCCTATCAACAAAGGGATTGTGCTAAGCAGCAAGGTCCTGCAATGCAAGAATGGGTTAACAAACCAATTAACAGTTGATACCCAAAGGTTTTGAACCATAAAATGCTCATGTCATTATCTTTTACTAGGTAAAGAATGTCGAGAACAAAGTACCATGAAGTTAACCAACCCAACCTAAAATGGCATGCACATGATATATATTTGTCTATTTTACATGAATATAAAAGGCCAATTATTGCCTTCCATCGTTGAAGTCTGGTCAACACAACCACAAAAAGGACCTGCTTCAGCTCTAAGCGTTTTTTTAAGGTTAGCTAAACACTTCAAAGAGTTGGAAGATAAGATTTTACCTGTTAGTCTGGCTAAATTCTTAGAATAATTTGAGGACTGCAATGTAGGCTCAAATTTTCATTTATGTAGTTTTCCCCCCTCTTATCGCAAGAAAAATACAATCATACAGAATTAGAAAAGTTGACTTAGCAGGGTGTTTTCCAGTTGCTCATTGTAATTAAAGATAGTCCTACAATCTGCCCTACTTTCCTTTGGTTTTTGTGTTACTGAAGGTTTTTTTCTTCTTTATTGTTTTGCATTTTTTATGGAGGGGTGGAGATGGAAGGGTGCACAATATCAACCCCAGAAAAAAAAAAAAAAAGAGAGAGAGGATACATTTTTGTGGGAGAACTAATATTAAGTGGGAGGACTACAAAATAAAAGGGGGGAAATTTTTTTCTCGAAAATGGGATTCAGTCACAACCAATTTTGCCAAATAATAATAATAATAATATGAAACATGGTCACATCCATCCCTAAATGTGGCAGTCACATATTGAAATGTATTACTAGTTTTCTACAAAAACTACCACCTTTTAGTACATAACAATTTGGAGACTTGACCAATACATGATGCAACATGAAGGAATGCACATGACTAGTACATTGCCAATATTATACCCAAAAAAAGTACCTGAAAGGAAAATTTTATGTATGTGTGTGTTGGCAGGGTGTGCCAAGATACATCTACCATAACTACGTGGTTTGTGTAATGTATCCATCTCGTCGCTCGGGGAGGTGTATTTTTGTAATCGATGAACGAGAAAGGAAAATTCCCTCACTGCAAAACTGCAGCACAGAGTATAGAATAATAAATTCTACATCCTCTATGGCCATCTCAGCTGACAGTAAAATTGGTACTGGTACCAACGAGCCAACCTCCTCGTCGAAGACCGTGGTCTAGAACAAGTCTTCCTCCAAAAATAGGCTATGTACCACTAGTCCTCACCAGGCAGTTTTGGTGGTGCCAGACCCCGAGATGCCTTTGGCCCTCCATGTACTCTCTGGCCTCAGTGCTATGGGTTGACTCGACAAACCCATGCGAATAACCACATTCAATGCCCCTCACAACCTCAACATTTCTACAAGAGTTTGGGATTCTAAACAAAGAAATCAACGAGGGAAGAGAAAACCGAAGGAGGAAAAGAATCTCAAGGGCAGAGGCACATGATCTCAAAGCTCTCCAACCAATGAAGAAGAAAAATGAAATAAGGCCCCCTTAACTATGTCTAGGGCATCTTTGAAATATGAAGCATCACTTGGAAAAATGAGACGACCATTAGACCACAGAAGCGCAACGTCCAATCTTTGCCATCGTAACTCTTTTTCCAAAACGTCTCCCCGCTTGACAAATGCCAACAATCACTTAAACCCCACATGTGAGTGTTAAACTGGCTAATGGTTCGTGAGAGCTCACATGAAGGGACCATAATGTAGTTACATAGGTCCAGTCCCACAACATGGTATTGCCACGACATCCCTTGGTTGACTTATGTGGATAACACGTAGACCGCTCATGCCAAACACCTCAAGCCATCAGTGTAATTACTAACAACCTCACTTCACCCAGTGCCTCAAGCAGCTCATGTGCCGCTAGTGACCTCGCTCACCCAAGACCTCAAGCTCGCATGGTTTACCCTGCTCACTGGTCACCCCACTGAGCATGCCTTGACTTCCAAGACTAAAGTATGCTGCTCGCACTACCTACATTGGGAGTAGGGCCTAGGTACCTTGCATGGGACCACCAAAGGACTTGTGGATTAGAAGTTAGAGTTCAAGGCTTCATCCAAGCACTCCCTGAGCTCCCCCTCAATAGCAAGGTGCGCTTGGACCAATCTTCGAGAGAGGGACCTTGATCACGACATGTAATACCTCGATGATTGTATCATACCTACCTCTAAGCCATTAACACAAAGAAAAGGGACATATCATATTTACCAACTGTCAACACATGATACATCCCCCAAGGTCATGCTATCGTTGCAAAATTGCCTGAAGCTCCCTCCATTTTGCCTAGTCAAGAGGGTTGAGCCAGCTGTCTCAGTAGAGCTCGCACCCCATATAGAATGGCTTCATTCATGCAGATCACCACCTTGCTCCTCAGGCATACAGAGCTATCCACTGCCACCATCTCTTTCCTAAGCTGGCTTGGCTTTCTCCTCTCTCAGCTATGGTGGTCTTCGGCCATCTCCATTCCTACCATAATCCCAAAAGGCATCCCTCAGCCAGCTCACTCATCGACTATCCACAACCTGTATCACACCCCTAAGTTGTCTATACTAACCACCTACATCGATTTTGGGTACAAACACACTTTTGTTGAAAGTTGGTCAAGCTTTTTCTTAGAAGCATAGTAAGGATTACTTTCGATAGCATCGCACTTGACACTGAGTTCAAGGTATTTTCTTCTACCGTTCTTACCCTAAAAAAGTAGGGTCAGCTAATGCCCATGAAAACCTACCCTCCTCTATCCTACAGGGCCAACAAGGAATAGTACATACTATTCATCTCTTGTCCATCAAATATCTAAAGGGAGATCCTAAATACGCCCACTTAATTTCTCTCTACACCCATTGCATGCATTATAAACCTTAAGATGAGAATGCTTAGATGGATTTGTGGTAAGACTAAAAAAGAAATAGAAGTGAATTTTTTTATGAAATGGTAGGAGTAGCACCTATTGAAGATTAGTTGAAAGAAAACAAGTTCAGATGGCTTAGCAATGTACAATAAAGACCTATAGATGCAACAATAAGGAAGGGTGATATATATGATCACCATATATAGAGATGTTAAGGGCAGGGAAGACCTAAGTTGACATTTAATACGTTAGTGAAAAAATATACTCCCTCCATCCCATATTGTTTGTCCAGTACGCAAAAACGGGAACATAAAAATAATGTATTCTCATACTAAAATTTTCAAAAATTTTCCCCAATTGAAAGATCTCATTGAGTACATTTAATTTATGTTAAAAAAAAAAATTTAAATCTTGGCACAAAAATATAGTATTTCTTAAGTTCTCGCTTTTTGTGTTGGACAAACAATTTGGGATAGAGGTAGTATAATTTATTTAATTTAATTGAACATAGAGCCCTTGATAGAGCTGAATGGAGAAAGGATTCTTGTAGCAAACCTCAATAGGGACAAAAGGCTTAGTTTGGTTTACTCACCTTTGGGTTGGAGAGAAGAGGTCTATAGGACATACAAAAGGACATCAAGTAAGTAGGGATGACAACGTAATGGCTAGCGGATGGGGTCATCCATACCACCTAACCTAGTGGGGTCAATGATCAAACCTTTCCCCTAGACCAACTCAACCATAAATGTTTTCAATTGTCTCATGTTCAATAACTAAACAAACACAAAACATTCAACCCAAAAAGAAACTATTGTCACTCCTAGAGCCACCCTGAGTAACAACGGCATGGAGAAAGGTAGGCTACTGACTTTATGGTCTCCAAAAGGAAGTCAAATATTCCCTTTTTGCACCACCGACATTTCCTAAATCAACAGAATTTAGTGATCTTCCAATTTCATAGAAGAACTGCAATTATGCCAAGAGAATAAAAGGATAAGAGAAAGAAAGCTACCTTCTCCCAGATATATCCATTAGCCTCATAGCAACAGCTATACAAGGAAGCATCAACAAGGTCGTGATGGTACTAATAAGCAGTGAAGAAGAAGCTGAACTGATGCCCAAATTTGACAGAAGAACTCCAACACCTGCCTGCTCCAGAATTTGAGGAGTGTAGTAAAGAACTCCATTTATACCAGAGAACTGCATAAAGAAGATACACCATATAGAGCAAATTAGTTATACATAGAAAAATTTAAAAAAAAAATTGAAAGTGAAATTAAGCAACCCATTGATAAGGTATACTGCACCATAGGAAGATCTATCTGTGTGACAATGAAAAATTACTTTGGTGTGTGCATCACATAACAACATAGCATCATCATCATCAACAACAACAACAGATTATTATGTGTGCCACTGAACTAGTATTGCAAAATAAATTTTTTGATTGAAAGTGCAAGCTCCTTGATTTGGAATACATTTTCACATTAGATATACATGAGATGGTAATTGAATAAGGCAAGAGAAAATGGAAAACATTGCTTTCAAAATTTTCATTTTTAAAAGGAAGACTTTAAATAAATGGACAGGTAAAAAACATTTTTCCAACTCAACCTGGCCACTGAAAAAGAGATATCTAATGCAAGCTTCTCCTTAATTTGCAGAAACTTTGCAAATATCTATTACAATCCAAGTTGATGTTGACATCAAAGTGAACATTGGGCGAAAACCAAATGGATTATTGTAAATTTGGAACACTTCTAACAAAAGACCTAGAATTGCCATGATAGTTTTTTAGTTGAATTTTGTAACAAGGCAATAAGGTTGAATATGGAGAGATAATAGAGACATTAAAGACAAAAGAAAGGACACAAAGGCTTAACGTGGTTCAGCCAATAATGACCTACATCCACACACACACAAAGCCCTATGGGCTACATCTTTCATTCACTCAACTTCATACTCTTATTTACATGATACACCATACATATAGAGTGAGAGAAACAATCAAATTTCTTTAGTTAAGGGATTGAAATAAATTAAAGATATAAAAAATCATGATAAACATAAATCATGAAATCTTCATATATTCTAGTATTTTTCATATCTTCTGATATCTTTAATAACATAATCTTATCTTTAACATTTTTATCACGCAACATTAAAAAAAAAAATTAGGATTAGAAAAGGTAAAAAATTTATTGCAGAAACCATTCCCAGTAATACTAATCAAGTTTGGAGAATTCAACCCTAAAGATATCCCTAAAATCCTCATCGTGTTTCGTTCATTACTCTTCAAACCTAAAATCCTAATAATCGTAATATCATCCCAACTGAAATATTTGTCAAACGAGCAGGATCTGTCACCTGTGTGTCCTATATAGGAAACATTTTCCACTCAGTAAAATTGGACATATCTTCTTAATTACGCAAAGAAGCCTAGTGTCCCAATTCAATGGGTCAAGTTTATCTATATAAGGGTAAGAAAATACAATGCACCAAACCCTTTTGGCTTTATCTTGTCTAACAGTCATGGAAACTGGAAACCTGTTTATAACAGGAAACGAGAAAGGAGCCAACTCATGGTACGATATAAAGAAAGGAAAATGGTAAATGCATTACTTGTTGCATGCTACAAACAGAAAGGACACCAATTGCTATTGCTTAGAATTTAACTTTCCAAAGAGAAAAAATGCCACAAAAAATTTCAGCAGATTCTATTGGTTACCTGCTGAAGTATTTGAATCCCCACCCCAACAACCAAAGCATGCTTGACTCCTGGTTCAAAAAGATCATTCCAACTTGGCCCTTTCACAGCAGTTTCAGATGGGTGTACCATAGCTGGTCCAACTGCATGCTGATTCATAAGCTCCTTAGAATAAAGAGCCGGTTGACTCACCAAAGCAGCAGCCTGGATGAACTCGCCTTCTGCAGGGACATCACCACCAGAAAGAGAAACTATAGATCCACGCCGAGATGCAGAGACACCCTCCTCATGCAAATAAATTCTTTTAAATCCACCTTCCTTCTTTCCATCTTGACCTTCTCTCTCAGTCCATTGCCATGCCAGCTGCCAACCCCCACCAATGCCCATGCTATTGAGAGGTTCCCCAGTATTTCCTTGAGTGAGACTATTGTGCCTCATGCTTAAAATGCTTCCATGGGCAGCTGGAGGTACAATGTCTTTCTCCAAGCTTGTTGTCTGGCGCGAAATTAGTGGACTGTTCAAATTGTCGTCAGAATCAGCAGCACCAGCTTCAGACGTATAATCCTCCCCCTCTCCGGCAAGGCTCTCTTCATCCCACTCTTCATTTTTAGGTTGCTGCCCTGCCATGCTGAACATGCTACCAAAGTGTGGAAAAAGCATGCTTCGCATGCTTCCTGTCTCAGGAAGCTTTTCATGGACACTGCCAAAGAGGGTGACAAGAGGATCCATAAGGGGTACATTCTGGTTTGCAATGCTTCCCTGGCGTGATGCAAAACCAAGACTACTCTGCCCGGTGACAGGTCGAGCAACCCAGGAGAGACCTTCTTGAGGCCCATATAACCTGATTTTATCTCTTTCAGCAGTTGGTTCCTGGTCATCAGTGATTTCATTGTCTGGGCACATTATGTATTCTTCTATAGATGTTTCACCCCCAACTCCAAGACCTTCAACTAGCAAAGCCATCTCTCCTGTAGATAAAAGGGAATTCAAAATTATCCAGATGATGCAAAAATAATAATTATAAAAAAGAAAAGATCAAAATAGCAAAAAAAGTATGGCAATCAACAGTCTTCTGGCTTTGCTATACTCATGAGAGAAACATATCTTAAGATTGTGTAAAGTTAAATCAATTGTAAGCTAGATACCAAATCAAACCAAACTAAGCCCGGTCTCCCAATCAAGCGGGGTTGGTTATATGAATCATTTTTCTCCATCCTATTCTGTCGTGGGCTATATGCTTAGTAAATTTTGCTCAGTAAGCTAGATAAGTTACTAAAAAAAGTTAGGCTTGTCAAAAAGATGTTAACATAATTTCCAACAATAATTGGGCAAGCATGTGCCTATTCGGTGTTGTTTAAAGCAGCAGAGGAAATGGCAAACCACTTGATGTATGGTTTGGTGGCAAGGAAGTTGAGGTCGCAAGGGCCGGTGTTTGAGTTAAAGATGCTGTTTGAGCTTCCTGTACTTCTAGTTCTCATGCAACCAATTCATTCATTTTGAATCGTTGGTTGACTTTTTAGGTAAAATTGGAGCATAGGTTTTCATTTTCTTCATTCTTTTAGTTTCATTCCTCTTCTTTGCTATGTAAGTATGGGAGTTGCATGGGTTACAACCCTACAATACATTTTAGTATTCATTTCATTTAATTACAAAAATATGCTCAATAATGCCATCAACACATCTCTGTAATGTGTAAGCTGGAGTCCCAACAATAATTACAGATGGTTAACAAAGTGTCAACAAACAAGGCAGAGACTGCAACTACACATCTCCAGCTTTGCATAACAAACCTATCAAGAAAAACTTAATTAAGCAATGAGTTTCCAATGCTTAACTTATAAACTTAATTTAACAATATCAATATAAGAAAAAACCAAAAAGGAATAAAGTTCATGTATTTATGTGCAAGGTTTAAACAAATAAAAAGGTAAAATAAAAGCAACATTAAAGTTCATGCAGAGAATCTTTTCAATAAATACTGTAGAAACTAATTTGGCAGAGTTCAATTCGTCAGAGTCATATTAACTGGAGTTTTACAATGCAATATATAATAATGTGACCATTTACTTGCAGGCCCATGCAAAAAAACAAAAAAAAAATGAAGCATTTAGTAAGGAACAGAAGACTGACCAGAGACATCTTCCCTGCCACGCAGTCTCTGCAATACCTGCTTCGCCTCAAGCATACGTCCTTTGCTCACAAGCCACCTTGGAGACTCAGGCAGGTAAAATATTGTTAATACAAAATAAATGAGGGAGGGAATAGAGAGAACCCCAAGCATCAACCTCCAGCTCGGGGAATCCATCAATGACATTCCAAAAACCATGCAATACGACAAAAACATTCCACCTGAACCAGTAAACTGAGGCAAAGTATTCAATAAACCCCTTATCTCAGGTGGTGCTGTCTCCGATATATAGATTGGAATGAGCGTAACTGCCAAACCAATTCCAAACCCATCTAGAAGCCTTGCCACCAGTAGAATGTAAACATTCGGGGACCACAACATTACGAGACCGCTAACAAAATAAAGGACAGATGACATTATAAGCATGGGCCGCCTGCCAAGCCAATCTGCTATTCCACCGGAGCATGTAGTAATTAAAGTGGCACCAATGAGTGACATGGCCACAATAAGCCCCTCCACAGTTGGGTTGCTTTCCAAGTTGAATTCCTTCTTTATGTATAAAACAGCCCCTGTTGTAAAAGAAGATAATGTTTTGGGGAATTGAAAGAGAAGGTTATGCAACAAATGATTAAATAATCAAAACCCTACAAAAAGTAAACAGATAATGAAAAGGAATACCACCAAAAAACCTGCACTTCTGTGGAGCAAATCTGATTCCTATAGAAGCAGGGGCAACTCAACACAGGTATGAGTGGAATTAAATTTTTATTTACTACATATAATTGTTGGTTTGATGAAAACCTTAACATAGTTGTCACCACTGGAAAAGGAGTTCAAACACACTGCCCACTTAGTCCAATTCTAAACATCCCAATCCTCCATTGGGTCTACTCTACAAAGTCCACGCAAGAAAATCATTTGTTTGTGTATGTATTTAGTATAAATCATTTTGAAAATTGATGTAATTTATTCAAATTAGGACCTAAACCAGATGGAATTGTAATTTGAAGTCAATTTTTTGTTTTTTACTACGTGCAAATTGATGCATCAAATTGACTGTGTTGTTTATTTTAAATCTTTTATATGATCAAAATTTCTAAAAGAACATCAATTGTAGTGCAAGATTCATCTTCTACCCAAGAAATGTGCGGTGATAGTCGCATAGAAAATTATTTTCAGCTAAGTTGTGTTGACATGAACAATCTTCTATGAGATCCAAGGAAAGCATGCCTAGTTTAGTCCTCACTGAATAAGGGTTTAAAAGGCGGAGTAGATTGAGTCCAAGGCTACAATAAAAAAATCTCATCTTATCAATTCTAAAACTTCATCTACTTGAGTGTCTTTTATGTTAAAACAATGTATTTATGATTTGAGACATTAAAGTTTCTCGACTTCTTGGAAATAGGTGATAGATATTTATAGGTGTGAATTTCTATAGTACTGATAAAATTCAGGGTGTGTTTGGTATCATTTTTGTTTTCATATTCTATTCTCAAAAATTGGGAAAATGAAAATTTTGTTTGACAAATTGATTTGCTAAAACACTTCCTTTGGAAACACTTTATTATTTTTTTGATAAGCAACAAAGAAGATTGTAATAGATAAAGTAGCGAGGGGGCACAACCTGAGTACAATCACACAAGAAAATCAAAAGAATGAAAAAGAAGGAAAAAAAAGGTATTGAGGAAACTCCAAAATCCTACAGAAAACCGTAAAATAAAAAAGATAAGTTGATGAATGGGTGTTTTTTGCAATTTGTATTGTTTTTGTTTCTGAAAATATCGAAGATAAAAACGAATTTTGAATTCCTACTGTAAAGAAATAAAACGCCTGGGGATTCCAAAGCACAAAATTTACTAGTTGTGGATCCATAAGATAACAATATAATAAAAAAGAGTAAAAATAAATGAAAGAATAAATTACCAGCAATAGTAGCATTATCCCATCCTTGTAGTAAGTTACCCATTGCTGCAGCAACAGCCACCAGAACTGCTCCACTCATCTTGCTCTCTCTCTCTCTCTCTCTCTCTCTCTCTCTCTCTCTCTCAAAACTGCAGATTTCTGCAATTACTTACCTGAAACAGACATTTAAAACTCAGGGATCAAATTGAAAACCTCACAGTCACGAGATCGAAATCTAATGAAAGCATTAGATATATACATATATATATTGATGGTGATGATGATGATGAAGTAAAATTGAAAACAGGAGCAACTAGTAGAAGTAACACAGACTCAAATATAGAGAGAGTCAAAACAATTTTGAAAGAGTCTAATCCAAGGAAGAAATCAAAATCTTTAGATACCTATAAGGCAAAAAATAAAAAAGAATAATGATTGTTACCTATATTCGTTTGAGATTGAAGAAAGGATCAGAAAGAACCAGCCATAGATTTGTTGAGGGATTCCTTAAGCTTTTAGAACTAGAATCCTTTGGGAGAAGAGAGAATCTTCTACTCGCGTACAACAGGCCAGAGAGAGAGAGAGAGAGAGAGAGAGATAGAGGGAGTGTCTCTCTCTGTCTGTATGTGTGTATGTTAATGTATCACTCACTCAATTCACACACCGCCAAACTAGAAAAAAGGGCTACTTTTGCGGTGGGGGGCTACAGGGAAAATAAAAGGAGAAAGAGGGGCTTTACTATTAAATAAAGTAGTTTGGGGGTAAAAGGAAAATAAAAGGAGAAAGAGGGGCTTTACTATTAAACAAAGTAATAAACAAACAACAGTCCAGCATCAGCGCTGTGCCTGCTGTCCCCTCTTTCTTTTTCTATGTGCCGCTAGCTGTGCGACAGTTGCCCCCTTCTTCTCTCCTCCCCTCCTCTCCCCTCCCTGGCTGCCATGCCATGTAATGATGCATTGCAACTCCTCCTAACTATTTTATATTAGAAGTTAGTTTTTATTTTTATTTTTTTTAAATATATAAAAAAATATAGAGATAATGTAATTTAAAAAATTTAAAAAATTAATAAATTAATTTTTAATCTAATTATCAAAATAGGCCGCCCATTTAGGAATAAACTATTTTAATTAGTTTTTTTAGTTATTTTAGTTTAGTTTTAAAATTTGTATTTAGGATAGTAATTTTTTTTATTGTAGTTAATTTAATGATTGTGAAAGAAAAAAGTAAAATGATTATAATTTAAATGTAATATTTTATTTTATTAATTATTTTAAGTTATTTTATTTTTATTAATTACTTTAACCTAAACCTAACTTTCCAAACATACCTTGCAATTTTACTAACTTTGGCTTATTTTGAGAAATATGTTAAAGTTAGTTTTTTAAATTTTTTTATTTTTATTTTTTGAAAAATCATATTGTACAAAAAAAATAAAGACATAATATGATCTAAAAAAAACTAAAAGATAAAAAATTTAATTTTTAACTAGTTACTAAAATAGGCCGACACTTGAGAGGAGAAAACATTTGGAATTCAGTTTTTTTTTAAATTAATTATTTTAATTAAAAAATATTTATATTTTAACTTATTACCAGCGCGTCCATATCAAAATGTATGTCTCGTTCCTATGTTTATTGACAAACGCATAAACCAAACAGATCACTCCACCTTCATAATCGCTTTTACTACTGCAATCTTGATTACAATTTAATTTATTGGCATTTTGATTTAAAAGTTTATTTATTGAAAATATAAACGCCAAAAGAATTTATTTTCGTTTTAAATTAGAGAAAATCATACCAAAATAATAACTTTCAAATTTTTATTACCAAACTAATTTTGAAAAAAAATTTCAAAAACATATCCTACTTTTTAATATTGTGTTTGGTTAGGGGATTTGGAGAGGGATTTGAAAAGAGAAATGGAAAAGGTAAGTGAAATGTGAATAAAACATACTTATATTTCACCTAATTTTACACATTTTTTTTCTTTCTCTTTCCAAATCTCTCCTCAAATTCCCTAACTAAACACAGTATAAAAGAATTTGTTTTACGAAGGAGAAAAGAAAATTGTCGAATCAGTGATTTCAGAAGGTTATCGGTGATGAATGTAAGTAGTGAGTGTTAGTGTTATGCAAGCAACCAATCAGCAATAACAATGATGACAGCATAAATGATGGGGAAAATTATTGTTTGGTCTAGTATAATATAATATTTCATATGTACTCTGATTAGTAGAGGAATTGAAATTTATAATTTTTATTTAATTATTAAAAAATAAAAAATATAATAATTTATGATTAATCAAAAATATAACCACAGTGAGCCTGAACCAACCGATAATTTTCCATAATGGGGAGAGTAAACAATCAAAGAGAGAGTAAAGTAAACAATTAAAGAGAGTATAAACAATTAAAGAGTAATGATGGAGAACACTCCAAATGCCAGTTGTAATTGTCGTATTACTACCTATCTATAGTGACACTTTATATTAGTAACGAAGTGAAGTCTACTTCAGTTCAGATGGATCTATCAAGTTTTTTACTACTCTTTTCCTCACAAAAACCTAAAAAAAGTCTTTTTACTACTCTGACTTGCAAAATTTTAGTTGTTCAATTTTGTAATATTTTTATGTACATAACATATGAAAAAATAAATTATAGACTTTTTTAAAAAATATATTTAATAAAATTGTGTTATAACAATTATCAAGTTAATTAATTTTGTCATATAAAATAAATTATTTAAATCACTAAAATGTGAACTGTGGTAGCTCCACAAATCTCCTTAATTTAATAGAAGTAAGTCCTATTGTGACGAGCTAAAATTGACTCTTGACTAGGGGTGTAATCGAGCCGAGCCGAATCGAGTTTATCAATGTTCGAGCTCGGCTCGACTTATTTTCAAGATGTTCGAGCTCGGCTCGAGCTCGAAACGAGCCTAAATATATTGGCTCGAGCTCGGCTCGAGCAAAATTTATCTAACTCGAGCTCGGCTCGGTCTGGCTCGTTAGCCAAGTCAAACCAACGGAAGCCAAGGAGCCTACTACACTTAGACATAAATAGAGATCCTTTTCACTGAACACCACTGTGTAGAGGCGATGTGGGACAATTTGTTTGGCATTTGATATACACTTGTGTTTGCTGCTGAGAAGAAGTCCCACATCGGTCAAGGCACAAATATGGCCAATAGTGAGTGCTTATAAAACTCCTCCACATGGCTACAGATTTCTCCCTTCAAGAAAAACAAGTAATTCCAAAATTGCTATATATATATATATATGTGTGTACACGTGTAAATATTATAATGAACTTGTGGAGTTTAAATTTTATTAATTAAATTTACACAAATATAATAGAAAAAAAAATTTGTACAGTTTAATATTTTGTTAATTGTTAATTATATTTATGTATATATTATATAATTATATAAATAATATATAATATAATTATAATTATATATATATATATGTGGGCTCGCGAGCCTATCGAGCCGAGTATTACTGAACTCGAGCTCGGCTCGTTTGTTAAACGAGCTTAAAATTTAAGCTCGAGCTCGTTTATTTAGTAAACGAACCGAGCTTAAACGAGCCTTAACGAGCCGAGCTCGAGCTTGTTCATGAACAGCTCGGTTCATTTGCAGCCCTACTCTTGACAAACACTTGATAAATGTTGGAAAGAAACAAATGCCCTATTGGTTAAACAATTCATTTTTAAAAAAAATAAAATAAAATCATCAACTCAATAACCTCATTATTGATTCCAAGTACCTCTTGCATTGACTAGGGTGTACTAGCCTATAACCTGCCTTATCACCAATTGTGAATCTCCAAACACCTTTAGGTATGGGATTTTAAGACTTCTTACCAACTCTAAACCAATAATCAAGGCTTCACACCTTACTTGATTATTTGATTGTACATGAGACTCATCTAAGTGATAGGAAGATTGAAACACTTGCTCTTGAGGTAACACTAACACCACCTCAGCACCAACACATTCCTCAGTCTTTGAGCCATCAAACATTAATTTATATAGTCTCATTTCGATTGAAAATACCGCATGCAAATCTACTTCAACAAGGTTACAAGGATGTTCAGCCAAGAAGTCTGCCAATGCTTGGCCCTTTACAGCTTTTAGAGGAACATACTTGAAATAATATTCAATCAAAGCAAGTATTCATTTCCCCTGTCTTTCTCTCAAAACTAGCCTTGACAACATATACTTTATCACATCTGTCTGAGCAATCGCATTAACCTCTAAAGGCAATATGTAATGTCTCAACTTGATTGCTGCAAAATACAAGGCCAAATACAAATTTTTCACAGAACTGTATCTAATTTCTACTTCATTTAACTTTCTAACCGTTAATCATATCTACTAGGAGGGCAATAGTTTCACTGGCCTTTCAGCAAATTAAGGAACCATATGCCCAAAGGATTGCACATTTTATACAATTTTTCCTAATGTATTTCTATTCAAATTTTGAATGATGCCAGAGGGGTGGAAATATCGAAGAACTCTGTATTCTTAATTTCACTTAATAAAATTTTATTTTACCAAAAGAAAAAAAAAGGAAAATTTGGTAAGTGATTTTGGCGATCGAGATTTTTGATGTTTGTATAATCATAAAAAAGAAAGTGAAAATTTTGAACAATATATGAACTTATGGATTTAACCAAAAAAAATGATATTGAAGACAAATATATCTATATAAAATAAAATAAAATAAAATAAAATAATATTTGTCAAACCCCCACTAGGTGTCCCAACTGAAACATTGTAAGTTGTATATTCTCCAACTTTTTACCAAACAATATGTCTAGGGGCTGTTAGTTTAATTTCGTATACATTACTACTTGAATATAAATTGAATTAAATTGATAATTAAAGTGATATTAAGGCCTCGTTTGGGAAGTATCATTTTTAGCCAAAAAGCCAAAAAGTTATCTTTTTAGCCAAAAAGCCAACAACCCATACCAAAAAGTCAAAGATTCTCTTTTCTCTCTACTTTTTGCACATCTTTTCGTAAAAAGCCAAAAAGTCATCCCAAACATACTAGTTTTTTTGAGTGACTATTTTAGCCAAATAGCCAAAAAGTTACTAAATTAGCCTGTTCCCAAACGAGGCCTAAACACATGATTTATACGGCTAGTTTGAAATTGGATCAGTTGGCTGAAAATTACAATTTTAAAGACAAAATTGATAAATTTTAGAAATTCTAAACTAAAATGGCATGAAATAGATATTTTTATGGATATAGGTGTATTTTATTATTTTTGTTTTTCAATGATACCCATACAAGTTAGGGCATTCTACCAGCTAGTCCTACTTCATCAACTTATTACCCATTAAGTCTCATAGGCTTTTCGTATGTACCATTAAATCATTAAATGCTTTTAATGTCTCTTTCTACAATTTTTTAGATTTCTCTATTTTTCTCTCTCTATTTCTCTCTTCTTCTCCATCTCTTTCTACAATCTAAGAACTTCTTTATCTCTCTACAATCTAAGAACTTTACTCCATCATGTACCACCGCAGCCACCATACGCCACTATTATAGCAACCACCGTTGCCACTATGTATCCCCACATCAAGAACCAATCGCATTTGTAAAACCCAAGTTGTGTGTAGAATTATTTTATTAGGTAGATTAGTAATTAAATTAATTTATATAAGTCATTTAATAATATCAAAGAATTAGTTATGAGATGGCATTATAATTCCGATTACTTATATAGGTAATTTTATAATTTTGAGAAATTAGGTTAATAAGCCCACTTGTTGTGACTTTAAGTCCTAGAAAAAAAAAAAAAAAAACAACAACAACAACAACAATAACAAACAAAACAAAGGCTGGTGAATTGCTATGGAGGGTTTTGGAGACGGCAAGGGTTCGAAAAGGTAAAAGAAAAAAGAAAAGAAAAGAGAGGTTTAAGTAAGGCTGCAATAGGAATTGGAGGTAACACTGTTGGCTTTTTTGGCTTTTGAAGGTTAATAATGTAAATTTAAACATGCCAGCAAGGATCAATCAGTCCTTACAAAATATTAATTGCTAACCAATTATCAAATGATTGTTTTACTTCTCTCAGCCTCAATGAAGAGGACTTTTATTGGTGGCTTATTTAGGAGAATTTAGTAAATAACAAGAAGTGAAGAATAATTTCAAAATCTGAATTTCATTAAGTAAAATGAAAAACTTACAATGATTTAACCCAGCCTCGTAGAGGTTTACAACAAGAAGCTATTTGAAACAACTCCTAAGAATGAAGTGCAGTACAGGAATTGAAGTACAGAAATGTAAAGAACTGTAAAAACTGAAAGGAAAAACGAAGTAAATAAATTGGTTTTTTAATCTGAGTCTGGATCCTTTATTTTGGGATCTTCTCTGTGTAGACGTTCCCGAACGCCCTAGGAGGATGAATCTGGTTCTGTTCATTTGGGCCTACTATAGTTCGGACTCAAATTGTTACGGTTCTAAATTTGAACCAAAGAGTCCAAATCCGACAAATCGTTTTTGAAAACAGATTTTTTGTAAAGAAATGCCAAACATAGACTGCTTTGCCAGATACAGAGTCGCCACCTAAATATTTTATTTTGGGGGAATTTAGGAAACCCTGACTCGTTTGCCTAAAGCCACGTGTCCGTCATCACCAAAGTTGCCTCGGCTCGGGAACTTGGGTACGATTGGGGAAGGTCAGCTATGAGCACCCCCGTTCGCCCGATCCGAAGATCGGCCTCTACTAACCATGATATCTAGTTTTAAAAACATTATGCGTTCTTATTCCGGTTATTAGCCTAGATTTACTATGTGATGCGTGTAGCAAAACAAGTATAGACTGGATCGCCTGAATTAGAACAAAACATTTCATGTTTGTTTTGAAAATGGTTTGCTACTCGTAAGTAGGCTAAAATGCAGATTTTGCCACCTTTGGGTTGGCTCAGAAAACATGGATTTGCCACTATCTAGTGGGCTTAAAACTCACAGTTTTAATGCATTATTCCAATTCAGGCAATTCAACCTCCACCCACAGGCATTCAAGTAGTTATATCACATAAGCATGTAGCCACATGGTAAGCATGCTGTTATGTTAACATTCACACACATGTGGCATGCTAAAGCATAAAAGCTTACCTAGTACTCCAAGCCAAAACAGAAACTAGTTAGTAATCAAATGCATGATCCTAGTTCATGTTAAGATGGCTAATGCAATACATACAAAATGCAACTAGAATAGGCTCGGCTAATCTAAGAATGACATGTGAAATGCGACAACTCGATACACGTATTCAAGTTGGAAAGGAAATACTATGGATGTGTTTGGTAACGTTTATGTTTTTAGTTTATATTTACAAAAATTTTATAAACTGGTTTTTGTTTATTTTTTGTTTATTTTTAAAAAAAACATAAACTACAAACGCGTTTGGTAATTGACAAAATGTTTAAAAAAAATTTAAAATATAAAAAAGAGTAACTTACAATGATTTAACCCGAGGTTTACAACAAGAAGCTATTTGAAACAACTCCTAAGAATGAAGTGCAAGAGAATTGAAGTGCGAAATGTAAAGAATGTAAAAGAAAGGAAAAAGCGTAAATAAATTGGTTTTTAATCTGAGTCGGATCCTTTATTTTGGGATCTTCTCTGTGTAGACGTTCGAAACGCCTAGGAGGATGAATGGTTCTGCTCATTTGGGCCTGCTATAGTTCGGACTCAAATTGTCACGGTTCTAAATTTGAACCAAAGAGTCCAAATCCGGCAAATCGTTTTTGAATGATTTTTGTAAAGAAATGCCAAACATAGGCGCTTTTGCGGTCTGAGTCGCCACCTAAATATTTTATTTTGGGAAATTTAGAAACCCCGACTCGTTTGCCTAAGGCCACGTGTTAAATCATCACCAAAGTTGCCTCGGCTCGGGGAACTTGGGTACGATTGGAAGGTCACTATGAGCAGTTAGCGATCCAAGATCGGCCTCTACTAACCATGATATCTAGTTTTGAAAACATTATGCGTTCTTATTAGGTTATTAGCCTAGATTTACTATGTGATGCGTGTAGCAAAACAAGTATAGACTGGATCGCCTGAATTAGAACAAAACATTTCATGTTTGTTTTGAAAATGGTTTGCTACTCGTAAGTAGGCTAAAATGCAGATTTTGCCACCTTCGGGTGGGCTCAGAAAACATGGATTTGCCACTATCTAGTGGGCTTAAAACTCACAGTTTTAATGCATTATTCCAATTCAGGCAATTCAACCTCCACCCACAGGCATTCAAGTAGTTATATCACATAAGCATGTAGCCACATGGTAAGCATGCTGTTATGTTAACATTCACACACATATGGCATGCTAAAGCATAAAAGCTTACCTAGTACTCCAAGCCAAAACAGAAACTAGTTAGTAATCAAATGCATGATCCTAGTTCATGTTAAGATGGCTAATGCAATACATACAAAATGCAACTAGAATAGGCTCGGCTAATCTAAGAATGACATGTGAAATGCGACAACTCGATACACGTATTCAAGTTGGAAAGGAAATAATGCAATTAGTATGATGCGTCGAGCCCGGTGCATGTAATACAGATGAATGAATGCAAAGCATGCGAGCATAAGGATGCTAATTTAAACATGCCCTAATCTAACCACTGAAAGCGGATAAATAAAAGGGAGAAAGACGTGGGGTTGGAAGACATACACACACCCACGCACACTTATTACACAGTTGCCCTCGCTCGGAGGGTCCAAATAAATAATACAGTCCGAATAAACAATTAAACAATTCTTGCTAATTAAATGTTACAAAACTTCTAATTAATTAAACAAATTAACTAAGCTATGGAAAGTAGTAAAAGGCCTCAGGAAGAGGGATACACGCATGCTCGGATTGGCTTTGCCTGGAAATCCATTGCCATGACACATGTTGCCTCTGTTTACACTGCTCTACACCTCTGAGACTTGCACAAATCCCAAGGATACTCCAAAACCACCTTCTGGGCACTGTGGAAGGTCACCGGCCAAAAGTAAAGGCCACCGGCCATCCATCGACCATGGATATTGATATCGGCCATAAATGTTTGGTCGATCGGCACTGTAAATAGCCGACTGGCCATATCTTCTTGCAGAAACCTGTTTTGACAACAGCAGAGGACAGACAAGGCATGGCAATGCATTTCAAAGCAAATGTTTGCACAACCACACTCCATATCATGTTTAAGACTCAAGGGAGTATAGTGCTCGACCCTCGGACCACCAATCGCGCATTTCAATGCGTGATGGCCCAAGAAGCCAAGTTGTGCGTTTTAATGTCAAATGTAATGCACACAAACACATAAGGAACCCAACCTCAATCATGGTGATTCAAGAGGCAAGGTATGCATGCCAAATGCAACCTAAGCATGTGAGCTAAATATGCAATATGAGCATGCAAACAAGTAATATACATTAGGCATACAACCTAAGCAAACAAGCATGCCAGGCATGAAGCAATATAACAACATTTGAGCAACATGCAAAAATGTATGATCTCGAGATGCGCGACAACGCGCTGCTTTTAAGACGCATGACAATGCGATCGAGTGGGCTTACAGTCTCGCTAGACCGCACGTGTTTTTGGTCCTTATCGGACCGTGGCGTGTTTCGGTCCCACCGGGCCCATTTTGGGGTGATGCATGAATTGAGATGCGGTGCACAAAACAGTGCGATGCGCAAGATCGCGCGATAGAATGCATGCCAAATGCAATGAGATGCGCAAAACAGCGCGGTGCGTTCAGACAACGCGAATGAAGGTTTTGCACCTCCCAAGGATTTAAGGTCTCCTAGACCGTGATGCGGGGAAAGTGCATGACGATGCAAAATGTGCGCGTTACAACGCGTGCAGTCATGCAAAACGATGCAAGGGATGATGCGTACTACAACGCATGCAGACATGCATAACAATAAAGGTTTTACACCTTCGAAGGATTTAAGGTCTCCTAGACCGTGATGCAAAAAAGATGTATGCATGACAATGCATGTTGCATAGAATGCGTGACAACGCAAGTGAAATGAGTGCGTAACAATGCAAATAGGATGGGCATCACAATGCAAATGAAGTGGATGCATAACAATGCAACTGCGATGTGTATCGTGGCACGATGCGACGCACCAGACAGTATGATGAATGCATGCAACGCATACGGGGTAACTTTTGAATCTTGTAAAAGACAAAAGGATACAAAAGGATACATCATTGCATGAATTCAAGTGTCACGCATAGAAGACACGGTCCGAGGTCGAAACGGAGGCCGGTTGAGCGTCGGGGATGCACTTTTCTTGCACTTTCTTGAGCTATGAAGACCAAAGATTACACATATGGCCTAAACAAGGCTGTAGGAAGATCACCAGCCGGGCTAGGAAGCCACCGGCTGTCTATCGGCTGCCAAAAAGTTCCATCGGCACAATATTCTGCCGATCGGCAAAATATATTGCCGACCGGCCAAAAGTGCCTGAATCGGGGGCAGACTTGACATTTCACCTCAGGTCTTTTAAAATAGGGTTCCAAACCCTATTTCTTCACTTCCTCTTAGCCGAAATTCCACACCCTCTCTCTCTAGAGTGTTTTTCCCTTCTTGTTTCCTCACTTTCTTCGCGTTTTACTCCCGTTTCGTCGTCGGATTCGCGATTTCCTTCGCGTTTCGAACGTTTTCAACCAATTGAAACTTCGTTTCGGTACACCCTTTGCTATTTCCACCTTTTTGGGGTTTGTTCCCTTCACTTTCCTCTTGATTTCCGTGCCTTTTTCACATCCCGGCTTTTCCGGCCATTTTCCACCCTCTCGGGGTTGACTTTTCGGTTGACCTTTCGTATCCTAGCCCGGTTTTCCTTCTTCCGGCTATTTCCTCATCACTCTTGATATGGCCGACGATATTCCACGGTGGGACTCCCGATCACGAGATGGATCCCGGTCGACCTTTTGAGCTGAAGCGCCTGCTCGACCCAAATGACCTACCGATCGGCGATTCACGTTCGCTTCGATGGATCGCGCCATCAGAGTTTTGATAGGGCCGATCCCGAGCTTCTACTACGTGAGGTCGCTTTCACCTATCCTTCTACGCTTCCGAGGTAACATCTTTTTCTATTTTACATTCTCGCAATGTAGAACTTTTAATCACAACCGTCATAGTGATTACATTCTTTAATTGCTTTAGCTCAGATGCTCTGATACACTGTGCATTGTAGTTGATCGTAGACACACTTGCAACTGATATCTGTTTAAAACCGACACATGCACATACACTGCACTAGCCTTAATCACTCAAACACACGGCACACACCGTATTTCACTACAAACTTACCAACACCCAGTATCTGCTTGAATCTGAAAAACTTGCACGCATGCTAAATTTGCACTGATCCACGCAAGCACGCCGACGATCATCATACGCTAGTTCATCAGAAACACACCGCACCCGCAGATCTGCTTAAACTTGAAAACTTGCACGCATGCTAAATTTGACCGATTTTGACTGCTTTCTTCAAAATCAGACATTTTATATTGCTTCGCAACTACTTGTTTGAAAACAGGGAGATTCTCATACCATTCGCGGGTATGGAAACACTGTCGCTCGTGAGTGGTACGCCGAGCTACCCGATGCAGTTCGCTACATCGTGGACCAGGCCGGCTTTGGCGCATTCTGCAGAGGACTCTCCAGGCTCACTACATGCAGACCTCTCCTTGCCGCTCTGGTGGAGAGGTGGTGGGACACCATCGATTCATTCAATTTCTCTGCGATGGGGGACATGACGATGACCCCTTATGATTTCTCGATGCTCACAGGCATTGGGGTAGGGGGTGATCCGATCCCCTTTGATACGGATATGGATGAGTGGGAGGCCGCTCAAATCTACTTGCTCGGCGAGCTGCCGCTTGCGTCTCGGTTTCGTCCGATATTCCTGGTTTGAGGTGCAGTTTAGGGTCCAGCTCACCCTTGTTGAGGCAGCCCCGATGACTCAGGAGGCCGTGGAGAGATACGCACGCAGCTTTCTCATGTTCCTGTTTAGGACGACTATTTTCGCCGACCGGGCGAACACCGTGCCTCTTTGCCTGTTCACCGCACTGGTGGACGTCAGGGATATCTTACATTACGATTGGGGTGGCGCCGCTCTGGCCACTCTCTATGGATATATGAGCTCGCGGGCAATGACAGCTTGTTTCGAGCTACCGGCGTGTTTGGGAGGTACATTTTTTTTCGCCTTTCATTTCGTTTATATTTTCAGATTCTGACCGCGCACACCGTAGTCTGCTTATACTTGTCAGATAATCGTATATACGGCATACACATACTCGCTTACACTAATCGCATACATCGCTTCACATCAGACACTCGCACAATACACTGTACAACACATGGCTCTGCTATTTCTGCTTTTATTCTGTATTCTGCTTTATCTGATAAATGCACTGGTATTTACCTTGCAATTGTGGGTTTATGCCTACTTTCCTAGGCTCGCCTCCGCATTCGACGCAGAGAGACTCTTCGCCGCCCCGCTTCGCCGCTTCGACGGGAGGTGCGTGCGGAGGCCCCGAGAGACATTTAGCTTCTTCCGCCGTTACTTCGACACCATCACCCCTGCAGAGGTATGTTTTACTTGCAGTTCATTTAAGCTTCATCTTTCCACTGCATGTTTTAATAACAGTAGATAACAAACTGTATTTTATTTTCAGATCACCTGGCAGCCTTGGGCTCCTTTGCCAACTGTGGATGCGGATCGGTTTCTTGCCGATGAGACCTCACGTTCCGGATTCTCGGAGGGCGATGGCATCAAGCTTGGTACCTGGATGAGCGTTTCTTGGGTCAGACTCTGGGCTTACCGGAGCAGATAGTCCCGGTGCACCCTCCTGAGCATATGAGGGATACCGAGAGATTCACTGCCGAGCAGATGGCGGATTACACCATTGGCTGGGAGGCAGACGGCTTCAGAGGTGAGGGCGATTACTTGGAGTACGTCCGGACCTTCATCATGCGACCTCTGAGCGGCGGCCGCCGAGTGGAGAGAGAGAGACCTGCGGCGCCAGCGGCTGGAGCGGGAGCAGGGGCTGGAGGGGGAGTGTCGAGGAGAGCTCGAGTCCGTGGTAGGGGCGGAGTTCAGCGAGGACGGGGGACCGGTTGGCCTGCTCTACCCGCTTCACTAACTTTTAGAGGGCAGGGTGGGGCGACCTACCAGATCCCCTTCGCCCCTCCCCTGGCCCATCACGAGTTAGTCGATGTCCCCGACTTGCCTCTGGTATCTATTACTGTATTCTTGTACATTCGTTTCATTTCAGTTTATTTGATATTCTATAGAATATTGATGCATCTGATACTTTTGCAGGCGTCTTCTGAGTACACCCGGCAGTCATTGGAGATGAATGCCTCCATGATGGGGATGCTATAGCGGACCTTCGACCTCCTAGCCCTTTACAGCATTCCGGTATGTTCTTTCTGACCACAGCCTCAAACCATACACAAACTGCTTTGCATAATCTGATGCACGACACTACACTGGATACCCAAATTTCTCACGGACTGATATATCAGACTCACATCGTGCATCTTGCACCGATTCACTGCTCACAAAGATACATAATCAGACTCATACATCAGATTCTCAGATTGATTCACCGCTTCACGCAGACTCACAGTCAGACTCATATCTTGTATTCTATCTTGATTCACTTACGCATCACGATTCATACACCGTGTATTCTCAGACCGATTCACGCCACGGACTCACAGATCAGACTTCATACATCGTGCATTCTATACTGATTCACTACTCATGGTATTCTGATGTATTTGCCTTTCATGCTTTTTGAGCCTCCCTTCCAGATTCCTCCGGTGGGTGGTCCTCCGGCTGGACCTCCCATTTCTACCCGGGATGGCAGAGTATATCCCCGCACCAGAGGGGGGCGCACTCATGTCGGGAGCAGTTCGCGGGCTCCAGTTCCAGATGACAAGTCGGAGACAGAGGCGGAGGCGGAGTCATCTGAGGAGGTGACAATGGCGGCTCAGCTCGGGCTCAGCAATGCTCTGGTGATGCCAGGCTTCGCCAGGAAGAGGCGAGACGGATCCCTAGGCGTGAGACCACTGATGCTGCTTTAGATTTTTGCTGCTTTTTTCTTTTTTTTGTACTTTTTCTCTTTTTGTTAGTAGTTAGGGTACTTTTGTCTTTGCCATGGCGATTTTTGTTCCCAAAACTTTGTACTTGAAAAAGATTATATGAAATGAAACAAACTCTTTTTTGTCTAAACAAAAAGTGTTGTATCTGTACATTCCCTACTTTGTACTGCATTACATCATATTACGCCCCAAATGCAAATGAAATCGATCTGTTGTCTGAAAATTGAGCACTTGCCCTGTGATAATCGGATAACTAACTAACTAACAACAAACAACTCATACAAACCACTGCTCAACCTGGATATGCAGCCCATGTTCTATTGGGGATTAGTCTGCATACGGCCCATAATACAGCACTTGGTTCATTCTGCACACAGCAAACCCTGAACAAATAGCCCAATCTGACAAGACGGACCACAAAACTGAAACGGTTGGAGTTGAAACACGCTCGGATGTCCTAAATTTCCTTTTCTTCTCTTGCTTCGCATGAATGTAGAGAATGGCACAACATTCTGAGCACAAACGATTAATCTTTGGAAAAGGGTTTCACAACCGGGGTATTGAGCCTACGACTAAACACAGCGGAGGGACTCAAGTGGAGAAAACAAAAAGCGCACGTCCTGAACACCATGAGACGCGCTTGGAAAAGACCCAAAACAAAAGTTGAGACCGACAAATCAAAAGACATGACACAGACGTGTTTATGGAAACAAAAGACCTCGGATCTCAAGGAGCCAGTTCCTCCGGGTATTATTCCCACCCTTTCTGATTTATGATTCTCACATCGCTTGGCCCTCAGGTTCGGTTTTTTTTTTTCTTTCAAAACCCTCTTGCTCACTTCTCTCTCCGCTTACACCTTTCTATTCTTTATTCTCTCATTTTTCCATCCCTCCCCAGGGTGATTGATGGATAAATAGGAAGTTGCGGGTTCGTGCCCAACACTGTTAGCTCACGGCTATTTCTCCCGGTGGATAGAGTGCCCTTCTGGCAAGTATGTTGATGGCGGGGAAAAGAAAGAAGACCTGACTCACTTGCGCCCCTAGTTCATCACTTTGACCATTTTTTTGTTTTCTAAAACGTTTTTGACCAAAAATGAGAGTCGGATTAACATACTTGTTTGATTTTCTGATTCAAAATCATGCAAGTCAGGCTGTAAGCACTGAAAATTTTCTTTTTGGGTCCAAGAAGATGGTCTAGTTTTGGAAAATGAAATAGTTTTCGAGAAAATAGTCAACTTCAGTAAAAATTTTCAAAAACTATATATTTTTTGTATACAATCAATGCTCGACGAGCGCGGAACTTACCCCCGAGATGCGCAACCTTGGATCGGAGGTAATGGAAAATTGCCTCTTGCTTAAAGGGGGCACATGGCAACGGAAAGTTGCCCCTGGTTTGGACGGCAACTCAGGGCAACTTATGGCAATGCATGGCAACGGAAAGTTGCCCCTTGTCTGGATGATGCCGCAGCAATTTTGTAGATAGTCTTTATCGATGACGACTGAACTCCGAAGGCGACGGTCTGAACCAATATATGGACACAGTCACTGTAAGAGCAATGGTGGCTGGACTTCAGGATGAAGTTGCCTACGTATCCCAAACATGGGAATCAAGCCTACGTAGTTCACGGTTGTTACAACCGGATTGTCGGATGCAGAGGAAGCAAGGATGATCAAAACCATTACATGGACTGAGGCGCTTATGAAAACGTCGGGGGCTAGACTTCAAGATGAAGTTGCCTACGTATCCCAAACATGGGAATCAAGCCTTACGTAGTTCCGGTTAAGGTACACTCGGGTATTAACCTTCACTTTTAGGCTCTAACTTTTGCCAAGGTGCCCAATGCGGGTTTTCGACCTTGCGAGCTTCTTTTCGTTTTTCTCTTCATTTTTTTTTTCATTTCTTTTCTTCCTTCTTTTTCTTTTTCTTCAAATTTTTTCGCATTTTTTCTTTCTTCTTTCTTTTTGCATTTTTTTCTCTTTTTTCTTTTGTATTTTATTTTGCCTTGCTCTAACTTTTGCCTGGGTCGGCCTTTCGGGTTTTCGGCCCAACGAGCCTCTTAAAGGGTAAAAGTGTAACAAGTCCATGCCAAATAGTTTTGAGTTTGAAGCCTCTCTATATCCAGGAGAGTGACTGTTGGGTTGATTTGCAGAAGAATCCATCACGGTTGCTTCATGAGCCTTGCCTGGTGGGATCTGATCTTCTTGATCTGACTTTGATGCCTCTTGCTCGAGGGCTGCTTCAAATCGGGCCTCGCAGGCCTTTCATGGCACAATTGACCGTTTTGAACGGATTCCAAGTTTGAAACAGATAGGTTGAATCTTGAGGCTGAGAGCGATCCTAGGCTGCACAATCTCAAGAGCGATTCCACACAGGTCTTCACAAGACTGCACAAACATTTTGTTTTTGAAAGTTTTTAAGAAAGCGACAAATCGCTCGCGCAGAAAATAGTGTGGAACCCCCGATCAAGCTGTGGTCCTTCAAGACTCACGCTAGCAAGCATGATTTCATTCATAAAAAAGGCTTAGCATGCCTACCTTTCTCTCAAAAATGATCAAAGTTTTGCAAAACCTGAGGAATTGCTTCCTCTTCGTTTTCATCACCGCAGTGTTCAAAAAGGGTTTTTGTGAAAAGCTTAGGTCATTACAACGATGTTTAAGGCACAAGAGAGTAGGTGGTATGTACTGTCATTCCATTCACATCCTCTGGCACAACTAGCTTAAACAGCGATAAGTACTGAAACGTGATAGCCGCAGCTGTTTCATTCAGATTCCCTGATTGTGACTGGCTCCTCAACCGAGACAGACTCAAAAGGAAAAACAAAAGGATAATTACAAAACGGTGTTCGAGGCAACAACCCCGGAATCACCTGACATTCTATACAAAGGGGACTGACTCGCTACAACAAGACAGACCCGTGAGCAAAAAGGACTGACTCAAGACAATGAGACAGACTCAAAATAAAACAAAGACCGACTCGACACTCAAGCCAGAATTTACAAAACTAGTGTTCGCAGATGCTCAAAAATGCGTACCAGACGCCACATCAAAATATAACAAGTGTCGCCCGCAGGTGGTTCACTCTCTGACTACATACTTGCAGTATCAGTGTCCTCAAAGTCCAACAGCTGAGTAGTAACGGACTTGGCTGAGGTGGGTGGGAGGATAACCTCGTTGTCAATCAAATCATGTACCTCATGGCGGAGGCGAAAGCAATTGTCGGTAGCATGGCCTGTCTGCTGGTGGTACGCACAGTACTGAGCAGGGTCATGAGTAGTAGGGAGATTCTTCGGGAGAGGCTGAGGCTCCAAGGGTTTAAGGTGTCCCCTCTCGGCAAGGATCTGAAGTGCCTTGGACAATGGCATGTAGAGAGCATGGAAGACCCTGTGCCCTCGGGGCAGGTATTTTGAAGTCTGAGCATTTTTGCTAGACGCACTAGCGAACGGGTCGGCAGGCACTGCCTTAACTTTCTGGTCCTTTCCGGGTGCAGGGTTGGGAGCAGAAGAAACTATTTTGGTATGACGGAGCTTGTCCCGGTTCTCTGCTTGGCTTGAATTACCCGCAGGTGGAATGGGAAAAGCATCCTCCACAGCTTTTGTCACAACTGTAGAGATTTGTTGCTTGTTCATCCCCCCGGCTTTCAAAGCCTCGACTGCCCACAGCAGTTGTTCGATAGGATTGGCATCTGCCTTCGTTTTGCCTTTGTCGGCCTGATCTAGAATTTGGGTTGGTACGTCGTTGCCATAGTTGGAGGCCATCTTCGGTTGGCTGAGTTCAATTACAATCCGTCCCAACAGCGGGGGCTCCTGGGGTACAAAGCCTCCGGCATATGGTGCGGCTGGTGGCGAAGCAGACATTCCATAGGCGAGATCTGCCACGGATCTTTGAAGATCACCTATCATCCCCATTAGTTCAAATGTAGTAGGCTCGCGAGCCTGATATAGTTGAGGGGTCCAAACCGGGTGCGCAGCAGGCGACCTAGGTGGATGTGGCATATCAATATTGGTCTCACTTTGTGGGGTGATTCCTTGACCTAACGCGACTATCATAACCACGATCTCTTCTGAATTCTGCGTCATCATAGGTTTTGCCTCGGCAAGAGGGAACACTGACTATTCTGGAACTTTCTGGACCTTGAAAGGAAAAACAAGCAGCATTTCAGCCCAAAGCGAATCAAAAACAGATGCAGCCGAACAACTATACCCTACTACTGATCACTGTCCCCCAGAAATTACTGTTCAAAACACTGAATCGGATATCCTCAGATATAACTGATTCTATCAAATACTGACATTGGTGCCCTCGGGCCTGATACTCAAACTTTGCAAACTGATATGTGCGTTCCTGCAGAGATACACTCTAAAAGCATGTAACAAGTAAAGAGAGCCAAAACACCCCTATGTTGGGGTAGGGTTTCCCTGTCCTATTTTGTCAGGAGCTAGGGTTTCACTACGCACACAGCGGTTTCAAACAACCTATGATCGGGTAAGCAACCTGTCCTAGTTTGGAATGGTCACTATGGATTCTGAATATGCACTAGGTTGAATGGTCAAAGAGGGTGCCCCGGTAAAACCGGGGTTTGTGTTCCCATACTGGCAGAGCCCGCAACCGGTCAGCCTTATGGCATGCTTTGACAAAGTCAAGCCTCCGGCAAACCGCTCAGGAATAGCAAATGGCCAACACGGTGTCCTAGGTGTACCAATGCACATGCAATGCAAAGAGACACATAAATGAAATCAAAACAAGATATCACGAGTTTGAGTCAAGCTCTCTAAACTCCCCAAATAGAAGTCGCCAGAATCAGAACACGCATGGGGACTTCGCTCATTCGGACTCGATTTGTGTTACGGTTAAATGTCAGAATCCGAACCAAAGAGTCCAAATCCGGCAAATCGTTTTGAGAAAACAGATTTTTTGAAAGAAGTGCCAAACATGGACTGCTTTGCCAGATACAGAGTTGCCACCTAAATATTTTTTAATGGGGAAATTTAGGAAACCCTGACTCAGTGCCAAAGGCCACGTGTCCGTCATCACCAAAATTGCCTCGGCTCGGGAGCTTGGGAACGATTGGGGAAGGTCAGCTATGAGCACTTACTCTCGCCCGGTCCGAAGACCGGCCTCTACTAACCGTGATATCCGATTTTGAAAATGTTATGTGTTCTTATTCCGGTTAATTAGCCTAGAATTACTATGTTATGCGCACAGTAAACAAGTATAGACTAGATTGCCTAATTTGGAAATAAGCATTGCATATCCGTTTGTCTTGAAAAACACTTTGGAATTTGCTACTCGCAAGTAGGCTAAAATACGGATTTCAACGAGTTTTTTCCAACTCAGACAATCTAACCTTCACCCACAGGCAATCAAGCAGTTTATCTCACATAAGCAATTAGCCACATGGTAAGCATGCTATTATGTCAACACTCACACGCATGCGGTATGCTAAAGTATGAAAATACTTACATCGTACTCCGTGCCAAAACAATAAACTAGTTAGCAGATATGCATGGCCCTAGTTCATGTCAATTAGACTAATGCAACACATACAAGATGCAACTACAATAGGCTCAGCTATCCTAAAGATGACGTGTGAAATGCTGCAATTAACAAGTACTCAATTTGGAATTGAAATACAAGTGCAGTTAGCATGATGTGCCAAGCCCGATGCATGTAAGACAAATGTATGGATGTACGCATGCATAGCATAAGGTATGCTAATTTAAATATGCCCTAATACTAACCATCAAAAGCAGGTAAGTAAAAGGGAGAAAGAAGTGGGGGTTGGAAGACATGCGCACACGCACCCACACTTATTACAAATTCGCCCTCGCTCGGAGACAAATTGACTAACTACGAGCTAATTAAATATTACAAATTACCTAATTAGTTAACGAACTAACTAAGTTAGGAAGGCAGTAAAGTCATCGGGAAGCGGGTCCGATGCAATGCATGTTCGGTCTTGCTCGGAATTGCACTACCATGCATAGACTGCCTCTGTTTTCCCTGCTCTGCCCCTCTGAAGACTGCCAAAGTCTCTGAATTGCTTCCCTGGATACTGGGGCATACCACCGGCTGAGTAGAATTACCATCGGCACTGAGGTGTTGTTATCAGCACAAAATGCATCCATCGGCCACCAATGAATGGCCGATCGGCACTATATGTTGCTGGTCGGCCAAAAATGCCTGCAGAACCTGCAACTTACAGCAGCAGAGGACAGAACTTGCGTGGCAATGCAATTCAAACCATGTATGCCCTAACCATGTCCCTTATCATGTTAGTGACTCAAAGGGGCATGCTCCTTGGTTCACAGACCATCAATCGCGCATTTCCATGCGTGATGGCCCAAAGAATCAAGTTGTGCACATTGATTTCAAATGCAATGCAAACCAAACAAATAAGAGCCCAATCCCTATCACTTGATCAAGGGACAAAGCATGCATGCTAGGTGGAATGCAACCTAGGCATGTAAGCTAAGGATGCAATATGGAGACGCAATGCACTCTATACTAGGCATGCAACCTATACAAGCAAACATGCAAGTCATGAGGCAATGCAAACCAATGAAAAGATGGACTTAAACATGATTTAGGCAACCCCAATTAGGCCTAAAATCAGCGGCCAAAATGCCAAGTACATGAAGGCAAATGTTCACGCAAGCATGCAAAGATACATGGTTCAAGACTTAAGCATAATGAAGCAACTTTTAAACGCATTTAAAAGGGACAAACATGGATTAATGGCATGCAAAGGAAGCTCTGAAATCATGCTATAAGAGGTGCCAAACCAACTTAAACAAGACAAACAATGGCATGCAAATGGTCCAAGTACTTAAGACAAGCCATGGAGGCTTAAACCAAGGTCAAGTCCACCAAGCCTCACAAGGCTAAGGGGACTTAAAACAGGTCAAAAGAAGGCTTGAACAAAGCCAAAGGTGCACCTAGATGGCATCTAAGTGGCTCAAGTCCAAAGGCATGCACAATGGCCAAAACATGGAGCACAAGGCGCAACCTTTTAAAGAAACAAAGAGACGACCAAGGCAAGCATACAAGCATGTCTTAAGGACTGAAATGGTACTACAAATGGTGCCAAACCACCAAATCAAAGCAAAGCAAAGCATGCTATACACTTACATACTTAAGGCCAACAAGCCCAAAATGCAAAGGGGGGCATACAATGCAAGCTATGATCGACCCAAACAACAATGGACAGACCTTAAACATGGTGAAATAAGCACAAAAGCTTCACAAAGCTAAGCCTAAAACATGCTAAAACAACGGCTTACAACCTAAGGCATGTTAGGGGCTAAACATGGCATTACATGGTAGGTATACAAGGCATGCATGGTGTACCAAAACCAACTTAATACAAAGTTAAATCATGACAATATAAGCATAAAATACAGCCATGGCATGATCAACAAACCTTTAAACATGATGCTCCCTTAAGAGGCTAAAATTGGTCCTTTTCAAGGACAACAAGGAGAGGGGGTGGCCCTCTCCTTCTTGAGACTTCAAGGCACCATCCTTACCACTAAAATCCCTAAAAATTTCAGTGGTGAGGAGGCTCAAGCACCAAAGTCTCGGAGCTCACCAAAAAAATGGCACAAAATGAGACCTCTCAGGGCTTAGGAGGGGTCTAACACCTCCAAACCAAAAAACACTCTAAACAAACAATTAAGAGGGCTTAAAAAAAGAACTTTTTTATGTTATACACTAAGCACAAAAATAGTTCTAAGATAGGCTAACAAGCTATGCAAAAATGGAGTAAAAAGGACTAGTTTCTTACCCTTGAAGCCTTTCTTCAACAATGATGATCTTGTTGCTTCTTCAAGCTCAAATCCAGCCAAGAACACTAAGAACAAACCTCTGGTCCTTCAAAAGCCAAGGAAAGGTGAAAGACTAGGTGTTTGTGTGCAATAGTATGGACAAAAGCACCTAGAACATAAACAAGGGAGATATAGAGATAGGTTATGTATGGAACTCAAACCCTAAAACCAGAGCTTCTCCTCTGTGTTTTTCTCACAAAATTCTCTAACCCTAATGCCAAGACAAGAGCCCTCCTCTTATAGGCAAGCAATCTTGTAAAGCTTGTTCAATAAGCTTACAAGAGGAGCATCCCTCCATACACGTGTATGGAGGGGAACCAAATGCCACACAGCTGTCCTAAAATATCTGCAAAAGCAGATGAACAGTAGTCGGCTGCTCAAAATTGCCATTTTGACAAAATTGATGGCCGATGGGCACAAACAGCAGTCGGTGGCCTCAAGCCACGGCCGGTGATGTGTGGGGAGACCTCACAAGGCATCCCCTACCCTTTCAAGGCAAAACACAAGTGTTTGGTGCAAAACCAGACACAAAACGGTCGAGTTCGGAGATCCTGAGGCAAGGCGCGTAGCCGAGACCTCCGGGAACTCCAAACGAACGCAAACATGGATAATCACCGGGTGTTCAAACGGTGACGTCCAAGTCTTGAGGACGGTCAAAAATGGGGTGTCTACAGTGGACTTAGACTAATTTGGGCAGTTCTCAAATAAGCCCAAAACAGTGGCCAAATGCTATGGAAATGAGGGCGAATGTTCATACAAACATGCATGCACACATGGTCCAACACTTAAGCACAAAGAAGCAACTTTTAAACACATTTAAAAGAGACTATTATGGACAAATGGCAAGCACATTAAACTCTAAAAAATACGTGAGAGATGATGCCAAATCAACCTATCAATGCAAGCAAGGCATGCAACTATGTCCAAAACTCAAGCCAAGCCAAGGGGCTTAAACCATGGCTATATGAAGCAAGTCCCAAAGGGCCGAGGGGACTCAAAATAGTCCCAATGTAGGTCGAGACAAGGCCCAGAACATACTTAGATGGCATCTAAATAGCCTACACAAGGAAGCATACACGAAGGTCCAAACATGGGGCATGAAACACCAACATTTTATAGCATTAAAGGGGCATCAAATGCAAGCATATAAGCATGGAGCAAGGACTGAAATATCATAACTAATGCTGCCAAACCACTGAAATGATGCAAATAGAGCATGGTAGAGGAGCCAACACTCAAAGCATACAAGCTAGATTGCATGGTAGCTATACAAAGTAAGGCATGGATGACTCAAATGACCAAAAAAAGTCCCTTAGAATACTAAAACAAGCATAAAAGCTTTACAAAGCTAGGCCAAAACACATGAGCATGGTAGTCTAAATGCTAGGCACATGTTAAGGCAAATCATGGCATTACAAGACATGTATGCAAGCTAAGTATGGTGTGTCTAAACCAATCAAAAAGAGTGCTATATCATGGCATAATAAGCACAAATACAACTTAATACATGGCCAACATGAACCTAAAAATGGTGCTCACACATGAGACAAAAATGGCACATATTGAAGATAACAAGGAAAGGGGATGGCCCTCTCCTTCTTAGGACCTCAAACCACCATCCTCACCACTAAAATCCCTCAAGATTTCAGTGGTGAGGAGGCCCAAACAAAGTGGTCCCAGAGCTCACCAAAAATAGCACAAAATGGGGGCCAAACAAGGCCTAAGAGGGGGTAAACGACCCCAAAAACAAAAGTGGTCTTAAATAAAATTCAAGAGGAGCTCAAAATAAGACTTTTTTCAATTTATGACAAAGCCCAAAACAACATGCAAGATAGGCTAAAAGTGTGTGCAAAAACGGGGAATAAAGAGGGTAAGAAATTACTTTTGAAGACCAGCAAGAACCAGCAACCTTTAGACCCAAAAATGCAACCCTCAACCTCTAAAAATCAGCTCCAAGGTGCTTGGATGGATGATGGAGGTGTTGTGCTAGGAGGTGTAGTTCAAATGGCCAAGAACTAGACCCTTTTGCACCCTCTAACCCACACAAATGTAGAGAGAGAGGGAGATATAGAGAGGGAGTGATATATATATGATATATATCAGATTTTTCTAACCCTTGAAATGGAAGGAGAATCTCTCCTTATATAGACAAGGCAATGGCTCAAAGCTTCTAAGAGAAGCTAACACAAAAGGGGCCAAGCTTCTTGGAGAAGCTAGGCAATGGGGTCAAGCTTCTTGAAGAAGCTTGGAGTAAAGGGGTCAAGCTTCTTGGAGAAGCTAGAACAAAGAGGTCAAGCTTATTGGAGAAGTTTGGAGGAAAGGGTTCAAGCTTCTTGGAGAAGCTAGAACAAAGAGGTCAAAAGGTTCAAGCTTCCTCAAGAAGCTAAAACCAAGGGTTCAAAAAGTCCAAGCTTCTTCAAGAAGCTAAAACTGAGGGTTCAAAAGGTTCAAGCTTCCTCAAGAAGCTAAAACAGGGGTTCAAAAGGGTCAAGCCTCCCCAAAAAAAGGTCTCAGCCAGAAAAGAAGTCAATTGGCCAAATTAATGGTCGGCCGACCAAACAAAGTGCCGACCGGCCATCACCAATGGCCGGTGGCAAGAAAAGAGGGCCGGTGGCCTCAAGCCATGGTCGGTGAGGTGTTGGGGTGGCCAACAAGCCATTCCCTGCCCTTAGAAGCAAAAAAACAAGTCGAGAGGCCTCGAGGCAAGGCACGCGGCTGAAACCTCCGAGAAGTCAGGACGAACACAAATATGGATGACCATCGAGTATTCAAACGGTGACGTCCAAGTCTTGAGGATGGTCAAAAATGGAGTGTCTATACTCTGCTATTTATACTTTTCTATGATAACCGTCGAAGTAGGCTTCTAACCATCAAAATGTCCTCCCATGATTGCTGAACATGTTCTCTCACAGTAAGTCTCACTACGCCACTCTTACGTCACTTGGATATGAAAGCAATACATTAATCTAATATGGTGGGGCTTTTGTGGGTGTATGTAACACGTAAAAATATTAATTTATTTGAGATTTTATTCATTAGGTTTGTGTGATTGAAGTGATGGAGCTAGGTGTTTGGAGTTGGTGTTGGAACATTATTTTTAAGCATTTGAGGTAAGTAACCCTCTATCACTGTTGGTTCATTTTTATTCCTATTGAATCATTTGAAATTATAAATATTTTTTTATAGCCTTCATGTTCTCTTAAAATAAAATAGGGGTCAAGTATTAAACAACAGCGAATATTATTATGAAAATTATTTAAATATTTTGTGAAACTATTCTGAAAATTGTACTAAATATTCATTCTGAAAATATTGAATATTTTATTTAAAAGTTGTGTGTTGTTTGAATTTTGAATATCACTCTAGTTTAACTATGATTTGGACTCTAGCCAATGGGGGTTATTTATTGGTACAGAAACTAGTTTCTTTTGGGGCTTTACCACCGGCCTATGTGTGGTTTTGGGCCTTGTCAGGAGCTAAGTGACCGTAGTCGCCAAGACTTGAGTTTTGTGAATCACATCATTGAACCATCGATTTGAACAACGAAATTTTTTCGAATTATCTCGTTGTCTTTTCAACTAGAATGTATTGCTACTCTGTTTATTTTCAACTATGAAACCATCATACAAAATAATTGTTTATTTATTGAATTGTAGCAAAAATATATTTATTGGTTATCGACTATTTATTTTTTTTGTATACTTGATCTAGCTAGCAGTGATGGTTAGTTATTTGCTAAGCTGTCCAGCTTACCCTTATTTTATTTTTTTTAGATTTCTGAGGAGTAGAGCTACGTGGGGTTTTTTACTTGTGGGAGTGCCGAAAGTAGGATTACGATTTTAATTTACTTTGGGTTACTAGTTTGTTAGTGGATTATAGTAATGGACTTGGTAGATAATTTCATATGACAAGGATGGTTTATTATTTATGGATTTTGGCAGTATGATAATTTAAGATTTAATTTGTGTATTTTATATTGTTGGTTTATTTGATTGGACTCTTAGCCTTGCATGCTCACTTAGATGAGTGTGCAGCATTGTCACGAGACTTGGGGTGTGATAGCACTACCACCGTTGCTATCGTCCACCACCTTCACCAACCATCTCCACCGTCATCAACCTATACTCTACCATCTCTGATCTACACTCCACCATAACAGATCCCCCAAGGTCACCAATCTAGACTCTATTTTTTTCGATCTATATTTCACAATTGTCGATCTACATCCTATCATCTCCGATCTACACTCCATCATCAAAGATCAGCAAAAACAACTGTGAGAATTTTGCCAGAATTTGAAAAATATTTTCAATCAAAGAGATATTTTATTTTTTGTCTTTTTTTTTGGATTTGGTTTGATTTTTAGTAATTTTTTTTATTATTTTATTTTGTTTTGAATTTTTCAGATCTCGCCCTTCGTCCCTTACAAATCTATCTTCTTATAAACTAATATTTGAAGAATTCTGTCAATGATAAATTTATCACTGCTAATCATAATCAATGATAAATTTATCACTGCTAATCATAATCAGTGATAAATGATTACCAATGATAAATTTATCAACGCTATGTTTAGTAAAAATTATCACGGGATGTTTCTTTAATTTTTTGTTGAATTTATATTGATCTATGATGAATTCATCTTTTTTCTCAGTGATAAATTTATCGGTCTTTATTGTTTTCTTTGTGTGTGTAAGAGAGAGAATGGTGGATTCTTGTAAGTGAGTGAACTTGAGTAAAAGTGAGTTAATCAAATTTATTTTGTAATTTTTTTGGAAATCGATCAATGATTATCACTGATGAATTATTAGTGAATTTATTAATTATTTTTTTAGTGATAAATTTATCACTGAATGTATTTCTAATAAATTTATTAGATTATTCTGTTGTATATGTCGATGTGGTTGTATTTTTGTGAGTAAATAAATATATAAAATATGTTATAGTGAATGTGTGTGTGTGTGAATATAAATAAGTGATTGAGTGGTGAAGATGGTGGCAGTAATAATGTATTAGTGATAGATATTATTTTTGTTGAAACAATTCAAAAAAATGTCACCAGAAAATATAACCGGAAATGGTCATCGACGTCGGAGATGATCGCTGGAGGTGGTCGATGGTAACCAGTGGTGGTTGCTACCGAAGAAGAAGAGTGTTGATAATAGGAATGGAGAAAGCAAAGGAAGGTTTTTCAAGGATATTGATAGGTGAAAAAAGAAGCAAGACCTATAGATAAATAAGTCTCATCTATAGGACCGGCCCTTACGTCCTTTAATGTAACAACTCAGATTTTTAATTATTCTGTAAAATTTATACAAATGTTATTTAATCTCAATTAGGAAAATATATAATTTATTATATATTATTATGTGTAATTTTGCAAAATAATATTATGTATTATTATGTGTAATTTTGTAAAATAATATAATTATTATGAATCTAGGGGTCAAAATAATAATAATAATAATAATAATAATAATAATGGGTGTGGTAGTAAAATAAATAATTAATTTTCTGTTGGTATATCATAGAGTGTAATTTAATTAATGATTAGTTTGTATTTTTATCAAAGGAGGGGAGAATATAATTATTTATAAAAAAATTGGGGCCAAAATATAATTACCTAAACTAATAATGTAACTATAAATCTAAATGGATTTCAATCCAGATCTTAGTTAGATTTGTGTGGACACGTGGAGATAAATGATAAGGCCTGCCTCCCTATAAATGGAGAAGAGAGCAAGATCAAAGAGGAAAGAAAAAGAAAAGAAAGAAGAGAGAAGGAAAGGAAGGAAAGAAGAAATAATGGAAGTTAAGAGAATCTTTAGTAGTGAAAAGAAAGAGTGAGGTATTCAAGTTAAGGTGAATTATATTATACATTGAGTCACCAAAATGTATTTTACATATGTTTTGACTTATCATATTTATTTTATACAGGTGATGTTTTATAAATTATTATAAACTATATTATTATTTCAGTTATGTGGATTATTTTCTGAACCGTATTTGTTAAAAGGAAAATCATGGATATGTTTGTTTATATTTTAAAGAATATTTGACTATGACCTTATATACAATTACGTTTTATAAGTATCACCACGAGAGTCTCATGCCTTAGGGGACTTAAATATCTATTGATCTCTGTTCTGTGTGGAGCAAAGTGTTGTACGGAGCTAAGTGCTACATTATTGTGGGAGCCACCTCTAGAATCCGTATGAGCCACCTCTTGAATCCGTACCTCTGTTCTGTGCAAACCAAAGTGCTGTGCGGAGCTAAGTGCTACACTATTGTGGGAGCCACCTCTTGAATCCGTACCTCTGTTCTGACTGTCACTTCTGTGACCTCTGTTCTGTTCTGTTCTGTACCGTGGTTGTGGTCATTTACTTACATAATTTATGTATTTCAGTTCTGCTACTTAAATGATTTGTTTACCAAATTACCGTGGCTATGGTTATTTATTTACATAATCTCAGTTTTGCTACTTAAAGGATTATTTGTTCCGACTAAAGTTATCTTAAATGTTTTGGCCTAACTAACTATCCATGGTTATTTCGTGTCCCTTATACTCTTGGTATAATATTTCTCACTCTGCCATGTGCTTATAGTTGTTTACCAATTTTCAGGAAATAATGTAATTCAGAAATAGCTTTTGGAAAGTCCTAGATGCGGGGCTGCGAAATAGACACACACAACACTTTCATAATATTTTTCTATGTAAATATCAGCTTTTTTGGTCAATATAATTTTGTAATAAAAATAGAAGTTCCAGTGATTATTTTAGTATCCTCATTTAAATTTTACTTTTGCTTGCGTTTATTGATTTGTTTAAGAATTGGCTAGAGGTAACCTGCCATCGCCATCACGATACTCAACCCTTGGATACGGAGAGCGGTCGTAACATTTAATGCCCCGGCGATACGTAGTAGTAATATTATCCGGAATAGCTCAAGTAGTAACTTGTGGGTCTATCAAGATATGACAAAAAGGTAAGTCCACCAAAATACCATGACAAGCTCATGGTCGCATGGATCAAGAATAGTAGCAATATTAGCTGAAATAGCCCAAGTAGTAATTTGTGGGTCTACTAAGATGACCCAAAAGGGTAAATCCACTAAAAAGTACCTAAAAGGGTAAGTTCATCAAAATACCATGACAAGCTCGTAGTCTGCATTGGTCGACTCTAATACCATTTATAATGCTCCCATTACCTACTAGCTCAAATAACTTGTGAGTCTACCAACATGATTCAAAAGTTTAAGTAAGTTACTTAGTAGCGATGTCGGCTATGACTTTTTTGGGGTTCAAAGTGAACTTTCAACACAGTGCCTTCATACATATTTTTTTTAAAAAAAATAATTAGTGTGTTTGGTTTCAATTTTCTGAATTGAGTTTTTTAAAAATTGAGTTTTTTTTCATGTTTTTTTGTTTTTTGTGAATATTTTTAAATTTTTAAATAATTTTTTTACTTTTTTAGATGCACCTTACTTAAATGTATCTAAATAGTAAAATTTGTGAAAAAATATTTTAAAAATTAATAAATACACAAAATATGAAAAATGTACTGAATTTTTGAATTCTTTTATATGTTTTGGTATTTAGTGTATTTTTTAAAAAAAAAATCACAAATATTATACTTTTTAAGTGTATTTATGTTAGGTGTGTCTAAATTTTTTTTAAAAAAAAATTGCTTAAAATATTAAAAAAATTCAATGAAAACATTAAAATACGGAAAATAAAAAAATAGAATTTTTTGAAAACCAGAACCAAACAAGTTGAATTATTTGTCTTTTTTTTTTTTTTTGTAATATTTAACAATACTCGTAAAAAGGTTACTTTCAATATATATATCTATACAAATTTCCTTAAATATATATATTAAAGTTTACAATAAGAGAAATTACCAAAATAATCTAAACTAAAGTATCAAATAAAAAGTAAAGAAATTGTAATAAAAATTATTTAATCATCATTCTTTTGGCATTTTTAGCTGTAAAATTACTAACTTAGTTAGCATAATCCAACTTATAAGCTAAATTATTTTCAATAGATAAAATTGTTAATCCATTTAATCTTTCATTTGATATAGTTGAGTAAATATAAGATTTAATAAACTTTAATTTGAAAAGAGTAATTGCAAGCAATATAATTAATCGTATTCTATATATAATCCATACATTTAGAAAATAACCATTCAATAATTTCAAACAATTAAGATCATTGATAAGTTTTTGTTTTCTTATGATAAAAAATAACTATCTATTATTTTTAAATAATTTATCATATCAACCATCTATTACTTTTAAATTATAATTGGATTTTGTTGAAACCCTTTAAATTTCAATAAGATTGTTTTTACAGGCTAATATAATAATTAACAAATTTGTGGAATCATTTTTTTCCTCAATTTGGAACCATCTAATGATGTTTTATATACCTAAGATCATTCATATAAACTTTTGATATGGGCCGAGGTACACAATTGTATATCCTTACAAATATAGGTTTGGATCTTATATTTGTAAGAAAAATAATGAAACTACACATGCATATCCATTTTCTAAAAGAAATAAGGTGTTCAAATTTTTACTATCCATTTAATGTGACACCATATATAATATTAATCTCATATATCATGTGTAACTTAATTAAGGTATCATGTCAAGTATGCTCTCAAATATGATATCTAAACGTGAATGATAAGAATTTCAAAGAAAAATGATAATGTGAATTTTATTAGGGCCAATTTGAGAAGATGGTAAAAAATTAATTTTTGATTTTTAACTTATTTTAAATCACATTATTTCTTTACTTTTTTACATATTTTTTCAAAAAATAAAATAAAACCCAATAGCTAGCTTTAAATCTTCGTGATTTAAAAAACAAATCAAAATAATAACATGATTCTTCATTATCTATTCAAGCTAAAATTATTTTTCCAAATAAAACAATAATTTAATTCACACACTTCCCATTAAAGGACAATTTAAGATCATGTTTGTTTAGCGGCATAGGTCAGATGGAATTATGAGTGCAGTAGAATTGAATGAGGAGATTGGTAATATGGTAGTTGTACAAGTACAAAATAATCTTCTCGTATAATCCTGTTAATCAAGTTTGCACTCCTCCGAACGTCGTCACTTTATTACCTGAAAACACAAACGTGAGCTAGTCGGCAAGGATGTACCGGAAACCTCTCCAATGCCTAAGTCAGCAAAATAAACAATAGACACAAAAGCTCTGTATATTTGAGAATAAGAATTGTGTTACCTCTACATTGGTCTTGCTATGAGCTTTTATAGATTTTGCCTGACATAATCCTAGTAAGACTTTAACTCTCCCTAGCAGAGCCCTCCTAGGGATTGCTCTTATAAGGATAACATCTATCCTTATAACACCTTACTCACTGCCAACCAAGTGAGATGGTTGTCACTCCTTTACACAAACTAGTAATGTCTGATGGCGGAAGTAAAGAAACCTGCTTACGAGTTTTGAACAATTGCAAGGACGCCCACCGAGTTGGAACCACGGGTCCTTTGCTTTTAGTCCTACTTCGATCCCTCATGGGTATAAGCAACCCCCAAATTTTAGTCGAATATCTACCCGCCTAGGACCGAGCTACTTTACTTAGTGCTCGCCCACGACGCAGCCCAATGACTAAGAGACTGCATCTAGCTTGGTCCATTCTAACAAATGGACTTAGCTCAGCCATTATAAATTACCCTCTCAATTGCCCCTTAATTCCATTTACGAAGCTTAATTGGAATTATTATCTTTAAGCCATGCTAAAGACCAATGGAACTCTTAGGCCAACTGAGCTAAAATTTATTCGGTCTCGGCTTTTGAGGTCGTGACCCCACTCTCCCATGTTCTCGACACCACGTCTTTCTTTGGGACACATGGCTCCTCACGATTGCTTCTATCCTTTGATGACCATCAATCATTATTCTAAAATTTGAATAGTCCCTCCATTTTACCTCTATCTCATATTCATCCCCTTATTCCTCAAGCAATTTTATCATTTTACTGTTTATCTTCTAAGTCAAAAACCAAAACAACTTTCTAAGAGCAAATGTTCAATTCTGCATCGGCCCACCTTCAAACTCTGGTACTATTAGCCAGAACGTACTCAATACTGCCGCAGGAGCATCGTTTGCTGATCAACGTTACGTCCAAAATACTCGTAAGTTCCATGTTTTCAGTTAAATACTTTAAATAACACTCTTTCATGTGCTTGATTCGCTTAGCTTTACAAACCCACTATATTAATATTGCAAGAGTATGTATAGTTTTTGCTTATGTGCTAAAAAATGAGCTTTAGAACTGAATTAGCTCTTTACAACCCTAAGCCTTAGGAAGAACTCATGCCTAACTACAACTGGAATTGACATAAGAACCTTGATTGCGATCCAAAATTCGTAATGAAACCGAACTATAAACAGGTTTGTACTCACTTAGATACACCTCACTGAACTAGGAAAAACATTGCCTAACCACGACCTGGCTGTACCCTAACTCGTTTCATGGACCGAGATAAACACCTCGCCCTTCCCAACACCAAGTAAAAAACCTTACCTCAGTTATACACCGTCCCTTCTCTTAAGACCAAGCAAAAATAATTTACACAGATGCCTTAGCCCGGTCACCAGCTGGCCATAACACATTCTATATTTTTCATTGTGTAGACTCTGACTAGGTTTATTCAAGCACACAATTCACTACCAAGCCCGGCTAAGGAGCCAAGCAGATACTTCTAAAAAAAAAGCCACACAAATGGGCAAATACCGGTTCCTCGTGAATTCGCCCGGCGCTATAAACCAAATTCCAAAGGGATTACCACATTCCCAACAACGTTCAATTTAAGCTAGCCGAGCTGGACACCACGCCCTGGGGCAGATTGGGCTTTGTTCCGTTCACACTGTTGCCCATTGTAAAGGGTGGACTCAAATTCCCAGTCCAACTCTTTATTTGTGAATTCCTTAGGCAAACCAAACTATGTCACACATAATTATCCACCAATACGTATAGAATAATAAACGGCATCACCAAACTAAATCGCCGCCTTGGCCTCAACCTTGGACTGACCGAGGTATTTCACCAATATTCACTCTGTCAAAATGATGACGGTTGGGTCTATTACCTTAGAATAAGAAAGGGCCGAGAGAAAATCGTCAAGAGTACACCAGATAAAGACCTGAACAATGATGATTTTCTCTGGGTGTTTGGAAATTTCGAAGACCAGGAAGCCTAAATACCATGCTATAACATCAACTGGAACAAGGGAACAGCTGGTAAGGACAGCTTGGTTTAATCTTCTTTGTCAAAACAACTACTGCACTTCGAGTCGTGCTATGCTACTGGCATTGAGATTGGACCGAACTTCTTGATGTGTAACCAACCTACTGTTACAGTGGTAAGAGAAAGACCAGAGTAACTGACTTTCTTTTAGAGTCCTTACCCGAGCCAGACCCCACTCTTACTCAAATTAATCTAATCCCACTCACTGAAGAACAAGAAATGACGAAAAGAAGGGCCGTACAAGCTCTTATTACCGAGCAGGCCTCTGGTGAAGTTCAAACCAAACTAGCGCCATCCGGTCAACCGCGTGAGGTAGTGGTCACCCTTCCAACCACCAGGGCAACCATGTCTCGACAGAACAAGCATGCGTACACCTCATTGACCGAATAACAATGTTCAGTAGATGAGGAAGACACCGCGCTCCCCAAGACCGCGCTATCAAACCCAGAGCCTGTTCGGTTCGGCCAAGCAGGTCCTTCTTCTCCACCAGTATGGGCACCATCCAAATCTTATAAAGATCGCACTGTGTCCAGCAAAAACTCCGTGGTTGCTGAGAAAGACTACATGCTTGCTTTTAATCTCTCCAAGAGCGTCTGTTTGCCAATAGACATGGAGCATCACGATCATCTAACCGAGCTCAAAGCTATTCATTTGGCAACAAAATCAATGGTTTTTGTAAGTCGTCCACCAATTATTTCATATATATTTTGTCCATCTAATTACACGGTTTAAACTGACCACTCTTTCTCTACCCATAGGCCTTGTAGAAAAACCATGTGGCACACAAGCGTGTGCTAGAACTGCGAAAAACAGTATAGTCGGCCATAGCCGATGCAAATGCCAAGGCAGCCGAACTGAAGGAGGCTAAGTGTAGACACCCCATTTTTGATCGACCTTAAGACTCAGACATCACCAATTGAGCGCTCGGTGATGATGCATATTGTGCTCGTTCTGAGGTGATAGAGTCTCGGCTGAGAGCCTTGACTCCGGACTTCGGGATTCTTTTGTGTTTTGCCTCGGTTTGCGAACTAGGTCTTGTTTTCTCTATTTTCTCTTCCTGAAGGGAGTGAGAGGTCTCGAAGACCATCTCTCAGTGGCCGTAGGCTACGTTTCGTGGTCGTAGGCCACTATTCCTGTTTAGAGACCAGTTTCCGATTTTCGGAGCCATCGGCCGTATGCTTCGGTTCGGGACCGCTTAATTACCTTCGTTTGCTCTGGTTTTTGGTACACACCTTATTTCCTCTCCTTAGAGGGACACTGTGGCTCGGGAGACCACCTTCGTGGTCATACGCCACCTCTGGTGCCTAATAGCCTGTTTTCAGGACCCCCGGCTGTGCGTTTTGGCCCCCGAACCCTCGTTTTGCATCGATGTTCATTTTTGGCATGGACCCTATTTTCATTGTTAGGAAGGTGGTAGTAGGATGGGAGACCACCTTTTCTTCTTGGAGACCACCTTTCCCTGGTCGGCCAGTTTTTCTTGGCAGAGGGATGGTCTCCCTCACTTTTGAGCCACAATTTTGGGTCTCCCATACCATCATTGTGTTGCATTCATCTGGGAGACCACCAATATGGGTAGGCTGACCACCTTTTCTTCTTGACCCTTTTGACCCCTTGGTCTCTCTCACTTTTGAGCTACAATTTCGGGTCTCCCATACCACCATTGTATTGCATTCACCTGGGAGACCACCAATCTGGGCTAGCCAACCAGCTTTTCTTCTCGAACCTTTTGACCCCTGGTCGACCGACCAAGGGGAGTGGCCGGCCGACCACCTTAACTAGTTGGCCTGCTTCCTGCTTTTTGCTCTCATTGAATGTGTTCCAACTGTGCCAGCTAGGAGCTATTTGATGCATCCTCCATACACGTGTATAGAGGATGTTTGAAGCTTCCAAGAGAAGCTTTGGCCTCACTTCTCTATAAAGGGAGGCCTCATCTTCCATTGCAAGGGTTGAAAAAGTGCTAGAGCATACATGCATATATCTCCCTTTTGCATCTCTATATTGCCTCTAAAAACTCCATAGTTCTTGACCTATCATACACCAACCCTTAGCTTAACCTTCCCACCATCCATCCAAGAACCTTGGAGCTGTTTCTTAGAGGTTGAAAGGTTGCTACATTGGTCCAGAAGTTGCTGGAGGCCTTCTCTACAAGGGTAAGTCTTCATTTCCCTCTTTGTAGCATTATTTTGATCCATTTCTTAGCCTATCTTGCAAGCATATTTAGGCTTTGTCATAAACTGAAAAAAAAATCTTATTTTGAGCTCCTCTTCAAGTTTGATTAAGGTCATTTTTCTGTTGGGGGTCATCTACCCTCTTGCATGCTTCATTTCCTCATGTTTTGAGCTATGCATTAGAGCATTTGTGTTGGCCTTGGTTTGGCCTTTTGGCCACTGAAATCTAGCAGATTTTCAATGGCTAATATGTGTCTTTGAGCTTCAAAATCAGAGAGGGGTGACCCTCTCACCCCTTGTTCTCTTTATTAGCTTTCTTGGCCTTCCAAAGGGCCCCCTATTTTCATGTTTCAAAGCCATATTTCAGGCCCTATTTGGTGAGTTTTAAGGTCTTCATTAGCTCTGTCTGGAGCCCATTTTGCCATATAAAGTGTCTATTATGCATGTGTAGAGCAATCCTATTCAAGGCCTTTCAAAGGGGCTTTCACTTGCATGCCTTCTAGACTAATTTCAGGCCATTTTTGATGAGTTTTAGGGCCCTCATAACCTCTATCCAGAGGTGGTTTTGCCATTTTGTATGTCTATCTTATATGTGTAGAACAACCCCTTGCATGGCCCTCCAAAGGAGCCTATCATTCTTGCATGCATTGACTGAGTTTCAGTGGGTTTTTGGGCATATTTTGGCATGGCATACTTCTGTTTTTGGCTGGTTTGGTGAGCTCTCATATGCTTCATATAGTTGTAGTACAACTCATGGTTCACTAGCTTTCTTTGCATGCTTTGTTGACCCTTGATTCTAGCACATTTTAACTATGCCTTAAACTGATTTTATGCATATTTTGAACTGCCCTAGCTCTGTTTTTGGGTCTCATGGTCGAATGATGCTTGTTTTGCATGCTTGTAGTTCAATACACTTGCCTAGCTTTAAGATTGGAGGTCCATTCCATGCACATACTGAGGTGTTTTCATACTTTGAGGTCATTATGCATCATATTTCATAGCTTATGTGAATTCCATATTCCCATGTTTTATACTCTTTAAATGCGTTTGAGAGTCGGGCTTGTATGCCTCATTTACTAACCATTGAATGAGCTCCATTTCTTTGCATTCTGAGCCATCATTTTAGGCCATTTTTCCACTATCTCAGACCTACCTAGGGTCTTTTTGGGGTTGGTTTTTCTATTTGTGCATTGCTTTGTGTACCTCTAATGTAACGCACTTCATTAGTTTCGGTATTCGGGCCATTTAGCTTACATTGTGTGACATATTTTCATGATTCGGGACCATTGTGCATCATGTTTCAGAGCTGGAAATTGTATGTTTGCATGCCATACTTCATCCTTTGCCATGCTTAGTTAGAGTTGCATGTTGTGCCTTAGGATCGGTCCTTTACATTCGTGCATGTTTGCATGTGTTTCGGTTGTCTCATTTTTATCATTTGGCCACTGATGTGAGTGTGGCTGAGGTCCACTCATATTGGTGTAAGTCCATCTTGCATTGTGTATGCCATTTTAGTCCATAGCATCGTGTATGCTAGGTTGCATGTTAGTGCATTGTGCATGCCATGTTGTGTCACGTGCATTGTGTATGCCATTTTAGTCCATAGTATTGCGTGTGCTAGGTTGCATGTTACTCACATTATGTATGCCATCTCATTTGCATTGTGTTTGGGATAGGAGTTAGCCCAAGCACGGGAAACGAGGGACGTTTCGTACTCAAAGTGACGAAACGTGTCTCAATTCGATCCGCCAACACTCGGATTAACCATGATGGAGTCTAGGCCTTGTTGTGTTTATATGTGTATTCATTTCACATCGAGTCATGCAATTCGACTCTACCATCATGCATCGAGATGCATGATTAGTGGTACGAGGATCAAAGTGTGCAAACATATGTGAAAATACTTTGCTATGCCCCTTTCTTGCTCTCTGTTGTAGCAAACCAGAAATCAGCAGCCTTCTAGAGCTTTGCACAGCATTCCAGGATTAATTGCAAACAGAGGCAAATCGGGGCATCGTGAGGGATTTTCTGACGAGGCGGCTCGAGCATGCATGCATCTTTCATCATTCGGAACAGAGCTAAGGCAGTCCATTTAGCTTGCATGCTAATTTATTTACTTTCCTAGTTAATTTGTTAATTAATTAGGGTTTTGTAATATTTAATTATTTATTTTGACTGTAATTATTTATTCGGACTGTATTATTTATTCGGACCCTCCGAGCGAGGGCAATTGTGTAATAAGTGTGCGTATGTGTGATGTATGTCTTCCAACCCCATGTCTTTCTCCCTTTTATTTACCAGCTTATGATGGTTCGTTTAGAGCATGTTTCAATTAGCATACTTATGCTCATATGTTTGCATCCATCCATCTGTCTTGCATGCACCGGGCTCAGCGCATTATACTAACTGCATTGTGTTTCAATTCCGAGTTGAATACTTGTTAGTTGTAGCATTTCACATGCCATCTTTAGAATAGCTAAGCCTATTCTAGTTGCATTCTCGCATGTGTTGCATTAGGCATTTCAAAGATAGTTAGGATCATGCATTGATTACTAACTAGTTTCGCTTTTGGCTTGGAGTACTCGGTGAGTGTATATGCTTTAGCATCCTTGCATGCGTGAGTGATCGCCATGATAGCATGCTTACCATGAGGCTATATGCTTATGTGATATACCTGCGGGTGAAGGTTGGATTATTTGAATTGGAATAATGCATTGACTGTGAATTTTAAGCCCACTTGAGAGTAGCAAAATCATGTTTTCTAAACCCACCTAAGGGTGGCAAATCCGCATTTTAGCCAACTTGCAAGTAGCAAACCGCTTTCAAAAACGAACATGAAATGTTTTGTTCAAACTCAGACGATCCAGTCTATACTTGTATGTTATGCGCATCACATAGTAAATCTAGGCTAATAACCGGAATAAGAACGCATAATGTTTTCAAAACTAGATATCATGGTTAGTAGAGACCGATCTTTGATTGGGCGAGCGGGGGTGCTCACGAAGTGACCTTCCCCAATCGTACCCAAGTTCCCGAGCCAAGGCAACTTTGGTGATGACGGACGCGTGGCCTTAGGCACGAGTCAGGGTTTCCTAAATTCCCCCAAAATAAAATATTTAGGTGACGACTCTGTATCTAGCAAAGCAGTCCATGTTTGGCACTTCTTTCAAAAAATCTGTTTTCAAAAACGATTTGTCAAATTTGGACTCTTTGATGATTCATCGGTCTTGCATTGCACTCTGCGAGATTAGATACAGGACCGTGACATTGAGTCCTAAACTATAGTGAGCCCAATGAACAAAACGGGGGATTTCCTCCCGGGACGTTCGGGGACATCAACACTAAGGCAAAGCTGATCGTGCTGGAATTTGAAAATGAAAGGCTGGCTGAACTAGTCAACACAGCAAAGGCCGCCAAGCAAAAAGCTTTAGTTGAGAAAAAAGATCACTATCTATGGAAGTTAGCCAAGTTGGAGAAGAAAAAGAATGTTGAGCTCCAAGAGCTGAGAAAAAAGATGGAGGACGCTGAGGACCGAGGTTTCAAAGAAGGAGAGGAAACCTATGTCCAGCAATGTGAAGCAGCCAAGAATATATTCTTTAAATGCGGTTGGAAGGCTGCAGTTGATCAGCCCGGTCCGGGACATGACTCCGAAATCTTCCTAAACCCTCCACCCCATTTCATATCGAGCTACATGACGGATTATGCAAACACGTCCAGCAGAAGTTCCTTCACAAGGGGGAGGAGAAAGAAGAGGTCCCTAACCCAACCAATGCTCCTTCTGCCAACTCCAACCTCGGTCACCAGTCTTCACTTTCCAGTCCGATGGATCTGCTCAACCAAGCCTTGACCAGCACGGTTGATGGGGTACCCCTGACCGATCTAACCCGTGAAGCTAATGGCGGAACCGGCCTGCCCAGCATCGAAGTTCGTGGTGACTTAGACACCGATCTTGATGACCTCTTTGCCTAACCAGGAGGGCCCCCATTTTTTCTATTTTTTTTGCTTTGTCTTCTTGTTTTTTGTATTGTGTAATGTAACAGGGCTATATGCCCCACTCTTTGTAATCATTTGCTAATGAATGAAAGAAACTTTTTTTGTTCTGGCTCGGTATATTTCCCTTTTCCTGTGTTGTAGTATACATCCTTAATGTATTACCAGCCGAACTAGTTTAGCTCGTTTTACCTCATCCTGCCCACATTATTCTGGCCAAGATACTTTATCTCGATTGAAGATTATTGTGGGAAAAAACTATAAACTTCCTTAATCGAGATTTAATCGCAGAGATTATTGCCTCGGTTTAAGAAAGTAAGGAAAAAAGTTTGTCATATGTGCTAATCTTCTTTAGCCTAAATCCCCAGCTTGGCTAAAGAATGCAAAAAGTGTTTGGTCAAACTTGTCAACCTTCTTAAGCCTAGATCCTTATGTCAGCTGAAGAAAGTAGTAAGTGTTGGTCAAACCTGCCAACCTTTCTACTTAGATCCTTATCTTGGTCAAGAAAGAAAAATGTTGGTTAAACTCGCCAACCTTCCTAAGTCTATATCATTATCTCGATCAAGGAAAAAGTGTTGGTCAAACCTACCAACCTTCATGAGCCTAGATCCTTATCTTGATCAAGGAAAAAATGTTGGTCAAATCCACCGACCTTCCCGAGCCTATATCCTTATCTCTACCAAGGAAGTAAAAAGTGTTGGTCAAACTTGTCAACTTTCCTGAGCCTAGATCCTTATCTCGGCTGAAGGAAGTAAAAAGTGTTGGTTAAACCTGCCAACCTTCCTGAGCCTAGATCCTTATCTCGGCTGAAAAAAGTAAAAAGTGTTAGTCAAACCTGCCAACTTTCCAGTTTACCCCCCTAACGGGTAATGAGATGAACAATTTTTACAACGGAAAGAATTTCCATCGAAAAGTTGTCTACTTATTTTATTGAAAAAGAAAAATTACAAGTGTTTGTAAAAATAGCTTAAAAATAAAATACTTTGAGATTGGCCGTGTTCCATGGCCTTGGAATAGCTCTACCATCAATATCTTCTAGGTGCTATGTCCCTTTTCCTGCCAAACCAATCACTCTGTATGGTCCTTCCCAATTAGGTCCGAATTTGTCATCTCCAGATACAATAGTGTTACCCATTACTTTATGCTAGCCAATCTCCAATCTTGAATTGCCTCGGGTGCACCATTTTATTATATCTCCTGGTCAACTTCTGTTGATATAAGGCAATGTGCACCAGTGCTCTTTTTCTTCTCTCTTCTCTAAGGTCTAGTTCCAGGGCTATGGCCTCTCCATTCAAGTCTAGATCAAAATTTTCATTTCTAATGGTGAGGAGGCTAACTTCTAGAAGGATTACAGCCTAAATGCCATAGGCCAAAGAAAATGGTGTTTCGCCAGTTGAGCGCCGAGGTGTAGTTCGGTAGGCCCATACGACATGGGAAAGCTCCTCAACCCATTTACCTTTTACTTTTTCTAGCCTCTTTTTTAGCCCGTCCAAGACTACTTTATTGGAACCTTCAAGTTGGCCATTGGCTTGGGGGTATGCCGGCGTAGAGTTAAAAAATTCTATCTTGTATTCTTCACAAAAACCCCTAAAGATTCTTCCATTAAACTGTGTGTCATTGTCAGATATCAAGGCTTTAGGGATGCCGAACCGAGTTATGATGTTCTGCCAAACAAACTTTTTGACGTCTTTTTCTTTTATGGATGCGAGTGCTTCCATTTCTACCTACTTTATGAAGTAGTCTATTGCCGTGAGAAAGAACTTTCTATTACTTGGTGTAATTGGAAGTGGTCCTACTATATCCAAGCCCCACATTGTAAATGACCAAGGGCTGGTCAAAGGTAGGAGTTCTCTGGCCAGTTGATGTATTTGATGTGTGAACTTCTGACATTTATCACACTTCTTGACATATTTCTTTACATCTGCTTGCATGTACGGCCACCAATACCCTTGGGAGATAGCTCGGTAGGCCAGGGATCGCCCTTATTGATGACTCCCACACACACCTTCGTGAATTTCAAACAAAAATGCCTCGACCTTACTGGGATGGACACACATCAAGTATAGTCCTGTGAAGGATTTCTTGTACAACGCTTGGGATGGGGAAAACCAAAACCGCTGTGATTTGGAGTGAATTTTGTTGGCTTCCTTCTTTTCTTCAGGTAAAATGCTATCTTTTAAAAACACTATGATGAGGTCCATCCAAAAAGGACCTAGATCAGCGCAGCATGTTTCCGCCGCTTCTGGTTCTTCAATACTTGGTCTTGGTAAGAAGTCTATTAACAACGGGTGTGGGATAGATGTATCTACCATTGACACAAAACTAGTTAGCTCATCTGCTTTACTATTTTCCTCCCGGCCGATTTGTTCTATTCTCACCACTTCAAATTTCATGATCTCCTTCGACCAATTCTTGGTACTTAGCCATTCTTTCATCCTTTGCCTCAGAGTCGCCTCAAATTTGGTTGATCGCAGTTAGGAATCATCAGATGCCATTAGCTCGGTGGCCTCTATGCGAAATGCTGACTTCAAACCTGTTAATAATGCTTCGTACTCCGCCTTATTGTTGGATGCTGGGACGCCAAGGTTAATTGCACGTTCAATGGCCAAGCCATCCGGTGAGATGAGAACTATGTCGGGTCCTACACCGTGCCTATTGGACGGTCTATCTACGAAGAGGTTCCACATCTCTCTCACAAACAATTTTCAGCAAGTGGAGGGATCTGATGACGCTTTAGAATTAGGGGCATCGCTGCCGATGCTATATTCTTCTAAGTAACAGGTTATTGTTATAATATGGTCCTCATTGTCTGGTTACCTTAGGACTAGAGTTACAATTGGGTCTATGTCTATCGTACTGCGGGTTGCTCTTTCTTTCTTTTCTATAAGGCTGAATGGTTTGTTATGTAGTTGAGTGCCCTCGTCAGGATCTCAAGAATCCTCGCGACACCGCCCCTTTTTCTAAGTTAGGTCGATTGGGAAAACTCGATGACTTCCTAGGAAAATTCGTTACAAAGTTCGCTAAAGCTATGCTTTTTATTACGTTCTTGGTCAAACTTTATGTCGAATCGCCTAACTCCATTGCCCATTTTAAAATCCGCCTCAAACAAGGCTTTTAATGGGAAAATCGTTAAAATAACCACAAGTGGGCGTAAAAATAGTGCGATAATTTTCGAAGCCATCATTAAAACTAAGGCCAACTTCTCTAATGGCGGTACCTTGTTTGGTGTCCAAAGAATGTCTTGCTAACATAAAAAATAAGCAGGTGTTATATTCCCTCAGTTCGTACCAACAATGTGCTAACTGCATGTTGGGAAACTGCTAAGTATAAAAAAAAAGTTCCTCTCCTGGTACTGGGGTTACCAACAACAGAGGAGAGGTCATGCACTCTTTGAAGCTTTCCAGAGCGCGACTAAACTCGTCATTCCACTCAAACTTGGCCTTTAGTGCCTAGAAGAACGATCAACACCTATCTGATGACCGGCTTATGAATGGGTTTAGCCTGCCATTAGGCTAGTGAGAAGCTGCACCTCCTTGACTGTGTTGGCCCTCTTGAGAACTTGAATGACTTTGATCTGAGACGGATCGGCTTCTACACCTCAATTGGTCACTAGAAAGCCAAGGAATTTTCCTGACCGCACACCAAATGTGCACTTAGATGCGCTTCGCAAATTGCGTGGTTTTCAAAATTTGAAACATCTCATCTAGGTCCTTGAGATGGTCCCCTCATTCTTACTTTTGACCACCATATCATCTATGTAAGCTTCTATTGTTCTACCTAACAATGGCTCAAACATTTTAGTGATCATCCGCTGAATGTTGTTCGTATTTTTAGGCCAAATGGCATGACCTTATAGTAATATAATCCCGTGAGTGTTGTAAACGACATGACCTCCTGGTCCGGTTCATACATAGCGATCTAATGGTAACCGCGATACGCATCAAGAAAGTTAAGTCGGTTATGTCCTGCAGTTAGGTCCACTAGTTGGTCTATTCGTGGTAGAGGAAAGCTATCTTTCGGGCATGCTTTATTGACTATCTTGTAGTCTGCACAAACGCTCCATTTGCCGTTCTTTGTTGGTACCACTACCGTGTTGAAAATCCACCTGGAATAGAATACTTCTTTGATTACCCCTACTTCTAGCAAGTTTCCTACTTCTTCTGCTACTATCTCTACATGGTGGAGTGCCGATCGGCGAGTTCGCTGTATAATTGGTCTGGTGGTTGAGTGGACATTGAGTTGATGGAAGATGAAGTTGGGGTCAACGCCAGGCATGCCATACAACATCTAGACAAGCACTTCGATGTTAGAGGTCAAAAATTCCATGATCTCTATTCTCTCGATGCTGGACAGAGACAAGCCGAGCTAAAAGAACCTCTCTAGGTTTTTCTCATCTATCCTTACCTCTACCAAGTCTTTCACTACTGCTCGTCGCTTTAACGCTCTTCAACGTACTCGTTGCTTTTCTCGGCCCTCTACCATTTGTAAGAACCCTTTTGCAGCCCGGCAGCCATTCACTGTTACGAAGCATTGCTTGGACATGATTTGGTCTTCCAAGACCTCTTCAATCATTCCGGCTTCGTTAGGGAACCGTAACACTTGGTGGTAGGTTGATGCTACTGCTCGCATAGCATGCAACCATGCTCTTCCCAAGATTATGTTGTAAGTAGATGGGACTTTCAATACCCAAAATTCTATTTGTTTTGTCATTGTTCTTGCTTTGACTGGCAGAATTATATTGCACATTGGCCATTCTGGCATTGAGTTAAAGCCGACCATAGGGGATGTTGCGGATGCAAGATCTTTGTCCTCTAACTTGAGTTTCTTGAAGGTCTCATAGTACATTATCTCGCATGAACTGCCTTGGTCAATTAGGATCCGTTTGATATTGAAATTCTTGACGCGCAGAGTCACTACTAGTGCGTCATTGTGGGGCTTTGTAACCTTGCTAAGTCCTTGTTAGAAAAGGTGATGATGTTGCTAGCCTCCGTTTTTCTTTTTTTATGGTAGGTTGTGCACTTAGTACCTCTCTCATGTGCTCAACTTTTTGATCATCCTCCGAGTTCACATACTCATTCGTGCTCGATAATTCCATATATCACATTGATTAAGTCTTGGGCAGATCGTCCACCGCATCCCATCCGCCTCGCTATGTCTTGAGAGGCCGGGCCGGGCTTCTCCCTCAATATATTGGTCCAGGTGGCCTGCGGTCACTAACTTTTCTAGATGTTGCCTTAATGGCGTACAATTTTTAGTTCGGTGTCTCTTTTCATCATGAAAATTGCAACAGTACCTATCGTCGTAGCCCCTCTATGCTTCTCCTAACTTGGCTGGCCGCTAAACGAAAGGTTCGTCGTGTATCTCGCTAAGGATTCAGTAGATAGGTTTATTGAACACTGTGGTGATGACGGTTCGGACTCTTAACTTCCTGGCTTGGGAGTCCTCTCGCCTGCCCCTACCATTTTTGTTCAATTGTTCTTTCCTGCCGACTGTGTTGACTTTTGCCGTAGGTTTTCGGTCTGACATCGTTATTGTGCCAGATTTTGCTTTCGTGCGAGCGCCATTTTCTTCTATCCAAATGTGTTGATGCACTTTTTCCATTAGGGCCTCCATTGTGAAGGGTGACGTCATCATCATTGAATCCCTCAACTTATTGCCTGCAAACCCCATTTGTACTGTGCAATAGCGAGCTTTATGAGGCAATCCCTAATCTGATTAAAAGTCTCCCAATACTAGTTGTTGTAAGATTTCAATGTTTCTTCTCGCCATGTCTATGGAGAGCACCGTGAATCTCCACAGTGTCTTGGTGTTTGTTCTAAATTTGGTCACAAATACCTCTGCAAGTTACGCCCACAAAGCTATGCTGCCTTCTGGCAACCTTTCAAACCATGCCAAACCCAGATCACCTAGGCTAAAAGGAAACATGATACACTTTAGTGCCTCATTTCGTCGATATACGGCCATAACCTGGCTCAAGTGGCTTAAGTACATATAGAGGTCCGACTTCCCCTCATAAGTTGTGAATTTAGGTTGATGGAAGCCTAAGGGTAATGGCGCGTTCTCAATCACTAGAACAAACGGCGAGCTCTGCAACCTTGCTAACACTTTGTCTGTTGGTTCATAAACAAGGCGTGGTATTGGCATCCCAACCTCGACACTCCCATGTGTCTTAGGAGCCAATCGTTGTAGAGCTAAGACCCTACAAGGGTCGCGAGCCTGGGTATCCTCCCTTCTTCGAGCCTTTCATCTAGTACTGTTTGCAAGTTTACCGACCTAGGCAACTCTGTGTGTCTAGATGTCATTTGGTGCGAATATGAGGGCCGATAACTGTTTCCTTCGGTCCAAGACCCTTTAGTCCTCGTTCTCTCAGACCTGGAGAAATGAGTCCTGGAAGTCCTTGATTGTGTGTCGCCTGTCTTGAGGCTTCTACTTTCAACTTGTGACGGTGTGACTTGCCTGTCTCGATCTTCTAAGTGGCAAGAGTGCGTGTTGCCTTTGCGCTTCTCTTCTTTTGCTACCCCTTTGCCTTTTATCTGGCGCTTCATCGTCTCCATGTCCGCTGCCATCCTTCTTATCAATTTGTCTTCCTCCTTTATGCAATCCTCTAGAATCTGAGGATCCATCATCCGCCTCTGCCTATTAGGGCTTTGAGAGCGACAAGGACTCGAGCCTCGTCTTTCTCATGTGTCTCTCTGTGGGTTCCGTCGCTGGGGATCTAATTCTGCCATGGACGAGATAAAAGGTAAACCTTCGCGCCTCCCGCTCTCTTCCGAGGTTTGCCCATCAATAGCAAAATATGGCAATTCTTCATTGTGTGCCATCAATTTAATTGAAGAGGAAACTCAATCAAAAGTTTGTTCTCTCTTCTATATCCACAGACGGTGCCAATTGTACGAGCAAAAAATAATCTTCTCGTGGAGTCCTGTTGATCAAGTTTGCATTCCTCCGAACATCGTCGCTTATTACCTGAAAACACAAACGTGAGCTAGCCGGCGAGGATGTATCGAAAACTCTCCGATGCTTAAGTTAGCAAAATAGACAATAGATACAAAGGCTCTGGATATTTGAGAATAAGAATTGTGTCACCTCTACATTGGTCTTGCTATGAGCTTTTATAGATTCTGCTTAGCACAATCCTAGTAAGACTTTAACTCTTCCTAGCAGAGCCCTCCTAGAAATCGCTCTTATAAAGATAACATCTATCCTTATAACACCTTATTCATTGCCAACCAAGTGAGATGGTTGTCACTTCTTTACACAAACCGGTAGTACGGTAAACCGAACTAAAGAAACTCTGTTTTGAGTTTTGAACAATTGCAAGGACGCTCTACCGAGCTGAAACCAGCTCGGTCCTTTCCCTTAGTCCTACTTTGGTCCCTCTTGGGTATAAGCAACCCGGTCCAAATTTTAGCCGAATATCCACCCGGCCTAGGACTGAGCTACTCCACTTAGTGCCTCGGTCCACGACGCAGCCCATTGACTAAGAGACTGCACCTAGCTCGGTCCATTCTAACAGATGGATTTAGCTCAACCATTATAAATTACCCTCTTAGTAGTATTAAGTTAGAGATGTAAAATAAAAAGTGTTCATTTGTATATTACCGAATTAGTAATACCATGACAATAATTGTTGTTTATTTTGCCATCTTTGAATGTGATTAATATATAAAATTTCACAAATGTCTTTTTTATAATTTTGTGTGATTTGATGTGTTTTTATGTATTTTTCATTGTTTGTATAAAAATTATTATAAATAATTATAATTTAACTTTATTGTATAATATATAATATTATTATAATAAGACTAAAATAAATAAAAAAGAAACTTACTAATATAAAAAGGAAAAACTTAATTGAACTCTATGTTATGGGTAGGAATGTGTGCAATGCAATTTGAGTTGTTTAAAGTAAAATTACAAATTTGACGGCGAATTAATGGATTGGCAAATCGTGTTTTGGGCAATTTTGGACAAAATGGCATATTGGAAAATATTTTCTAACAAATTATCAAACACTTTTGTTAGAAATGGGCGCCCATGTGGCATGACCATTTGAATGTTTTTGAATCTTATACAAATGGGTTTGGAATTTGAATACAAACCTATTTGTATAACCACTCAGGATACATATATTATCTCCATTAACTGATATGGATAGATGAAAAAAACTTATTATATATCTGATATATGAGATATGGGTGATTAAGAAAAAACAACGTATGTTTGAGTTTTTTCCATATACTGACTCTCTCCCAAAAACAATGATCAAAGCCATTTGCACTGTGGTTTATGTGGATGATATTCACTATTGTAATATCACCCCATTGCTGGGTTGATTGACCAAATTCAAGAAGCACGTGATTTACCCACGAGATCCTTCAATTTAGACTCTGTCTGAAAAGATATGACCATAATTTTTATTTCGCTGCGTTATACTTTGTTTACATTGGTATTAGAGCATTAATGGATATTTTCGTGTCCTTTAATCATGTGTATATTTTTATATGTGTACATGTATATTATATACATGAAACGTAAAGGAGAAAAAAAAAAATCAACTTTTATTAGATTAAGAGCATAAATATTTTTTTTATGTTCATTAATGTCTTTTTAAATACCATAAATGGTTTTATTTTAAAAAATGGAGTCTGGCAGGACAATAATTAGACCGAACACCTCGAAGGCGTGCGGGGCCTCACGCGCCACTCGACGCCGAGCCGCCGCCACACGCCCACGCCAGATGCCGCCGACGCTACCACGCGCCCTCACACGCGCGGCAGTGGCGCTATCCACGCTGCCGTCTGTCACGACACGCGCCGCTGAAAGAGCGCCCGCTTTCCTCCGCCGGCTTAGCTTGGCTTGGTCACGATGCATAAGGCACTGTTTGTTTTGTTTTTTAATTCTGTATCGCGTTAAATGGTCATTATTAATTCATTACATATTTGTTTTATGCATGGTTTATACTGTTAGACTCAGAATTAATTTTACTATATTTCTGTTAAATTCTGGAAATTTTACCAAAATAAAAAACATTTTTTCAGTGTTAATAATTCATTTTTTATTCTTTAAAATGATTCTAGTCTTGCACAGATATTTTTCTGGGGTTGAAATTTTTATTGTGGACTTCTGAAATGCTTTACTATTTACTGGTATAATTGTTTCAGTTTATCAGTTTCTAGATTTTTTATTTCTAATTTTATGTCTATTTATTAGTTATTTAAAATTCCAACAAATTTCAGAAATATTCCAGAAAATTTTAGAATGATATACATTTTAATTATGGCATAATCTGAATATTGTTTCAGTTTATCAGTTTCTTGATTTTTTTATTTCTAATTTTATGTGTGTTTATTAGTTATTTAAAATTTCAAAAAATACCAAAAATTTCGTAAAATTTCGTATGATATACTTTCTGTTATGGCATAATTTGAATATTAAATACAAAGATGTCGTTGTTTTTTGCCTAGAATTTTTAAATTGTTGTAATTAGAATAGCATGATTAATTATTTTTATTTTAATTCGTTATTAAATGTAACATAGCACGTATTGATTGTGAATCTACATTATGATGTCATGTATGGAATTAGAATTTTTATCATGCTTTTAGATAGGCCATAGTCAAGGGAGGTTATTCTAAGAGAAATCTTTGTAGATTGACTCTGAAAACCAATATTTTATGATAAATTAAATTAAATTTTAGATAATTGTCACTTGTTAATAGATGATTACGAGCATAGCGGATTTTCGATCTTGCGACTTGTGTAATATTGTCACTATTTAATTTAGATTTTTGCGGCAAAATTATATTATGCTAATCAAATTAATCTCAATACGAATTTCTCTCAAAATTGACTTAGCTTATGGAAGTTAATTTGGTTGACCTAGACTTAGTAGAGATGTTCAAATGTGAACAATATAATCCTATTCTTTAGATGAGCAAAAGTCTTGGAGACTTTAGGTCAGACCTTAATTGAGCCAAAGTAAGGAAACATGACTCAAAGTCGCCCTGATTTTGTTGCCTTGGTTGGTACAACAAAATTTGATGTGTGCGTTATGGTTAGCGGCACACTACATAGTTTTGATTGGCGAGTTTTGGAGTTATGAAATTAGTAAGCCCTCAATAGATCTCAGATATATGATCTTGACTATTGAGTCACATGGATTGACTTGGTAATTTGACTTGTAAATAATGTTACATCATTGGATGAAGTAACATTCAAGAGTTACGTCATCCAAGAAATGCGAGCTTAAATAGTCATTAAGTGTAAGACGAGTAGCCAGTATGAGCAGTGTTTTACTCTCTACCCAATTAATTGGGAGTGGATGGAACAAAATTTCATGCACTATAATAGTGTGCGTTGAAATATCACGTGAAGTGAAAAGATTAGCGCTTAAAAGCTGCAAAATCTATTAACACTAAGTGAAAATATTAGCGCTTAAAAGCTGCAAAATCTATTAACACTAAGTGAAAAGATTAGCGCTTAGTGGTTGCAAAATCTATTAGCATTGCCAACTTGTCTAAGTCTGGACACTTATCGCTTTCCACACTTGGGTGTGAGACATGAGGAGGGCTTCTTTGTATGATTCCTTAGTTAGGCTAACGTTTTTTAATAACGCTACTATTAAGCGCAAACGCTAAAAGATAGTAATGAAAAGGTCAAGGCCGACAAGGTTGTTATGACTCTAAGAATTTGACGATGGCTCGTGAGAGCATTGTGTTGAATTAGACTCTTTAGCCTAATTCGCTTAAATTACTTCAGAGGTGTCATAGTTGATAGCTTATTCTCTCCTTCTTGTGGATAGTAGAATTAATTGCAAGTAACTGTGAAGCGAGAAATAGATATGGCAAGACGAGTATCATCATTTTTCAACTAGATGCATTAAAGTGAATGGAGAATAAAATTGACTTGAAGGTGCAGGGAATTAGCACTTACTAGTTAAAATTTGCGACTTAGGCGCACTTGATATCTCCATGACATCTTTTTATGATCTAGTGAATATGAATTAGTCGTAAGTCATAACCTAGTTGGGCCTAAACCTTTAAAACTTATCTTCGAGAACTCACACATTAGGATGATTGGAATTAGTTTATGACATTGGTCATGAACCGGTGGCTTATTATACTTAATCACATTAATGAGAAGATGCATGGATGTTTTGAGTAAACATTCTTGGGCCCACTCGCTATGACATCCTCGCTCATATGAATGTGTAACTTTGTTCGCAATGGTTGCGCATAAGTAAGTAGGAAAGCCGAGAAGGTCATTTGTTTTAGCATTTAGTCCACTATGATATTTGTGACTAGATATGTGTATGGGTATGATAGCTAAGCCTCAATCTCCACACAATTGTAGATTACGATATGTATCAGAGACAAAACTATTTGATCTCCCATAAGACAAAAGTTGTGAGATGATTTTTTGACATTACACATATGAGGTTGAGATAAATTAGATAATAGCTTTTTGTGCTTTTTAGTTTTGATCAAGGTGGCAGTATCTATTTGAGTTATTTTAGAAAACTCTGTGAAGAAAAATGGATGCTTAGAAAATTGATTATTCCTAATACTCAACAACACAATGGTGTAGTAGAGATAAGGAATTAAATATTGTTAATGTTAGGTGGATAATGGCACAAAATGTTTTCCAATTGAGAATTGCACTAGTATGTTGCCTATATCCCTAACTAAGTGCCCTCCATATCGATTTTACACTCCATTTGAGTAATGGGTTAGCGGAGAGCCATCTATGGGCGATCTATAATCAAGTAAGTTTATCTTTATTTTACTTCTCATAAGATGCGGGTTAAGACCTAGGGTTCTATAGCATTATTGTATGCCTTGTAAACACATAGGGTTGTGTGGCATTATTGTATGCGGTCATGTAAACCCTCCGGGTCATGTGCATATAGGTAAGCAGCTTTGTGGTAGTGTAACTAAGTCACATAAAGTTTTCTAAGTAAAGGTGATGTATAGAGTTTTGGAACTCTATAAGATAGAGAATTCTAAGCATAGCGCTTTTATGTAGCCCAGTTGAGAATGGAAAGAAATTTCTAATATCCTGGGGACAGTGGGAGCGATGTGCCTACTAATGGATTACTCCATTAGAGAAAAATACTCTACATTCTTAGTTGCGTGGTAGCTTAATATGAAAATTTTCCACGCCATCACCGGGTGATTGAGAAGGAAACATTCATGATTGTTCAAGAAGATGATAAAGAGCCTAGGATAATGCCAAAGGCTCTAGTCTCCTATTTTTAGAAAGTGGATTAATGTTATGCAGCTTTAAGACAAAGTCTTTGAGGATTAACCATTTCTATAATTTGCTGACTTTCCATTATGACGTGAAACCGTTTCTAAAGTTATGCGTAAATTTGATAGTCATTGTTGAGGCATAAGGCTTGCTAGATACCTAAAAGTCGCACCATTGAGGAAAGTGTAGACTATGAGAAGACTTCTCCTAGGGAGTGAAGTTATTTCGACTTAGGCTATGATTGACATAAGTTCTAACATTGATTTATGGACGCTAGACCTAACTTCGTTGAGAATTGGATAAGTAACCGTCGGATTTACCTTCTACTTTTATGGTGAAAAGTTAGGAGCGCAAAAGGTTGCTAGTTCCAATAAATTTTTACAGCCTAAAATAGTTATCCCAATAGTGGTTCTTAGATTTCGTCAAGCTATGATAGGCTAACGATGATCGATGAAGACCACTGAGGCATGATCAATGGTCCAAAAGAAGTTTTTCCTTACTTAGTCATTATGAGCCAGGAATTTATAGGGTTGTCGCCACCTAGGGTAGGCAGTCCTCTATTTTAGATATGATGGACATGGGTGATGTAATTTATATGCTCGGATGTATGATCCTTAGGGATTGTTTTGGGAGAATTCCTATTTTGTCTTCGATGACTTACATAAGGAATATCCTAGAATGATTCTAGATACAAAATTGCAAACCCATTGACTTACCTATCGGTAAAAGCCAGAGCCTTAGCTATTGAGTGTATCCTCGGATTGTCTTTGGGAGAAACAGATGACCTGTATTCCTTAATCTTTTTCTTTGTTGTGGGAGCCTAAAGTACGCTATGTGAGTGTATTCGGCATGATAAGTGTTATCTTTGGTAAATGGTCAACCGAGTTGTTTAAACATTGACCTTGCTCATTGAACTGTGGATAGAATTCTTTACTAGTAATATATTAATTTGCTCATTGTAAAATTCAATGCGCTAGTTGGGCGCATCCAGAATGAACGCAAATTGATCACCAAAATATCTTTAGAGAGGTTATTGCACAAGAGGTAGTGATCTTGAATCACTTCATGTGAGGCGCACATGGTGGATTCCGTTGTATATACTTATCGCAAGAGGTGCTGATAAGGTTTATGTTTGGAATCTAGACTTATAAGTGGGTCAATTTTTTTTAAAATCGATCACTTATTTTGAGATGATGGGATGTTGACACTATTATGGTTTGTGTCACAATGATTAGCAGATGATGATGTCAGCAGGCAAGATTGGCTCACTCACACGAGCAATCGCCCTTGGCGCTTGAGAGCGAGCGAGGATGAGACTAGTGGTTTATTTTTTATTTGAAGCCAAGAGAGGCTTAAAATTATCCACTATGCATGTCGCCTTGGTTACAACCAAGATGAGGTCGTGTTAAGGACCAAACATGGATGTTAGTACCCACTTTCTATGTTGTGCCTGTTATGATTAGCCGACGAGATCTCATTTGGTGCCTAGAAGGCGAGCAGATAGAGAATTCGGGTTAGGCGCTAGAAAGTGACTAAACTAATATCTGTACGGTGTATTGAGTATGACGTCACTCTTTTGGAAGAGTTACTCCACCGTAACATGTATTCATACTACATGTGCTTGGCTAACGAGTAATGAGGTGAGAGAATGGATCCTGCTTCTCACCGTGTGAGTCTTACATGTCATTATTGATATGACTTTCATTTATGTACCCTTTTGTGACTTTTGACTATGTCATAAGGTAAGGGATTGATGTTCTCACTTTTGATATGTTGCCTGCGGTCATATATGATTCGGCCTTAAGGGACATCACTGGGAAAGCGGTCAATCCTAAACTAAATGGCATGAGGGTAAAGGGAAGATCATCTAGTATTACACCACTGTTGTATATTCACTGCCGGCAACTCACATCGCTCTGCATAAGAGGCGGATTGAGTGTAAATATATTGCAAGAATTGAGAAGGTCAAACATGCTCTTTTGAGGGATTAGAGATGTTTTTTGGACCGGTGTAATTAGATGGGTCTGGGGTATATGAGACACTATTTCTGTTCTTTTTTGAGTTGATGTCTCTATGCTGACTCATATTGAGTTTCTAGTATAAAGCTCCCACATACAGGTATTCTTAGCGGTCGCACGGTGCATTGGCTAGTATGAGATTGTTTTTTTTTTTTTGGGAGATTGAGATAAAGATGTGACAGTGTCATGCCAACTCATGTACGAGTGGGAGATGTTAGAAATGGGCGCCCATGTGGCATGACCATTTGAATGCTTTGAACCTTATCCAAATAGGTTTTGAATTTGAATTCAAACCTATTTGGATAACCACTCAGGATACATATATTATCTCCATTAACTAATATGGATAGATGAAAAAAACATATTATATATCTGATATATGGGATATGGGTGATTAAGAAAAAACAACGTATGTTTGAGTTTTTTTCCATATACTGACTCTCTCCCAAAAACAACGATCAAAGCCATTTGCACTGTGGTTTGTGTAGGTGATATTCACTATTGTAATATCACTCCATTGCTGGGTTGATTGACCAGATTCAGGAAGCACGTGATTTACCCACGAGATCTTTCAATTCAGACTCTGTCTGAAAAGGTATGACCATAATTTTTATTCCGCTGCGTTATACTTTGTTTACAACTTTCATAACATATAACATTAATTTGCATAATATTTTTCATATATATAACACAAACTAATTTTACTTAATATGTTTCATATATATATAACTACTAATTTGTAATAAATTTCACATTTTAAATTTCTGTCACACTCATTTTACTTTGATATTTTATTAGAGGTCAAAAAATATATATGTATTGACTATAGCGAAACGGAGCGATTTTGAAGACGAATTATTAATTTTAAAGTTTAATCCACGATTAATGAATAAAGCAGTACAAATTAATATAAATCGATATAATTTTAATATATTAAATGATATTTTACACAATCTTAACCAAGGGATTGATTTTTCAATCTCTCTCAATTCAAGGCATCCTAATCCCACAGTAGAGTAAAAATATTGAATCCACATACATTTACAATTTAATTATTTTTTCATAGCAAATCAAATGACTGAATAATATTAGCACATTAATTTTATTCTAATGTGATTTGAGATATTTTTTATTTAGCTCTCAAGAAAAAAATTTATATTAGTTTAAAAATAATTAAAATATGCTTGTTAGTTTAAGAATACTATCTTTTTCTCTAATCAAATGCCCTCAATATAGTTTCATTATTCTATCGTTTTTTACTGTCACTACCACTAACACCGCTATTTTCCATCACTGATGACAACTTCTTGATGACCAGCATCAGTTGCTAATGACCATTTTCTAACAACTCTTTAGTAAAGTGAAATTTTACCGATTTAGTATGAAATTTTTCGATTTATTGTTTTAGAGACTGTCCGATAGAGTTAAATTTCACTATACTAAGTTAATAAATTTTCATTATTAAATAATAATAATTATAATAATAATAAATTCAATTAATTGCTAAAAATTACAAAATTAAAAGTCAATTGAATATTTATGTGTTAGGATTTTTATTTATTTTTTTACCTTGATGAAATTTTACTTTTTAGATTGAGTTAGTGAAATTTCATTGAGTGGTTAAAATTGTAAAATTAAAAATCAATTGAATTTTTACTATCTTAGGAAGTTCGAAGACCAAAGTCACTATGTGAAGGTTTGTCCAACCAATGAGATTTTATGATTTGTTTATAATATTTCTTATTTTGCAAACCATGTTAATATCTATTATTAACAATGAACCTAGAGCATTGCTGTATAATTACTCTCTATTTTTGATACAAGATATGATATTAACAACTAGTAGCTAGATAAACCCCAGCTGATAAGCTGATATCTCCATATACTCATCCATAGGCACAAGATGAAATTTTAACAAGTTAATAATTAAATTACTATTGAAAATTAATATTTTTTTATAAATTCAAATATGAAACCCCTTTCCAAGCCAGATCTTTTTCCTTTTTTTTTTTTTTATTTGCCAAGGTTATGAGATGTTAGTTTGTTAGTAAAGTTATATTACAATAAAGGGTCACCGTTGTTTCATTAACTCGAATCCCTAACATTCCCTTCACTATACTTTTGCTCCGTTTAATTAGAAAGAAATAAATGATGGAAAGTAAAAATAGTAGAAAGTAAAAGAAAAGGAAAATATAGGTAGTGTTTGGTAGAATTTTACAATTATGATTTGAGAATAAAGTTATATTTTGAGTTTGTAAGTTTTGAAATTATGATTTGAAAAGAAAAAATTTGTTTGGTTATGTGTTTTGAATAGAGTTTTGAATTTTTGATGTGACATATGAAATGAGAAAAATTGTTTGGTTATAAATTTTGAAAAGAGTTTTCAAAACTTAATTGAAAAACTTATAACTCATAACCAAACACACAACTTAAAACTCTATGGAAAATTATATTCAAAACTCACGTACCAAACTCTTTTTAAATTCAATTCAAAAAATAATGTGTTATTTTTGGTCTAAAAATAATTTTTATATTTTAAAAATATCAATAACAAATATAAAAAAATTTCCTTCCAAATAACAAATATGATTGGCAATTAAAAAAAAAATTAAAGTATTGTTCCTGACATCCAGATAGACCAAAATTCCAAAACTATCTTGTTTACCAAACATGTTTTCAAAAAGTGTTTTAAAATTGTTTAGAATCATGATTTGAAAACTCAAATCAAACACAAGATGGGTATAATTAATTTTAAAAGTTAAACCAAACACAAATATATTTTCTCAGATCAATTTAATTAGAATGAAAATTTCATAAAAAAAAAATAAATTCTAATTATAAGTGACTATTTTTAATATATATATATATATATATTTTGGTATTTTCCTATGTTTTTTGTAAGAAACTGAAAGTCGCTATTATGAGTTATACAAGAAAATTTACTTTTTCGTAATTACTACCACTTTCATGTTAAACAAACTTAGAATTTTTTTTTCCATTTCTTTCACTTTTTACCATTTTTATCCTAATCAAATTGAGCGTAATGTATAATTAAGATTGGGCAAAAATATTGTCCAATCTGCTAAAACCAAGACCGATCCGCCTCCGCATCAATCAGTGCTTACCCACCAACCGTGGATTAAACTTCAAAATTTATAATCCACTTTAAAACCGCTCTACTATATATATTTCTTAGCCTCTAATGAAATATCAAAGTAAAAATGAGTATGAGATAAATTTAAGATATGAAATTTGTTACAAATTAGTAGTTACATATATGAAACATATTAAGCAAATTAGTGTTATGTATTATGCAAATGTTCGTGTAAAAGATAGAATTCTTTTCCACAGGAAAAGCGAGATGACGTGCTCCTTTCTATACTTTGCAAAGAGTAACCAAATCATCAATGATCATCTCTAACCATGGTTGATCGGGAGGACCCTCCGACGGTCAAGTCAAAATACTGTTCAGCCATGAGAGAGTTTTATTTTGAGAGAGGATTTTTAGATTACCTTTGATCTGTCCTTTTAGCTTTAGCCGTTTTGCTTTTTATAACATTCTTCTCATCCGCTGAATCAATATTTGATCAAAGAGTTATGTCTGCTTTTGGATCTAGCCAGGCAAGTGGTCATGTTGCTTTTATCTTTAATCATTGGATCATTTTTTCTTTGATGGTTTAGATTGCATCAGATACTAGTGGCCAACTTAACACTTGTGTCGTTTAGTAGACCTAACCTTTGCATTTACTGTTTGATGTCTCCATCGTTAGATGAAGATAAATCCAACGATCCTCAAGCATTCTGCCAATCTCATTCTAGAAGAAGATCTCACTACTAATATGCTCAATCACGTGTCATTATTCTGCCAATTGTCTCTAATGGATCACTTAGTAACTGTCAGTATTTTTCTTTTGGGTTACTTTGCCTAATTATTTTTGAACTTGGGCGACACTTCATCCTCTACACCGTGATAATTAGTTAGAATATTTTTAATTTGTCAATTTATTAAAAATTATAATTTATAATTTTATTCTCAAATTATCGATCACACTGCGAAGGCACGTATGTATAACTACAAAACCACCGGTCAAACCCAAAGCCAGATCTTAACCCCACGATTTGGGGGTTTCAAGTCTATTTCCAAATTTATTGATTCATAAGAAGGTAGTTGCTGTTCGCCTTATGTGGTCCCGCAGACATGACCCGACCCGAGGACATAAAATCGTTTTCTGCAGGCTCTGCTTTGGGCCTTGTATTTTAGCAGTGGAAACGTGGACGTATTGCCAGCAAGCGAAGCTCACAAACTGTTGAGTCAGTCGCGCCGAATATATTCAGAAGAAGAAGAAGAAAGAAAATGGGAATGGAATTGCGTAGCCTCAAAGCCTCCTGCACCTCCTACAAGAACACCACCAAAACCAAAAAAACCAGGATGAAGTCTTATTATTATGAGAAATTTGTGTAGGTGGGTTTGAATTTAACATCTCTTCTGAAAGGTGCGAACATCAGTATATAATATATACAGACTGAAATGTTGGGTTTGGTAAACAAAACAAAAAAATGAAAGGAGGGGTGGTTGAAGGAACAGGAAGGGTGTGTGAGGAGTTCTCAGCTGGGTATTATGGGCTTTGCACTGTCGGGGGTATGTTCGGTGCTGGTACTTCCCATCTCGCCACCACTCCCTTTGATGTCCTCAAAGTCAATATGCAGGTAACTTGTTTGCTGTTCCATTCACCATCATTTTTTCTTTCCTTGAAATTTCCTCAACAGTTAATTGATTTTTGTTTGTTTCTGTTCATTGGGTAGTCAATGTCATACAGTAATGCTGTTTTGCTTGGTATGTATGTAATATAATTGGGTGAAATTGAAATGTTCTTATGAGATTTCTCGGATTGGTTTTTTGCCCTTTTGTTCTGGTGACTTTATGTCACACTATGTTAGTTTGTTAGTTAATTAGAGCATCTCCAAAGTTGTATTTTTTTTCCATCAAATTTGAGTTAAAAAAACTCTATTTGATATCGCTGCTCTAAGACTATCTCCAATGATTTACTAAATGTTTCATCAAATTTAAATTTGATAAAAAAACTTACATTTTGCTGCTTCAAAATCCATGATTTCAAATCTTTCATTAGATTGAGGATGGATGTGCCTTTCATCAAATTATCGTTCATAACCGTTGTATTTTCACCATCTGATGTCCTTGATGTCTCCTGATGATCTCCTCAAGGCAAAAATTTGTGAAAAATTTATATCGCCGGTCGAATCGATCGACATCCACCGTGTCGAATTCTAATGACCACCTCAAGGCAAAAATTTGTGAAAAATTATATCGCCGATCAACCACCGACATCCAAAGAAGTCATCCGTCCGATCGACCGGTGTTTTGATAAAACTTCAAAACCTCCATTGAGCACTTGATATCAAATGGACCTTTTACTCAAATTTAATGAAAAATTTAATGCATTGTTGGAGATGCTCTAACGGATTGTCATCAAATCACTAGTCTAAATTTATATGTACAGAGGAAGAGGGCCGGGGTCACGTGTCCCCTCAGTTTTGATTTATTTATTTTAATTTCTTTTTTTTTTGGTATTGTTGTCCTATACAAAATGTTTTTTTTTTCTTTTCTTAACATATTTTTTGACTAAGGGTTTATTGTATTGTTCATAACAAGTAGTTATTTGATACTTTGAGAGCACTATGTGGTATTTTTTATGTAGTAGTTTAAACTAATAATATAGCTAAAAAATCTTATAGATTGATATAATAAGCTCATTATTTTCGTATTAGCTTGAGACTACTTAGTGTGATTCGTGATTTTTCATACTTTGAACATTATGTAGGCAATGCTATATGGTATTCTAAGACGGTTTAATAATTTTTATTCGAAACACATCATTTATAAGTAATGTCATCTCTTTAATATTTTTTTGTCAAATAAAAATTAAATAGATTTTATAATAATTTGTGCTATCAATGATGTGTTTTATTTTCTAAAATTAGGAATTTTGATCCATAATTTTTTATGCTAAAATTGCAAACTTACATCACCATCCCGCACCAAGTTATTCTATACTATTATAGAATTTTAATTTGTTCCTATTAATAATGAATATGTAATTTTTTATGCTTAAATTTAGCTCATAAAATTATTATTATCTTAATGTTGATCATATTTTTTTTAAAGTAAAAAATTATAATTAATAATACCCCCTCTAACTTAATTTCCTTGCTCCGCCACTGACCGAGAGGACGACTGGACAAATGTCTGGCCTATCGACCGCCGTAATTTTCACTAAAATTTAAAATATGTTGTGGGCAATTTTTCATAAACTGGTCGTCCGTGGTGTTGTACCACTTGCAACCCAATGTCTCTAAACAGTAAATTGGTGGAAACCCCATCCATCCTCAATTTGATGAAAACTGCAGCATATCCTAGATTTGATATTGGTTTGATGAAACCATTGGAGCAACAAAAAGATACTTTTTTCATCAAATTTAAATTTGATGAAAGAAAAGGTACTGGGTTGGAGATGGTCTTACTTGGAACTTTCTGAAACTTGGCTGTTTACCATTTTATCATATTGCCGCACATATTTGATATGATATATATTTTTCCCTTCTCGGTTGTGTGTCTTCATTCATTTTTAGTCCCTGTTCTAGAGAGAGGAAAGAAAAGAGAGTCAACAAACAATAACCCATTGAAAGGCCTGAAAACCTTGAGCAATACTAATTGTATTGCGGTGCAGTGCATTGGTTGCATATGTGTGTGCGTGTATGTATATATATATAAATGTGAGCATAGGATGCATACGAATTTGAATTACTAGTTTTGTACAAAGTCAGCTTTCAAAACTAAACGAGGAACCCATGAAATGTTTAATTACAAGGCTACATGACGTTTTCTTTATATTTACTTTTCAATTGAAGATTTAGTTTAATTTTTATTTTTTAATTTTTATAAGCGGATCTGGTGCTTTTCCTGACTAATCTCTCAGTTGCATTTAGTCACCCATCCCACACATGCTAGGTAATTACCGAGCGCAGAACCAGGGGTGGAGTGGCCCCAAGGAAATAAAACACGTAATGAGATTTGAACTTGTGAATTACACTTTTTGAGGCACTTATCACAGCTTAATTTATCACTCAGGTATCTCTTAGGGTTTAAGAGATTATTCTTTAGTCCTTATTCATTTTTAGTGCATGTTCTAGTTATTAGTGTGTCAAGTTTGTTGGAAGATGAATGAGAAAAATTTGAAGGGTACTTATATGATTTTAAAGGGAAAATTTTGAAAACATTTTCAAAACCTTAGATTAAAATATATATTCCTAAAAATTGAGGGGGGGCACATGCCCTTCCCGGTCCATTGGTGGCTCTACCACTGGGTAGGGTAAGGTGACCCTAACTTGAGTCATTTTATTGGGAGAATGTGGCCTACGCTGCTGGGCTGTCCTCTGGAGGGCACTTCCATTAGAAGCTTACTTGTTCCCCAGACTTCTTTTTAATCTTTGAGGTGGTTATTTGTTTGCCATTTGGTGAGGTGATTGTTGAAATTATACTTTTCCATGTTTCATCATTTCATTCATTGTCCAACTAGTGGATTAAGTCTTTTCAAGTTTAGTTTTTCTCTTCACATATTTTTCAATGGGCATGCTTGTAAAACAATGGCAATCGTTAAGAGTTTCCTCTTAGGGTGTTTATCACTCACAATAAATATTGATCGAGGAGAGAGAGAGAGAGAATTCATTGAAGTTATCAAATGGGATTGAGCACATCAATTTATATTCTTCAGTAAAAGAATATCGAATGATTGATTCACCATTGAGAGCATTAACCCCCAAAGGACGAATATTGTGATGTTCTAATGGCGGCAGATCAAACAAGAACTTGATGAGCGAAATCCGCTGGTTCCTCCCTTTATTGAAATTGAAGTCTTGAAGTCAGATCAAGTGATAGAAGAAGCCTGTCCTGGCCTCTTTGCAAGAACTCCTTTTGCAGAAGATTAGTAAATTACTTGAATTTTGGAGATATTTCTGACAGGATAAAGAAGATTAGTAAATTACTGAATGTTCCAATGGTTGATGGTTTTGGGTGCAACTATTCTGAGAGAAAAGGACAGTGAAAATGTTCTGACCATTCCAACAGTGATAACTTATTCCAACAACCACAACTCTTATGGAATGAACATGACCCAACAAACTGTTGTGACTAATGGTGTTTTGAATTTCAAAACAAACTCTTCCACACAATCTTCATTGTGTGGGGACGCCTCACCATCCCAAGGTGAGATACAGTACAAGAGGTTCCACTATTAATATGGTATGATCCCACTTTGTCCATCAATATTTGGTAATAAGATTACTTCTTTCTGCATTGAAAAATTGGAAGAGAAAGATTTGTTCCCTTCAAATTTGATATGCCCTTTTCTTGTTAATCTAATATGTATTTATCATATTTATTACTTTTGCGATTTAACTGTTCCAATTTTGCATTCTTATATTTTGGGCTGGTTACCTCAGCCCCATGCCATGTTGTTCTGTGGAGCACCTGAGTTTCTTCAATTGGATCTTTCTAGTAGTCTGTCTATCTGACTGTATGTTTACTTCAGGTGAACCCAGTGAAGTACCACGGCATCTCATCAGGTTTGAGTACTCTGTGGAAGGAACAAGGCCCTTCTGCCCTTTGGAGAGGTTGGTCTGGCAAATTCTTTGGATATGGTGTTCAAGGCGGATGCAAATTTGGTCTCTATGAATACTTTAAGAAGCTATACTCCAATGTGTTGGTAGATCATAACAAGAGTGTCATATTCTTTGCCAGCAGTGCATCTGCTCAAGTATTTGCTGATGTGGCTCTCTGTCCATTTGAAGCAGTCAAAGTCCGTGTTCAAACACAGCCCAATTTTATAAGGGCTTGCTTGATGGGTTTCCAAAATTATATGCATCTGAAGGGCTTTCTGGGTATATTACCAAATAACATGATTGTCTTTTCTTCTCTTCCTTTATTTATTATGCTCACCTTCCATTGTACTAAAGCCGGAATGCATTTATACTTTATTGCAGCTTTTATAGGGGACTTATTCCACTTTGGGGTCGTAATATCCCATGTAATATCTCTACTTAACTGCATTTAATTTTTGAAGTTCTCATTGCATGTTTTAAGACTTTCCTAGCTCATATATTTTTCTGTTCGGTTGATGCACGGGATAATATGGTAATCTACTTTGCTATGGCATGCATGGTTGCAAAGCTAGAATTATATCAGGAGAAACAGTCAGTTTGGAGTTGAATGTTATTTGATAGACAATACTAATCCTCTAAACTTGTGCAGGCCTGTTAATTGTGTGCATAACATAGTGATTGGGAAGCATGCTGACATTCAAGCTTGCTATGTAGTCATGTAGTTAGTTACGATGATTTGCTCATATTTGTCATGGTCCATAACTCCATGGTTTCTGTGTCTTTTTCTTCCCTGTGGTTCTTTGCTAATTTCTGCCAGGAAATCATTGAATTTAATTTATAATTGTGAGAAAATGACTGATTAAGTTTCATCTTGGGAACTCTCTTCTTCTTCTTCTTCATTTTTTTTTCTTCTTCTTCTGGCCTTAACCCATACAGTAAAACATCTTTTCTAATGTCATTTATTTTCACATAGAACCACGGATAATGGTGAGATGCAGACAATATCTTACTGGTTGGCCACTTAGCATTTTGGGTCAATGTTAGTGCTGAAAACATGGAATTTGTGATAATCTTTCATTTATAAACCAACCCCTGAAAATTCAAGGCACAATATGTTTTGTCATTTAATGGGGTTAGCAATCAGTGTGTTTAGCTTCTAATATTGTGTTTATATTTCAGTTGTAATAATTGATCATTGTTTAAAACATATATGTTTTTACCTACATAGTCTTCTAAACCCATTTTCCTTGTTTATTTATTTATTTTTAAACATTTCTTTGACAGTCTCTATGATAATGTTTTCAACATTTGAGCACCGGTTTTATATATCGCAATGTTACCCAAAGAAGAAAGGAAGATTGCTCGAGAGCCCAGCAACTTGGTGTGACATGTTTAGCAGGCTATGCAGTTGGGCTATTGGTACCATTATCTCTAACCCTGCTGATAATGTTGTTTCCTCTTTACAAAAAAAGGCCGACACTGTGCTTCAGGTACTGCCTTTGTTGAAGCTCTTCTTTGGTTCAATTCAGGTCATCTAAATTTCATAGCGTTTGTTGCATTAGTTTGATTTTTGTCTTTCAGGCTGTGAAGAACATTGGGTTTGTCAATTTGTTTACTAGAAGTCTTCCTATTCGAATCACACTTGTGGGGCCTGTAGTAACTATGCAATGGTTTTTCTATGACACCATTAAAAGTTCTAAGTGGATTGTAAGTGCTCCTCCTTAACTACTCAGAATTTTGGGGGACTACATTGGCTTCCACCATCAAAATAATGAAGCCCCTATAGACGAAAAGACTTGACTTCGCTGAACCAGCAATACTATTTGTTGGCTCTCACCGCTTGTCCCAATCCTTTAGAAAGTTGCATATGCACAATAGTGAAAATAACACTTCATTTTGTAATTCAGTGATCATCCTTGTAGTGTTAGCTTGACCTTCAAATGCTAATATCTTTGCTGACAGTTCTGGGTGGGGAAGAGCCTGCATGTGTGTTCCCATTGCATTAATATAAGTGCCATATGACTGTTGAGATGTAGTATCTAAAATGAAAATACACGCTCACAAACTCGCATTGTTTTTGTTTAAAGTTGTTTCAAAATAATCACGTGAAACCATCAAACAATTTTTTGGGCAAGTGATCAAATCAGTGTTGTTTGGTTTGCTATGGTGAGAGATCATACATTTGTTTATATGAAAGTTGATGGCTGAAGTCCTTTAAAAAACATTGATCCATTAAGAAATGAAAATGGAGTAACCGAATATGGTTTAGGTTGTGACATTATCACAGAAAATGTCAGTGAAGATATTTTTACTATCCTGTGGAGTGATAATTGGTGGATATGATTTAGTGTTATTTCTACCTCTGAAAGTAACGCTGATAAAGTTAACCCTGTTGTTCTGAATGAAGTGAATTTCTTCTTTCTAAGGATGCCCCTAAATTTGTAGTTCCATATATTTTCTATAGTTCTTTTTTATTTTTCTCTCTCCTAAATTGATTTATGTTTGAAAATATTCAGGCCTACCAGTGGAGGGTATAGCATGGATCTGGAAAAAAGCTATCTGATCAAAGCAGTACTGGAATGAAATACAACAATTCAATCATTCTATGAGCATGGGGAAATCCATCATCCCTGCATCAAATAATGGCAAGTGATTGTATATTTTGTTAACACAAACAGAAATTCATGGCTTATCCACTTAGTAACATCTATCTCCCTTTATATTTTGTTCTGTAGTTCATATCTTGTTACAAGATCTACCTCCCTTTATTTTTTGTGCTCGTCTGTAAAGTCTAGTTTAGCTGTTGTCTGCGTGAATTTGCAGTCCAGCTACATAGATATATACTGCAAATTGATTTTTAGTGACTATATATGCAGTGATTTTATGTAAGAGAAACTATAAACAAATACATTTTTTCATGGAAATATGTTAGTATTCTCTAGTTATTGATTAGCACTGTCAAAAACTTTTATTGTACATGTTTTCTCTGATATGAGTGGTAGGATTTAACTAATGTACCATGATCGCCATCATAGAATACTTTGTTTGGCTAAGGAATGAGAACTGCTAATGTTCAATGATCCATATATTGGTTTGTAAATATGCGGTGTGCTATTTTTTCCAAGAGTAAAGGTAACTGGAATGAATTTTGTACGACACTTGTAACAGAGGAATGGCCTTGATCAGAACTTCTTTTAGTATATAAATAACCGAATCCAAAATTATTAGTGAGAGGAGAGAATATGGTGGTGGTAGTAATTGAGGATAAGTACCTGAGTTTCAAATAATATTGATCCTGGTCATATTTCAACAGGCATGTTGCTGTGGATGAAGCTGACTATTCTTGAATAATTAAGAGCACTCGAACAACCTCTTGTGATTCTGAAATTCTGTTGCCTTAGTTAAGACAGAAACCTTCCCAGTAGTTTGTTTCATGTCAAAATTAGAACATCCTCACTGAATGGAGCTTTGTGGGGAACAGCTGAATGGGCAAAACTGGTGTTCTGCGGATTTAGCTTTTCTCTCTCAAAAATCAACACTTCTAGAGAGATCCAAAAAGTGACTTTTAATTGATACTAGTTTCTTACCATTTCTCCTCTAACTTTATCCAAAACACGTGATTTGCAGGAGAATCACTTTTTTCCCCTCTAAATCATCCAATCTAAATGAGCATGGTTTTGGACCTCGAGGCTTTTTGTATTTGTTCTGGTTTATCAAAAAGAAAAGGTGAGCTGAAATCCATCTAATTCTTGCAATCCTTTGCCATTGAACTAAAGGAATATTAGGACTGGGTCTTTACACCCCAAAATTCATTTCATTTTGTTGTTGTTGTTTTTTTTTTTTTCTTCTTTCCCTCCCACTCCCCTCACACTCCAATCTTCTCAAACGTACATCACGAGATCTGGATGGTGGTTGTAATTGATTTTCATCTTGTATCATTTTCATGTGAGGTATGTAAATTGCAATGTTAAAAGTTGTAGAGCTGCAGAGAGGCTAAGAAGGGTTGTA